>JAWPHD010003887.1:0-202922 GCA_037043455.1 Cyrtodaria siliqua | reverse complement strand
TCTTCTCAATCATAAATGGATACCATTTCTTTATTACATGCCAGAGAATAAAGTTCTTAAATGCATTTATGATGAAAATAGGATGTTTTTTGCTTCTCCTGTAAAAATGTTCAAAAAGTGAGTTACAATAGTTTCGCGTTAAAACCCTCGAAGTGTCTTCCATGCTACACATATGGCTACTGACAGCAGGCAACACAAAAAAGCTTTATACCTAGTATTGCCATGATGCTGCCAGATATAAGCAGGAGGCCAGACAGAGTCATAAACACAGTTCCTTTGTTGTATCTGGAGGACGCGAAGGGTGATGATACACTCAGTCCTGTACGATTCCCACGAGGCAGGCGTATTCCAGTCACAGAAAACATAATAAAACCACCGTGGAGGTATACCGACTCTTATCAAGACTTTGATTTCACAAAGCTTTCCATTGCTGGACAGATGTCTGTATTGCTGAAATGATAAAATCAAACAGTTAATTTTGTTTTATCTGAAATAATAAAACTTAAAGGTTTTAGGTTAAAGTGATTACAAGTCAGATTTAATATTTAGCTGAACAATTTTTTCGGGCTTTACTTTTAAAATTGTTTGGATCATGGGAGCCAAGGGGTCAGTTTCACCCCAGCGACTTCATCTGAACAAAATTTTAAACAAGAAATGTCACGGTAAGTGACAAATGCCCTCAAAAACAAATGTTTACCTCTAACAGTGACGGTCCCGATTCTTGCGCACACTTCTTCTCACTGTGATTAACATTTTAGTGAAGTTTCATTTAATTCTGTTCAGTATTTTTCAAGTTATGGCTAAAACATGATTATTTCGAATGGATGCGATTACTATATGCCTCCCTTTGGAGGTAAAAAAACTTAAAAGACTTAAAATAATGACCTCAGAAACAAACGGTAGAAAGTTTGGTCAGCATTGGACAAATGGTTTCGGAGGAGAAGTGGTTTGAAGGCACACCTTTTTATTACATTTCTATGGGTGAAAGATTGGGATTTCTCAGTGAAAGAATATTCATAATCGCTAAATATTAATAACTAACTCCGAACACAAAATAACTAACTGCGACGTGAGTTATGATGTCAATAACGTGTTGGTGACGTCCATGTCATTCGCCGATAACGTTCAAAAAGCGAATAATTTCGGTTAAAATCATGCATAAACTGATTTAAAATGTAATAAATAGATTATTTAACTGCTGTGTTCGATTACTGGGAAATCCTTCACTCGATGGTAGGCGTGTTTTGTTTTTCACTCACTCGCATACACTCGTTAGTGAAAAGAACCACACATCTACCATCTCGTGAAGGATTTCCCTATAATCGATCCCAGCAGTTAAATAATCTCTATATATTCAACCTTCAAGGTGATGTCGTGGAGTAGTGGTGTATAATATTACCATCTTTGCATAAAAAATTCCCAATGTTCCCAGCTGATAAGTGAAACAGCCCATTTGAAATTTATATTATGAGACTTCTTAGCCATTATTGATGTTTGAATATGTACACGCTCCCTCTACTATAAATATGGCTAACAGTAGTGTTATAACAATAACAATTATGCTCCCCAAACTGTACCATAAAGGAACACCCTGACACAGTTTAACCACATGGACTGGACACTCTTGCCGTAGGTACTATTGTTTGGGGTGCTTATTTCAGCCAAAGGTTTTTCTGCAGTAACTTGAACAATTTAATTAATACGTGCATGAGTTATTTATCATGAGAACTGCTATTTTTAGTGGTAAGTAAAACTACTTTACTTTTGAAAATTGGTTGAGAAACAAATATTTTACAGCCAAAATGAGTTTTTGATGGGGCTTTTCCAATGTAAATAATTTCTTGTTGGTGGGACAGCAGAAAATTAAGAAATTACAAATAACTTCAGCTGGCCTTCATATTTTGCTCTAAAACTTTCAGGGTGTCAATTTACTAATATCCAACAATTTAAAACCATTTCTGGATAAAAATTCTAAAAAGAAAACAACCAAATTTTTCATGCAGCAGAATTTGGCATTGAAAATGACCCATCAAAAACAGCTTTCGAACATGATATTTTTATTTCTCAACCGATTTTAAAAAGTAAGGTATTTTTTATTTACCACTAAAAATGTCTGTTTCACTGATATACAACTTGTTTAGGTAGTAGATGAATTTTGTCTAAAAATTCCAAGAAACCTTTGGCTGAAACAAGCGCCCCAAACAATAGAACATATTGCTGTGTCTACACAATTAACGAGGCTGCTGATATACATGGTGACATTTCTGGTTTAGTTCTTACCCAGGAAAGCCGATCCTTTTAAAAGGAAACTTTATTTTATCGTATCTTTGGGGTTTTATAGCCAAATCAATGACCAATTCTCACGACATGCCATAAAACTCAAAGATCTGATTAGTGAAAATGTCAACATTGCCGAGACATTTAGGCAATAGAAAACAGTCAGTGGGATCTTGTGTAATTAAATGGTGGGGTGAATTGGGGTGGGTGGGTGGTGGAGGTGGTGGGGGGAATGATCACCACAGACAGTTTGTCTGTGATAGGTTTATAAACAGCAAGGTGATGGTGAGCTTTCAAAACTATTGTGTCCAACAATTCACCTTTGCATTTTTTGGGCTAATGTTGAATACATAGACTGATACTCAATCATCTAAAATAGGAAACATTAATCATTTCTCTGTTCATTGGTGCCTATCCTATAGACACTGGATTTGCCAAGCTGAAGACATTAAAATGGTTAAGGTTTATGTCCCCTTTTGTGTAATCCCATTGAGATTGCATTTGAAACAGATAACAAGAGGCCCGAAAGGGCCTGTGGACGTTCTACTTGCTAAAACGGCTCTTATATCAAGGGTTGTCATAATAAAATTCCCATCAGTACTTTTTAAAATATTGCAAAAAACAACACAAAACAACACCCACAACAGAAACTTAAACCCTTGACCCATGCTAACAATTTAAACAAGCGGCCCTAGTTCTAATTTGGTATGGTTATTTAGGGACTCGGGGAACAACAATTGTATACAATAGGTTTTGACCGCCTGTAGAGGGGCGCCTTTATGCAGGCAGTCCAAGCCCATTTTGTATAATAGTTGGGCCTCAAATCTCTAAATAACCATACTAAATTAGAACAAGGGGTTGTTTTCAGGGTTTGTTTGACGAAGACATGTGCAACTAGGTTTGATAATGGTCATCCATACCAAGTCACATGGAAATCCAGGCAGCGGATCAGGAGAATTATTCGGGACAAAGCTTATGTATTAAACTTTTAAAGGATCATAACTCCACCAAAAGAACAAGACAATGATATAAGAAACCAAGTTTGGTTGAAAGCCGAATGGTGGTTGAGAATAACTAGTCCGGACAAAGTGTGTATTAAAATGTTTTAAAGAGCCATAACTTTACCAAATATCATTCAACCGGAACACGACAACGATATGCACAGCTAGGCTTGGCACTGATCATTCCAGACAAGTTTTCACTGAAATCATTAAACCGGAACATGGCAATGACTTGCGCAACTAGGCTTGGTACTGATCATTCCTGCCATGTTCTGTTGAAATCCAGCCAGGGGTTTAGGAGAACTAGTCTGTACAAAGATAGTGCATTAAAACTTTTAAAGGGCCACAACACTGCCAAAATCATTCAACCAGAACACAGCGATGATATGCATAACTAGGTTTGATACTGATCATCCTTGCAAAGTTTCGTTGAAATTCGGCCAGGGGTTCAGCAGCACTAGTCAGGACCAAGTTTGTGTTATAAAACCTGTAAAGGGCCATAACTTAGCCAAACATCTTTCAACCAGAACACGGTAATGATACGCACAACTAGGCTTGGTACTGATCATCCCTGCACTGTTTCTCTGAAATTCGGCCAGGCGTTCAGGAGAACTAGTCCGGGCAAGAGTGTAGTAAAACCTTTAAAGGGCCATAACTCCGCCAAAAAACTAGGCTTGATACTGATCATCTCTGCCAAGTTTCTTGAAATCTAGCCAGGGGTTCAGCAGAACTAGTCCATACAAATCATGTGTTTTAAAACCTTTAAAGGGCCATAACTCCACCAAAAAGCATTCAACAGGAACAAGGTGAAAATATGCACAACTAAGCTTGCTACTGATCATCCCTGCAAAGTTTTGCTGAAATACAGCAATTGAAGGCCTTATCATAACAGTCTGGTAAAGTTTGGTAAAGATCGGATGAAAAAAGACAAGGGCCATAACTTCGGTGTTACTGGTCCGATCTGGCTGGTTTTCAAACTAGTCTGTACAAAGTTAGTGCATTAAAACTTTTAAAGGGCCATAACTCTGCCAAAAATCATTCAACCAGAACACAGCGATGATATGCATAACTAGGCTTTATACTGATCATCCTTGCCAAGTTTCGGCCAGGGGTTCAGCATCAATAGTCCGGACCAAGTTTGTGTTATAAAACCTGTAAAGGGCCATAACTGCGCCTTTCATCAATTTTGACAATCTGGCAAAGTTTGGTAAAGGTAGGATGCAAAGTGGAGACGCTAGAGTGTTCACAAGACAAAATATAGCAATTTTCGTTCATTCAAGGGCAATAACTCTGGTGTTACTGGTTTCGAACTCGTCCAAGCTTTCATTGATATTAATAATCTGGTAAAGTTTGGTAAAGATCGGATGAAAAATGAAGGTGCTAGACTTCTGACATAAAAAAGTTAACGGACGGACGACGGACAAAAGACCATGGCATAAGCCCTACAGGCCTTTGGCCAGTAGAGCTAACTATTAGAGCTCAAATAATCTTAAATATTTTTGCATGACACTTTCAGTATAATATGTTTACACATTTTTCTAGGCAAAGCTACCCTTGAATTATAAATACATATTTGATAAATATGTACATTAGTCACTACACACATGACATCAGCTGAGTATGGATCAATACACACTTTTATCAAGTTAGTATTTATTATTCAAGTATAGCACAGTCTAGATAAAAGTGTAAACATACTAAACTGTAAGTTACATGTAAAAAATATTCAGGATTATTTGAGTTCTAATTTTCTTCTTTTTTTTTTAATTCACTTTCAATGGAATTCCACAAAAGGGGACATAACCCTTAATGGCCTTCATATGTATATGTACTGAGGGGTCTAATTAGGGATATGATGGTCTGAGAGTTCCAGGTGTCTGTGACCTATTTACTGACACTTTTATTTTTTAATGACTCAATTTTACGTTCAACTTACCCAACTGAAATACATGTACGGCAATCTGTTTAAGTTCAGACAATAGTTTTAATTTTAAAAGCATCAAAAATGAATCTTTCTCTTTTGAAACATTCTGTTGATATATAGTTCAAATTATGAGTAGGAAAATCCATTCAAAAAGTACAGTAGAACTGAATCCTGGTGTACCATAAGTTGATTTAAGAAGCTATCTGGGTTATTTGGTGATAAAGAGGGCCTCAAGTTTGGTTAGTTATAGTATTTATATAATCTATCCACGTTAACCTCTGTAACTTACTTCCTCCATGTATAAACTAACTTACAAAACATAAGAGATATCTGGAGCAATTCCTTGTCTGTATGACACTGTCTACCTGCTTGCAGAATAGTAATTTTCTTCAATATATAGTTGTCACATTTGCATCATTTAGCTTCATCATCAAAGACCTTATACATAGAGTTAGGCATGCTGTATCCCACTACTGACCTGATTTAAGTATAATAGGATCAATATATAAAGTGAGTGATAGAACCCGTGACAGACACTGGTATGATGGTACTAAAGATTGGTAAACGTGAGATGAACTGCTCAATTCTCTACTCATCAAAATCTCCGGAAATTCTCCAAGTCCACTGCTGCTTTAGAGAAGGTCTATAATGAGGAAAAGATGCAATGTAGAACAGCTGCCCAAAACATAATACTTCCACACAATATCACACACCAGTACAACTAGAGAAAATATCATATATTAAATAAATAACAACTCTTTTCTTCATTCTTGAAGAAAAGAGTTATTTATTTAATATTGAAATAACTTTCCTTTTGAAAGACAATACAGATATGAAAATATTATACTTCCGCAAAATATCACACATCTGACAACTAGAGAACATATTCTACTCCCCCACAATATCACACATCTGACAAGGCCACCATTAAAAAATTGTTTGTTTGCAGTTTCCGACCCATGGCTTTTAGGGGTGAGTCGGTAGGTAGGGATATCTTTTATTTTTTTTAAAACATTTTTATTATTAACGCATGCTCATCGACGACATGCAAATATCGTGTGCTTCACTAGTATTATCCATAGAGTTTTTTTTTAAAAAAGGGTTTAGTTAAGTATTAACAGAACATGCAAGAAAAAGAAAAGAAAAAAAACTTGAAAAAAAACTTGGAAAAAAAAAAAAAAAAAAAAATTATAAAAAAAAATTTGTTTGGGTCAGCGGATTTGCCGTGGGTCGGTCGCAAACTGCAAACAAACAAAATTTTAATTTAGGCCCAACTAGAGAACATATTCTACTCCCCCACAATATCACTCATCACTACAACTAGAGAACATATTCTACTCCCCCACAATATCACTCATCACTACAACTAGAGAACATATTATACTTCCCCACAATATCACAAATCAGCACAACTAGAGAACATATTCTACTCCCCAACAATATCACAAATCAGCACAACTAGAGAACATATTCTACTCCCCAACAATATCACAAATCAGCACAACTAGAAAACATATTATACTCCCCCACAATATCACAAATCAGCACAACTAGAGAACATATTCTACTCCCCAACAATATCACACATAAATACACCTAGAGAACATATTCAACTCACCACACAATATCACAAATCAATACATCTAGAGAACATATTCTACTCCCCAACAATATCACATATCAATACAACTAGAGAACAATATTCCACTCCCCCACAATATCACACATCAGCACAACTGGAGGAGAACATATTCTACTCCCCCACAATATCACATATCAGCACAACTAGAGAACATATTATACTTCCGCACAATATCACACATCAGCACAACTAGAGAACATATTCTACTCCCCCACAATATCACAAATCAATACAACTAGAGAACATATTCTACTCCCCCACAATATCACACATCAATACAACTAGAGAACATATTCTACACCCCCCCAAAATCACACATCAGCACAATTAGAGAACATATTCTACTCCCCCACAATATCACACATCAGCACAACTAGAGAACATATTCTACTCTCCCACAATATCACACATCAGCACAACTAGAGAACATATTCTACTCTCCCACAATATCACACATCAGCACAACTAGAGAACATATTCTACTCTCCCACAATATCACACATCAGCACAACTAGAGAACATATTATACTCCCCCACAATATCACACATCAGCACAACTAGAGAACATATTCTACTCTCCCACAATATCACACATCAGCACAACTAGAGAACATATTCTACTCCCCCACAATATTACACATCAATACAACTAGAGAACATATTCTACTCCCCCACAATATCACACATCAGCACAACTACAGAACATGTTATACTTCCCCACAATATCACACATCAACACAACTAGAGAACATATTATACTTCCCCACAATATCGGCGGATTTGCACATCAGCACAACTAGAGAACATATTATGCTTTCCCACAATATCACACATCAGCCCAACTAGAGAACATATTGTCCTTCCCAACAATATCACACATCACCACCAGAGAACATATTATACTTCCCCACAATATCGCAGATCAGCACAACTAGAGAACATATTATACTTCCCCACAATATAGCAGATCAGCACAACTAGAGAACATATTCTACTCTCCCACAATATCACACATCAGCACAACTAGAGAACATATTCTACTCCCACACAATATTACACATCAATACAACTAGAGAACATATTCTACTCCCCCACAATATCACACATCAGCACAACTACAGAACTTGTTATACTTCCCCACAATATCACACATCTGCACAACTAGAGAACATATTCTACTCCCCCACAATATCACACATCAATACAACTAGAGAACATATTCTACTCCCCCACAATATCACACATCAGCACAACTACAGAACATGTTATACTTCCCCACAATATCACACATCAACACAACTAGAGAACATATTATACTTCCCCACAATATCGGCGGATTCGCACATCAGCACAAATAGAGAACATATTATGCTTTCCCACAATATCACACATCAGCCCAACTAGAGAACATATTATCCTTCCCCACAATATCACACATCACCATCAGAGAACATATTATACTTCCCCACAGTATCGCAGATCAGCACAACTAGAGAACATATTATACTTCCCCACAATATCACACATCAGCACAACTAGAGAACATATTATCCTTCCCCACAATATTACACATCACCACCAAATAACATATTATACTTCACCTTAACATCGCAGATCTGCACACCTAGAGAGCATTTTCTACTCCCCCACAATATCACACATCAGCACAACTACAGAACATGTTATACTTCCCCACAATATCACACATCAACACAACTAGAGAACATAGTATACTTCCATACAATATCGCACATGACCACCAGAGAACATATTATACTTCCACACAATATCACACATCAGCACAACTAGAGAACATATTATACTCCCCACCAATATCACACATCAGTACATATTATTATACTATATATATTATACTTCCATACAATATCACACATCACCACCAGAGAACATATTATACTTCCCCACAATATCGCAGATCAGCACAACTAGAGAACATATTCTACTATCCCACAATATCACACATCAGTACAAGTAGAGAACATATTCTACTCTCCCACAATATCACACATCAGTACAAGTAGAGAACATATTATACTTCCCCACAATATCGCACCTCAGCACAACTAGAGAACGTATTATACTTCCCCACAATATCGCACATCAGCACAACCAGAAAACATATACTTCCTCACAATATCACACATCAGCACAACTACAGAACATATTATAATTCCCTACAATATCACACAACAGTACAATTAGAGAACATATTATACTTCCCCACAATATCACTCATCAGCACAACTAGAGAACATATTATACTTCCGCACAATATTGCAGATCAGCACAACTAGAGAACATACACTCAAGTGATATGAAAACGCAACACGGGAATTTCCGCTATATATTGTATATACTGCACACTTAATTGCACATAATATTCCAAAGAAATCCCAAGATGTTTTTTTTAAAAAAAAGTTGCAGTTAACTAGAGAAAGGACACAACTGTGATGTTGTAGACGTTTTAATCACACTACACTTTGTAACAAGAACTTCATCAATGTTGAAGTTGCTCTTCGAAAAATTGAGCTAGTTCAGTACTGTATTTAACGTAAATAGTTTGCAAAATTTTGCATCCTAAGTTTGCTCACATGATTGAGCCAAACGCGTACTCTGTGAATAATGAAACATTGCAGGAATACTATTTGCTGTATTAATTGTTGTTTTAGTATTTTTTCCAAAAGGAAAGGTCTTACGTAGCCATGTACCATTCGATTAAAAGCAGCATATTGTACATACAATATATAGCGGAAATTCCCCTGTTGCGTTTTCATATCACTTGAGTGTATTATACTTTCCCACACTATCACACATCAGCCAAACTAGATAACATATTATACTTCCCAACACTATCACACATCAGCACAACTAGAGAACATATTATACTTCCCCCCAATATCACACATCAGCACAACTAGAGAACATATTATACTTCCCTTCAATATCACACATCAGCACAACTAGAGAACATATTATACTTCCCCCAATATCACACATCAGTACAACTAGAGAACATATATTATACTTCCCTTCAATATCACACATCAGTACATTATACTTTCCCACAATACTGCACGTCAGCACAACTAGAGAACATATTATACTTCCCCACAATATCACACATCAGTCCAACTAGAGAACATAATTCGCCCATAAGTGCTAAAAGGTGACAAGCAACATTTTTGAAGTTTTGAGAAAATCACATTTGAAAGTTTTAATTCTTGTCATTTGTTCATTTGAGGACCAATTAACTCAAAACCTGGAAGATATGGACAAAAGTGGTAATTTTATGAGTAATATGAGTTTTAGAGCTATTCTTAACTCCATTGTTTAGGAAAATGTGTATTTGTACTTAGCACCTTTTGGCATTTATAAATACTTTTTGCAAAATAATTGTGCAAGAAGGTGTCAAATGACAAATAGCACCTTTCGTCACACACAATAGAAACAAATGATTCAATTTTAAAAACCAAAAGCATTCAAATGGCATTGGGCTCCTTCTGGCATGGATCAATATTAAGATTTCCAGCATATATTGGTACGTTTACTCAATATAAAATCTAAGTATTCATATGGTGCATTTACCCAATACAAAATCTAAGTCAATCACTTGCAGAAAGCCGAGTTTTTAGAAAAACGTTCTGCTCAGAATAACACACACACAAATTTACACTTCCATTTTGTAATAATAATAGGTATTTATATTATACTTGTTTAATCCATTTGACATTAAACAAATTCAACACTACACATGTTTCAAACATTAAAGTACATCAACTGGCTGTTACTTTATATTTATTCTGTTTCATTCTTGTCCTAGTCAGGAATTGGAATAATGTCTTTCATGGTTTCCAGAATTCTTCTGGAAATATTCATTTTGTGCACAATTTAACAAGGTCGTTCTTTGTTGGTACTGATAATTGCAGTTTTATTTCGTAGCAGCTGTCAAGATCAACTGGCTATTGAGTTATCTGAGCTTTCCTTTAGGTGACTGAATGGTTGTATGTTAGTGGCCAGAAAAGTGGATTCTGAAAAGCTGTCATTCACAGAGATTTTCTTTACTGCTGTTTAAATTTTATACATTGAACATGCAGGCAATTTACATTATCTCCTGATTTTGACACCTTTATGTTTGGCCGGTATGTTTTGACCAACTGCTCCCAAACTAAAATATGGTCATATCTTAATGGCAATAAATGCATTTTATTGCCCGACAAACAAAAAAGGAGAAGAGAATTCCAATGTCTAGCTTTATGAGTGTGACCCAATAGCAATAATTTGTGACTGATCATTTCGAAGTCCTGTTGTTTAGATATGCTATACATGAATATATAGTGGATCCAGTTCTCAGTGCTCACCATAGTTATCTGCATGCATATGATGTTATTTATTTCATCATATCTTAAGATGAACATACAGACATTGTATGTATAAATAGGCATGTGGATATTTCACAAGATCCTCTAAAACCCTTAGTCTTGTCCCATAAAAGACAGACTATGGTACGTGTTTGTCACTTGATGAGTATAT
This sequence comes from Cyrtodaria siliqua, assembly GCA_037043455.1. Lineage (NCBI taxonomy): Eukaryota > Metazoa > Mollusca > Bivalvia > Adapedonta > Hiatellidae > Cyrtodaria > Cyrtodaria siliqua. The sequence goes on along the minus strand of JAWPHD010003887.1, from coordinate 191,527 downwards.
CATTAAAGTAATGACAACACAATTGGAATGAGCAAATTATGTATAATGAATAGATTAATATATTTTATTTGGAATATACTACAATTATATTATATAACCATATAATTTTCTGGAATAATACAGTTCACTAATAGTGAACATGGTTTAGTGATCATTGCTAGTAAATGTAATATTGGTCTATAGATAGCTTACGACAACATTACAATTGCAAGATACTCAACTTGCCTTAATCCACGAACGGAAAAACTTCCCCAAATACCCTTCCCGGGACTCCCGGCACCAAGGGCGCCGCCAAATACACCCGTACAAGCAAGAGTCACACAGAGTTACTTCCTCTTTCCGTCGTGGCGTCATCGGTAAAGAACGCGATAAATCGACGGTCTCAAAATATTTGTCTTTTTCCACGTAACAAATGGTTTTAATTGTTTTATTACTTTAATTTTACTTCCCATATGTTATTTTCTTACGAGTTTATGATCGTAATTGGTGTTTTTTACACCGGCTTTTGTTCTTTACGCAGTTAATTCAGACCGCAATTCGTAAACAACCATATGCTGTCTACTTCCGGTTTACCAACATTTGTAAATTCTGTCGAAAAATAGCTTTTAACTTCTATTAGAAGTTTTGAATTTGACACCGGAACGTAGACACCCCTCCTACTCGTGTCAACACTCCAGTAAATAGTTTTCTTATATTATTGGGTTCGTGTTGTTTGTTATATAATCACAGTTGGTGCTTTTAGAACACCTTCTGCTGTTATTTTCTATATTTCAGTAACAGCAATGGGGAGTGGGACCTTAGTCTAATTGGGAGTCGGGCCCTAGCCCACTACGGCCCGTCCGGACTCCCAGGGATTGGAAACATCACCCGTACGAAGTCCTGACCTTCTATCGGTGATGTCCCCCAACCCAGCCATATGCAGTCCCATTCCCCACCCACTCCTGTGAAGGAAACATCAATGGGGAGTCGGGCCCTAGCCCACTACGGCCCGTCCGGACTCCCAGGGATTGGAAACATCAAACGTACGAAGTCCTGACCTTCTATCGGTGATGTCCCCCAACCCAGCCATATGCAGTCCCATACCCCACCCACTCCTGTCCGGGGGACCATGGTGACTCAGATAACTCTCTACCTCGTGGGTACACTGTTGGAGTGGTCGCATTCGCTTGGAGACAACCAAAACAAAGGTTACTCGTTCCTTTGTAGCTCAATAGCCCGCTTAGCTCAGTCAATGAACGACGTCGACTATCTTGCGCTCACTAAAGAAAGTCCCGTACCCCACCCACTCCTGCTCAAGCTACCAGGTAGTGCGGGGGTCACGCCGACTACAAACTCTCTGCCTCATGGGTAATCTGAAGGTCCTCAGAACAGATTCCATTCACTCCTCCAGGTCACCTTTCAGAGAGTCAACACACAGAGGGCGGTCTAGGAGCAACCGTCACCTGTCTAGAGACAGCTCAGGTAATACTTCCTCAGCTGAAATTTTATGCTTTTAAGCACGGCCTAGGGCCGAAAGGGTATTCTTACGGTATTCTTACTGTATTCAATACCGTTGTTATGGTTAGGGCCACCTAACGAAGGATATAGTCTCTTCTGAAGGTCTCTGCTAGTATAAAATCCAGACTAGTTGTCTGGAGGGAAGCTAAATAAGACTTCTTTCTATGGTATGGGAAGAGGACTTAGGTTTATGTGTTGGTACTCACATGTAAGGGAAGTTTCTGTCATGGGTCACAATTATCTGTTATTATAATTTCTTACGTGTTGTATAATCACAGATTAAATAGAATAGAATAGAATATTTTATTGTAATATTCATAACAATGTGAACATGACATTGAACTAACAGGTAATCAAATCATATGATAGCAATTAAGAAATAAAGATAAACATATGGATTACCTGTCAGGAGGGCTTAATGGTCTAATGCGCCAGACTCAAGGTTATACCTTCATCAACGAGTGTTCTGGTCCACGACCTTACACTTGGTTTCAGATCCCACTTCTGACACATACTTTTAACATACTAGTAAAATGTGTCAGAGACACTTTCCTTGTTCTTCCTTTTCAGTGTGGTGTCAGAAACACTTACCATCAATAGGACTGAGACCTCTTTAGGAAATCATACTTTCCTAGACGGTGCTCCCTACTGGGAAAGGCCTTTTTAATTCATAGGGAAGTCATATCTTCCTACTGACAGGGCGCTCTATACAGGCCATCTACATCAGAGAAGGTAAATTATCGAAGTCTTATCTCTGATTCTGATTAATAACAGGCCTGGTGGTATTCTATTCTCAAATAGAATTCATTCTTTTGTCGAACAGAATTACCCTTTTTTACAAGTTGTTGCAACATTTGTAAACACTTCTTAAGCATTGTCTACCTATGTTCTCGATTTTAGAAACTTATTTAATGCTTTTATATCTTTGAATATCTCGGCGTTTACAAAAGCGTTAAGAGTATTCAATTTAAAGTATTTCCTCTCATGGTTTGCTTTATAACCACTACAGGAATCTGATACTTGTCTTAAACTAAAGATTCTTAGTGAATTACTTTGTTCTTTTCTGTCCTTACGGACTTAACTACAGAACTTGTGTTGCAGGTAACCTCGATAGAAGTCGATACCTGCTGTCGAGTTCCGTCACAAGAATATCAAGGATGATGTAAGTGACTACGGCTTCTCCGTCATACTCTAATGATTAGGGTAAGAATTCATGGCCTTCGCCATAACGTGCATAGGTTTCAGCGTTAATAGTAGCCACAGTCTTAAGAAGTAAATCAGTTTATTTCTTTCTGTATATGGTTTTCCTTATCAGGACACCTAATTCAACTTGTCCTATCGCCTTGTTGAGTACTGTTTGTGGCAGGACTAAGATGATTATTGCCAGTCTATGGATTATGCTCATCAGACTTGCAGGTATATGAGCATTTATTTTATTTAGCGCGGGTAGTATTTATATCAAGGGGTGTCATTAAGAGGTAGGCGGTTAATTCGCCCTGCTACTTAAACCTTTCTACCAGGCTAATATGAATACTTTTACTAATATTGTATACTAGTATCTATCTAATACCCGGCTACTTTGCTCTGTGTGCCTCTAACTTGAAAAGTTAATGATATCTATGTACATGTATATCACCACCTTTTTTGAGGTAAGTTATATAAATTAATTACAGTGGCAGATGCTGTTTTATTCATTTGCACATGCAGTTGCTGGCTGAGTCTTCCTTTTGCTGGTAAGTTGATATGGGGGACTTCCGTGGCTGAGTGGTTAGTCTCTTACTTGATATCACTGCCACTCACCTCTGTTTTATGATGGTGTCCCGGTTAGCTCAGTTGATAGAGCTTTCGCCCTGTAAGGGAGGAGTCCGGTTTTACGTGTCCCATACCAGCCACAAAGACAACTGGCATCTTGTTTGTTTTGTTTTTTTTTGTTTTTTTTTGTGGATATTATGATATACCTTATATTTCATTGTTTGTGTTTCACTTGTGAAATATCGACAGACATAATGCCGCTGTTGACCTTTTGTCGTCTCTGTTTTAGCGCATTATGTTTTGCTGCTTAAGTATCAAGGTTAGAGTACATAATAAGTTATTAATAGAATCATTTTTGGTTTGTCGTGAATATAAGGATTTTCTTATTAGAGAAACTTATTTTCACCAGAGCCTTAGCACGAGTGTATTATGCGTGTTTTCTCACTGATACACCTGTGGGGTTTTGGGATTACCCTAGGGTTGATTAAGGTCTCCTTCTGTACCGCTTAAATCTCCACGGGGTACCTCCAGAGCCGGAGCTGCAAAGCGAAGGCGACGGTACTAATGAGCGGGCAGCCAAGCACGGGCTGCTCTCCGCCCCCGGTTTACACCTGTTAGGCAGTTTCAGTAAGTTCGGAGTAATCGGCTTCAAAGCCGCTATCCTCAACCCTAAGTGGGTTTGTTCGCGGTTCCTCTGACTAAGCCTTGTCTGATGGAGTTCTTCGTCATTCATCTCTTACCTCTGGGGTTGCGTTCCTTGTGTAGCTTATTAGATGCGGTTGCAGGACATAACACTCCTTTTCTTGCAGCTAAGATCATTGTCCAGTTTCTAGATTCCTTACCCCTCCCACTTCTCCATACAGTCATACAGTTAATGGGCTGTAGTGCCAGGGTTCGTTCTCCATTAGCCCTAGGGGTACTGATGATAGTTGGCGTATTTGTTTTTCATACCCCCTCCTGTTTAATATTGCTAGAACCAGGATACATTCTCCTTGTTTTCTATCAGTTTAGAGAGTAGGTCTATCAGTATGAGTAAGTTCCTAACATTATGGTAGGCTATACTATTGTTAGACCCGGCTTCTAATCCGTACATTAATTATGCCATAAGAGCCGGACTTCTCTTTTTGAAGTCTTTCCTTCAGGCAGTTTGAGATACATCTGGCATCTATTTATTTATTGGTTCTATATGCCACATTCGTATGGAAACACAGTTTCTTTCGGCTAGATCTTTTACTAGAACACAGATTTGCGGATGAATGCGTGTGCACAACCACATTCAAGGTGACATTCTGCCTTGGTCAGAACAAGGGGGGGGGGTGCGTGCCCATACACAGCCACATTCAAGGGGACATTCTGCCGTGGTCTAGGGGTTTCGTAGAGCTGCCCTATATGCATGTCTAAGGATCTCTCAGTTTGGCTTAGAGGGCCACATGGTAGGTTTGTTCACTAACTAGGTGTGTTGCCCTGAATAAATAAATTCTTTTATTATTTACGCCTGGTTTATTTACGCCTGGCTCTATTTACGCCTGGTTTTATTTATGCCTGGTTTTTGGCCAGACGGACTCAATTACATATTACGCCTCATTTTACGCCTGGTTTCTACATTCTTATCAAAACCACCTGTACGCCTGGTCACCATCAAAATTACGCCTGGTTTAGTTATCAATATTACGCCTGCTTTACGGGCGTCGCAGTTCGTACGGGCAGCACTTCTGTCCATCTTGATTTCTTCCCTAAGCGGGGTTTATATCAGGTTTTACAGTCTACCTCTGCCACTGATTCATTCGGAATCAGTATGCAACCTCACGTTTGTCGATTCAAACTACATCTTCAGACTTCAGTTTCTGTAATAGTTGCTCACACAATTGTACCTCTAGGAGGTCCTTCACTGGGCTACTCTGAGGTCACAGAGGTTTAGCTGGTTAGAATAAGTGTAACGCATTGTTTGTTTACACTTCCACCGCAGTCGGAGTTGGGTTTTTTCTTGTTTCCCACTTTGAGCTTATATCACTCCCCTTCTTAGTTTAGAATACTTAGAAGTTAAAGTGGCTCTTTTTGGCCTGTTTGACTTCTGTTCTCCGGCCCTCCTTTGAACTTTTCGGTTAATCTTAGATAGACTACCCTTTAGACTATCTTCTTTTTGCCTTGTGGCTCAGATTTAGTGAGCCCATTCTAGGAACTGAAGTGTCATCAGGCTCATGCTACTAAAGGGATCTCGTTTAACCCCTTCTGGGGATATTCCAGTAACAATCTGTTTGGTTTTGTCTGGGTGTATACCTAATGCAACTCCAATAAGGCTACTAAAGTCAGAGCCTTTATATTCTTAAAATTCACAAATTATTTGTTAGATTCTATCTTAAATAATTTTTCACTGGGTCCAGTTCTTACTACCCAGTCAGTCATGGGGTTGTGCTGCTCTGCCAGTTAGCTGACTTGGCCTTGCCCAAGTCTGTAACTTTGGGCATACAAATCGGTTGCAGTTTTATTTATTATTTTGCTTATCTTGGTTTGTAAGCACTTCATACCACTATGTTCCAAAGGTGTTTGGTTTATACATATTGTATTGTTCATAGTATTCTATGCTTCACACAGTTATCTGGTGTTCATAGTTACATTTACAGCTCAGTTATGAAGCTGTTATTTTAAGTATTGAATCAGGGGGTCGATACTTATTTAAATGATCTATGTAATACAAAAAAAAAAAAAAAAAAAAAAAAAAAAAAAAAAAAAAAAAAAAAAAATCTGTTCCATGGATTAGCTTGAAATTGCCGATTATAATTTTAGATGGTGGTGGACTTATTGTCCTTGAACGAATTGAAGGACTTATGAGGTTGCCATATTCACCTTGTAACGTTCATCTGCCCATCTAAGAAGTTTTAGAGGCTCCTCCTACTGGCTGTATCGCCAGTCAGGATCCCAGATTACGCTATGGTGAGTGTAAGTTGCTTGGGTTCATGCTCTCGTCTGCTTTAATTTCTTGTAATTAGAGCAGGTTTGAGCGTGCTTTGTTACTTGTTGTTCAGAGTTGTTCAAATCCCCTTTACATATTCGGGCACTCATAACAGGTTACATTGTACCACCCCAGCTCATTGTGTTAAAGTCGCAATTGTAATGTTGTCGTAAGCTATCTATAGACCAATATGAAAAATTTTGTTAATTTTAATATTTGTCTATTATACTTACGACAACATTAACTACCCACCCCTCCTTAATTTAGGACTTATTTGCGGAAAGAGGAAGTAACTCTGTGTGACTCTTGCTTGTACGGGTGTATTTGGCGGCGCCCTTGGTGCCGGGAGTCCCGGGAAGGGTATTTGGGGAAGTTTTTCCGTTCGTGGATTAAGGCAAGTTGAGTATCTTGCAATTGTAATGTTGTCGTAAGTATAATAGACAAATATTAAAATTAACAAAATTTTTCATGTTGCTATTTGGAGGGATCTTCCTTGCCTCAGCTTTGGCTCTCTTTTCCTCTTTTCTTACTATAACTTGTTGTTCCTGATATTTGTTATAGCAGTTTTCATTATTTTCATCAATATCCCCAGCCTCTCTTTTGAATGAATGTTGCGCAAATGGAAAATTGGTCCTTTTTCAGTTGGATTTTGTTCGCATGGTGTTTTACGCCATTTTCAACACATGTTAGGTTATATATGAGGTCGATTTGTTGTGGGTAGAACCAGTGCTGTACCCCTCCCATTGTCCTAAGAATCAACACTTCCTCACTTACAAGTCGAGCTCCCAGTGGGATTCGAACCCGCAGCTGTGAGGAGAGAAGGTTTACAATGCAACGCCGTTTACCCCTCAGCCAAGGAGATGCTTTTTTTCAGTTTGAAAAATGATACATTGTAGTTTGTACAAACACATTTCCACAAGTAGATTGTCTAAACGTTTGTGAAATGAACTGCTTTGTTTATTGTTTCTTTGCATAATGGGACTCCATCCTTGAAAATGACTTTTGCTCATGCGCAATGTTCATTCTTTAAGTGCTTGTTTTGTTCGGAGCACCGTTGCTTCATTAATGCATACTGTATAGTTTTTCTTACAATGTAATGTCGAAGTTTCTTATATAAAAAAATCTGTACAAACATGTTGTCTGAGAAGGACTATTTATATAGCAGGGATCGCTCTGTACAAACATGTTCTCTGAGAAGGACTATTTATATAGCAGGGATCGCTCTGTACAAACATGTTCTCTGAGAAGGACTTTTTATATAGCAGGGATCGCTCTGTACAAACATGTTCTCTGAGAAGGACTATTTATATAGCAGGGATCGCTCTGTACAAACATGTTCTCTGAGAAGGACTATTTATATAGCAGGGATCGCTCTGTACAAACATGTTCTCTGAGAAGGACTTTTTATATAGCAGGGATCGCTCTGTACAAACATGTTCTCTGAGAAGGACTATTTATATAGCAGTGATCGCTCTGTACAAACATGTTCTCTGAGAAGGACTTTTTATATAGCAGGGATCGCTCTGTACAAACATGTTCTCTGAGAAGGACTTTTTATATAGCAGGGATCGCTCTGTACAAACATGTTCTCTGAGAAGGACTTTTTATATAGCAGGGATCGCTCTGTACAAACATGTTCTCTGAGAAGGACTTTTTATATAGCAGGGATCGCTCTGTACAAACATGTTCGCTGAGAAGGACTATTTATATAGCAGGGATCGCTCTGTACAAACATGTTTTTTGAGAAGGACGACTATTTATATAGCAGGGATCGCTCTGTACAAACATGTTCTCTGAGAAGGACTTTTTATATAGCAGGGATCGCTCTGTACAAACATGTTCTCTGAGAAGGACTATTTATATAGCAGGGATCGCTCTGTACAAACATGTTCTCTGAGAAGGACTATTTATATAGCAGGGATCGCTCTGTACAAACATGTTCTCTGAGAAGGACTATTTATATAGCAGGGATCGCTCTGTACAAACATGTTCTCTGAGAAGGACTATTTATATAGCAGGGATCGCTCTGTACAAACATGTTCTCTGAGAAGGACTATTTATATAGCAGGGATCGCTCTGTACAAACATGTTCTCTGAGAAGGACTATTTATATAGCAGTGATCGCTCTGTACAAACATGTTCTCTGAGAAGGACTTTTTATATAGCAGGGATCGCTCTGTACAAACATGTTCTCTGAGAAGGACTTTTTATATAGCAGGGATCGCTCTGTACAAACATGTTCTCTGAGAAGGACTTTTTATATAGCAGGGATCGCTCTGTACAAACATGTTCTCTGAGAAGGACTTTTTATATAGCAGGGATCGCTCTGTACAAACATGTTCTCTGAGAAGGACTTTTTATATAGCAGGGATCGCTCTGTACAAACATGTTCGCTGAGAAGGACTATTTATATAGCAGGGATCGCTCTGTACAAACATGTTCCCTGAGAAGGACGACTATTTATATAGCAGGGATCGCTCTGTACAAACATGTTCTCTGAGAAGGACTTTTTATATAGCAGGGATCGCTTTGTACAAACATGTTCTCTGAGAAGGACTATTTATATAGCAGGGATCGCTCTGTACAAACATGTTCTCTGAGAAGGACTATTTATATAGCAGGGATCGCTCTGTACAAACATGTTCTCTGAGAAGGACTTTTTATATAGCAGTGATCGCTCTGGCCCAAAACCATTTGGAGAGAAAAGTCTCACTTAGCAAAATTGTATGAGATTTTTACATTTGCTAGTGAGATTTTCACAACTTGTTTACTGTAAATTGGCAAAATCTAATGAGATTTGTTTTCCTATTTAACATTTTTGGATGAGATATTTGAGAAACAATAAGAGAATCTCCCCAAATCTCCTCCTGAAGTGATCCATGATATAGTTAACCTTTTTGTATGCAGTTGTGCATCGGGGAATTGTATCATTAAACATTGCTCATGTTTTAGTTATTAATATTTTCATTTTCACAAGCAGTAGAATAAGCTCTTAATTTGAAGTGAAGTTGTGGATTTATTAGGAGTTGCTAATGGTATTTATATATATGTACTTCCAGATTAATGTATGTCAACTAATTTGATAGTTTGGTCGATTTTCCTCACCTCGATTTGTTATGTATACACGATTTATGTATCTGGTTCTGTTATGGTTCTGAACGTTGAAAACAGGAGTGTTTATTGCACTAGAATAAAGTTGTACCTTGATTTTATACATATCGGCAACAGCTAATCATAGACAGTCTGTTAAATTAAGTCATACCATTGACGATCATTCAGATGTCATTTGTCATATGGCACGTTTTTGCTTCCATTACATGGCTGTGTATATGATATTCCAAGGGTGCTAAAAGAAGCCATATGTCACTTACCATTTTCTTGTTGTATTGTTTTCTAAATTTCTAAAAATGCAGTTGATGCAAGAAGGTGACAAGTGGCAAATAGCACCTTTTAGCACAAACATGGCTGTACTTAGCACCTTTTAGCATGATTAAATTTGGTTGTTTGTCAAAGGGAGAAAACATCACTGCTTAATTATTAATTAATGAAAATGGTTAGATCTTTTTTGACATGATAGAGTACATGAAATACAACATATATCTGACAAAAACTCAAAATAACCGTTTAGCGCTAATGGGGCAATATTATCCTTCCCCACAATATTACACATCACCATCAGGGAACATATTATACTTCCCCACATAATCACACTTCAGCACAACTAGAGAACATATTATCCTTCCCCACAATATCACAGATCAGTACAACTAGAGAACATATTATCCTTCCCCACAATTTCACATATCAGCACAACTATAGAGAACATATTATCCTTCCCCACAATATCACAGATCAGCACAACTAGAGAACATATTTTACTTCCCACAATATCACACATCAGCACAGCTAGAGAACATAGTATAGTTCCCCACAATGTTACACATCACCACCGAAGAACATATTACACTTCCCCTCAATATCACAGATCAGCACAACTAGAGAACATATTATACTTTCCCACAATATCGCAAATCAGCACAACTAGAGAACATATTATACTTCCCCACAATATCACAGATCAGCACAACTAGAGAACATATTATACTTTCCCACAATATCGCAAATCAGCACAACTAGAGAACATATTATACTTACCCACAATATCGCACATCACTACCAGAGAACATAGTATACTTCCCCTCAATATCGCACATCAGCACAACTAAAGAACATATTATACTTTCCCACAATATCGCACATCAGCACAACTAGAGAACATAGTATACTTCCCCTCAATATCGCACATCAGCACAACTAGAGAACATATACTTTCCCACAATATCGCACATCAGCACAACTAGAGAACATATTATACTTCACCTCAACTAGAGAACATATTATACTTCCCCACAATATTACATATCACTACTGGAGAACATATTATACTTCCCCTCAACTAGAGAACATCTTAATCTTCTCCACAATATCACACATCAGCCCAACTAGAGAACATATTATACTTCCCAACAATATTACACATCACTACCAGAAACAACTAGAGAACATATTATACTTCCCCACCATATCACACATCAGCCCAACTAGAGAACATATTATACTTCACCTCAACTAGAGAACATCTTAATCTTCTCCACAATATCACACATCAGCCCAACTAGAGAACATATTATACTTCCCAACAATATTACACATCACTACCAGAAACAACTAGAGAACATATTATACTTCCCACCATATCACACATCAGCCCAACTAGAGAACATATTATACTTCCCCACAATATTACATATCACTACTGGAGAACATAGTATACTTCCCCTCAATATCACACATCAGCACAACTAGAGAACATATTATACTTCCCAACAATATTACACATCACCACCAGGGAACATAGTATACTTCCCCACAATAATACACATCACCACCAGAGAACATATTATTGTTCCCCACAATATTACACATCACCACCAGAGAACATATTATAGTTCCCCACAATATTACACATCACCACCAGAGAACATATTATACTTCCCCACAATATTACACATCACCACCAGGGAACATAGTATACTACCCCACAATATTGCATATCACCATCAGAGAACATATTATAGTTCCCCACAATATTACACATCACCACCAGAGAACATATAATACTTCCGCACAATATTGCACATCACCACCAGAGAACATATTATACTTCCCCACAATATTACACATCACCACCAGAGAACATATTATACTTCCCCACAATACTGCACATCACCACCAGAGAACATATTATACTTCCCCACAATATTACACATCACCACCAGAGAACATATTATACTTTGCCACAATATTGCAAATCAGCACAACTAGAGAACATATTATATTTCCCCACAATATATTACACATCACAACCAGAGAACACAGTATACTTCCCCTCAATATTGCAAATCAGCACACTAGAGAACAAATTATACTTCCCAACGATATTACACATCACTACCAGAGAACATAGTATACTTCACCTCAATATCGCACATCAGCACAACTAGAGAACATATTATACTTTCCCACAATATCACACATCAGTACAAGTAGAGAACATATTATCTTTTCCCACAATATTACACATCACCACCAGAAAACATAGTATACTTCCCCTCAATATCACACATCAGCACAACTAGAGAACATATTATACTTCCCCACAATATCACACATCAGCACAACTAGAGAACATATTATACTTCCCACGATATCACACATCAGCACAAGTAGAGAACATATTATAGTTCCCCACAATATTACACATCACCACCAGAGAACATATTATACTTCCCCACAACATCGCACATCAGAACATATTATACTCCCCCGCAATATCGCACATCAGAACATAGTATACTTCCCCTCAATATCGCACATCAGCACAACTAGAGAACATATTATACTTTCCCACAATATCGCATATCAGCACAACTAGAGAACATAGTATACTTCCCCTCAATATCGCACATCAGCACAACTAGAGAACATATTATACTTTCCCACAATATCACATGTCAGTACAACTAGAGAACATATTATACTTCACCACAATATCACACATCAGTACAACTAGAGAACATATTATACTTCCCCACAATATCACACATCAGCACAACTAGAGAACATATTATACTTCCCCACAATATCACACATCAGCACAACTAGAGAACATATTATACTTCCCACGATATCACACATCAGCACAAGTAGAGAACATATTATACTTCCCCACAATATTACACATCACCACCAGAGAACATATTATACTCCCCCTCAATATCGCACATCAGCACAACTAGAGAACATATTATACTTTCCCACAATATCGCATATCAGCACAACTAGAGAACATAGTATACTTCCCCTCAATATCGCACATCAGTACAACTAGAGAACATATTATACTTCACCACAATATCACACATCAGTCCAACTAGAGAACATATTATACTTCCCCATAATATCACACATCAGTACAACTAGAGAACATAATATAGTTCCCCATAATATCACACATCAGTACAACTAGAGAACATAATATAGTTCCCCATAATATCACACATCAGTACAACTAGAGAACTTATTATACTTCCCCATAATATCACACATCAGTACAACTAGAGAACATAATATAGTTCCCCATAATATCACACATCAGTACAACTAGAGAACATAATATAGTTCCCCATAATATCACACATCAGTACAACTAGAGAACATATTATACTTTCCCACAATATCGCATATGAGCACAACTAGAGAACATAGTATACTTCCCCTCAATATCGCACATCAGCACAACTAGAGAACATATTATACTTTCCCACAATATCACATGTCAGTACAACTAGAGAACATATTATACTTCCTCACAATATCACACATCAGTCCAACTAGAGAACATATTATACTTCCCCATAATATCACACATCAGTACAACTAGAGAACATAATATAGTTCCCCATAATATCACACATCAGTACAACTAGAGAACATAATATAGTTCCCCATAATATCACACATCAGTACAACTAGAGAACATATTATACTTCCCCACAATATCACACATCAGTCCAACTAGAGAACATATTATACTTCCCCATAATATCACACATCAGTACAACTAGAGAACATAATATAGTTCCCCATAATATCACACATCAGTACAACTAGAGAACATATTATACTTCCCCACAATATCACACATCAGTCCAACTAGAGAACATATTATACTTCCCCATAATATCACACATCAGTACAACTAGAGAACATAATATAGTTCCCCATAATATCACACATCAGTACAACTAGAGAACATAATATAGTTCCCCATAATATCACACATCAGTCCAACTAGAGAACATATTATACTTCCCCATAATATCACACATCAGTACATCTAGAGAACATATTATACTTCCCCATAATATCACACATCAGCACAACTAGAGAACATATTATACTTCCCCATAATATCACACATCAGTCCAACTAGAGAACATATTATACTTCCCCACAATATCGCACATCAGAACATATTATACTTCCCCACAATATCGCACATCAGAACATAGTATACTTCCCCTCAATATCGCACATCAGCACAACTAGAGAACATATTATACTTTCCCACAATATCGCATATCAGCACAACTAGAGAACATAGTATACTTCCCCTCAATATCGCACATCAGCACAACTAGAGAACATATTATACTTTCCCACAATATCACATGTCAGTACAACTAGAGAACATATTATACTTCACCACAATATTACACATCAGTACAACTAGAGAACATATTATACTTCCTCACAATATCACACATCAGTACAACTAGAGAACATATTATACTTCCCCACAATATCACACATCAGTCCAACTAGAGAACATATTATACTTCCCCATAATATCACACATCAGTACAACGTGCGTATCGCTGGCTACGCCCCTGTTGAAGATAAATTGGAATGTGAAAAATTTCAACGTAAATGTTGCCGCCACCACTGCTGTTATGAAGTGATACCTATTTCTTGCATACCGGACAAGGATATCCGTCATTTTACCCGGCTAGATTATTTCCATCTCACTTTAGGGTCGAGATAAAATTCACGTGCAAAAATAACGTCAATAACGTGAATAGATGCATGACGTCATTGTGTTAAAAAACATTAAAACAATAGTTATTGGCGACGTCAACACACAAAATGTCAATGATATGCAGGAAAAAGAATCCATCATGAGTTTATCCATGTGAGAGAGGTAAATCTCGGGATCAAAACTGTAAAGGGAACTCTGATGCTCGGGTGAGATTTCTCTATATCACATGGATCCTCATGATGGATTCTTATCTAGTCTTGCCACGTTCTTGGAAGGAGAGACAAAAAGATTCAAAGGTGAAACTACATTGCTAACACAGCCGTTCTAATGAATTTACTACAATTTCCCAAAGAAAAACCCAATGGAAGAAAATCTTTACAACCAACAACATAAACATAATGCTAACTTGTAATAATTTTGATTAACATGTCAGTCTCAATACTTAGAATGTGATGAGTTTTCTTCAAATAGTCTACAAAATCCAGGCAATCAGCATTTTCGGAAGATAGCTTTCTGGTTGTTAAATTCATTTTATATTCGTACTCTTACAATTATCAAGAAAAATAGGTTAACAGAAAAAGAAAACTTAATTATTTTTTAAAATATACTGATCACGGTCTCAGACAAACATATAATTAATCAATGTTTTGCATTAACGGGGTTGATGCACTATTTTCAAACAAGGTTTATATTAAAGGGCTCTGAAAAACTTGAAAAATGCTGAAAGAAATATCAAAATGCCATTAAAAAATAAAGGAGATACTTTTTTTTTTTTTTTTTTGCCCACCCGCTCAAGCCCTTTTATCTGCTCCTTTCTTTCGCTTTCTCTCACTCCGTCTTCCCCCAGCTCTGCTTTTGTCCCTCCTAATGGAAGATGTACCATTGCATAAGCTCTGCTGATAAATATTGAATCATCAGAGCTAAAAATCAATCAACACAAATTCAACTCTGGGTATTTTAATCACATGTAGGTAAAATTATGTATTTGCATTCAATCTCATTAAAATCATATCCTAATTACGCTTTGATAGTCTCCACTGTAGGATCTGACCACACTCCCTTATAGGTCATGTCAGATCGTCCTTTCATCCAATCAATATTCATAAGAAGATCAACTAAATTCAACCAATGAAATCGTGTGTTTCATATCATATGCACTTCAGATGACATTCAAGTGAACTGAACAAACGAAAATCTACATAAAACACATAGATCTATATCCGAATAAAGATAAAGCTGTGGATTGCACGATAAAAACCAAATCAAAGAAATGCACTGAATGGCATGATAAGAAGAAAATCAAGGGCGCTGTCATGATTGTGTGTTTTGAAAATATATATTCCACCGAAATTATTATGACATAAGATGTTCTAAATAGTGAATTATAGCACATCTGGCCCGCTTAGCTGAGTTGATAGCGAACTCGACTGTTGACCTGCGAGTGTAATTTTAGTGTGGGTTCAATCCTACAAATCGGTAAAAAAACAAGAGGTCAATGACCTTGAAGCTCTACTGATTGATTTTGATTTCAGGAAGTAGTCGCTACAAACTTGTTTTATTTTTTGCCATGGCGGCCATCTTGAATTTCCGGCAGACCTGAAATTTTGCTAGGATCAATTAGACATCAAGAGCAACATTCCTGTGAAGTTTCATGAAAATCTGTCAAGTAGTTTCAGGGAAGTAGTCACTACAAGTTTTCATTATATAACTCTATGTAAACAAAGATGGCCGCAGACAGCCATGTTTAACATCGAATCAAAACGATTTTTGACAAGGACCAACATCATGTCATGCTGATCATTTTAGTATAAGTCCCATATCAATATCACTTATAGTTTTCAAGAAGTAGTCGCTACAATCTTGTATTTTGAAAATCTATTTTTAGCCATGGTGGCCATCTTGAATTTCCAGCCGACCTGCAATTTTGCTAGGATCAATAAGACATCAAGAGCAACATTCGTGTGAGGTTTCATGAAAATCCGTCAAAGTAGTTTCAGAGGAGTAATCGCTACACGTTTTCATTATATAACTTTATGTAAACAAAGATGGCCACTGGCAGCCATGTTTAACGTTGAATCAAAATAATGTTTGACTCGGATAACCATCATATCATGCTGATCATTTTAGAAAAAGTCCCATATCAATATCACTTATAGTTTTCAAGAAGTAGTCGCTACAAACTTGTATTCTGAAAATTTATTTTTAGCCGTGGCGGCCATCTTGAATTTCCGGCCGACCTGAAATTCTGCTAGGATCAAGAAGACATTAAGAGCAACATTCCTGTAAAGTTTCATGAACATCCGCCAAGTAGTTTCAGAGGAGTAGTCGCTACAAGTTTTTACTTTTAACTCTATGTAAACAAAGATGGCCGCTGCCATGTTTAACGTCGAATCAAAACGATTTTTGACAAGGATCAACATCATGTCATGCTGTTCATTTTAGAAAAAGTCCCATATCAATATCACTTATAGTTTTCAAGAAGTAGTCGCTACAAACTTGTATTCTGAAAATTTATTTTTAGCCGTGGCGGCCATCTTGAATTTCCGGCCGACCTGAAATTTTGCTAGGATCAATAAGACATCAAGAGCAACATTCCTGTGAAGTTTCATGAAAATCCGTCAAGTAGTTTCAGAGGAGTGGTCGCTACAAGTTTTCATTATATAACTCTATGTAAACAAAGATGGCCGCTTGCAGCCATGTTTAACGTCGAATCAAAACGATTTTCGACAAGGACCAACATCATGTCATGCTGATCATTTTAGAAAAAGTCCCATATCAGTATCACTTAGAGTTTTCAAGAAGTAGTCGCTACAAACTTATTTTTTAAAAATCTATTTTTAACTGTGGCAGCCATCTTGAATTTCTGGCCGATCTGAAATTTTGCTAGGATCAATGAGACATTAAGAGCAACATTCCTGTAAAGTTTCATGAAAATCCGCCAAGTAGTTTCAGAGGAGTAGTCGCTACAAGTTTTTACTATATAACACTATGTAAACAAAGATGGCCGCTGGCAGCCACGTTTAACGTCGAATCAAAACGATTTTTGATAAGGAACAACATCATGTCATGCTGATCATTTTAGAAAAAGTCCCATATCAATATCACTTATAGTTTTCAAGAAGTAGTCGCTACAAACTTGTATTTAAAAAATCTATTTTTAGCTTTGGCGGCCATCTTGGATTTCACATCAACATGAATTTTTGCTAGGATCAACTAGACTTCATGGGAAACATTTCTGTAAAGTTTTATGAATATCCATCTAGTAGATTCAGAGGAGTAGTCGCTACAAATAAAAGTTAACGGACAGGCGGACGACGGACGCCGCACCACGGCATAAGCTCTGCTGATCTCTGATCAGTAGAGCTAAAAATAATTAAAATTAAAAAATTTATAAAAAAAAATAATAAAAATAAATAAATATTAATTTAAAAAAATAATTAAAAAAATAAAAGTTTGGTAACGATCGGATGAAAAATAAAGGCCCTCTCGTCTTAACGAGGCAAAATATAGCGTTTTGAACTAAATCAAGGGCCATAACTAAGCTGTTACTGGTCCGATATGTTTGGTTTTCGAACTTGTCCGAGCTTTCATTGATATTAACAATCTAATAAAGTTTGATAAAGATCGGATGAACAATGAAGCCCCTATCGTCTTAATGAGGCAAACTTTAGCATTTTTAACTAAATCAAGGGCCATATCTCCGCTGTTCCTGGTCCGATATGGCTAGTTTTCGAACTTGCTCGAGCTTTCATTGATATTTTTCAATCTGATAAAGTTTGGTAAAGATCAGATGAACAATGAAGCCCCTATCGTCTTAACGAGGCAAAATATAGTATTTTTTAACTAAATCAAGGGCCACAACTCCGCTGTTACTGGTCCGATATGGTTGGTTTTCGAACTTGTTCGAGCTTTCAATGACATTAACAATCTGATAAAGTTTGATAAAGATCGGATGAACAATGAATAGTCCACTCAGCCTGTGAAATTTTACCACTCAACATCAAACTAATTGCAACAGAAATGATTTACTGATTTTATGATAGTGACATATATTGCGAAAAATCACAAAAAAGTCTAGAAAAATCTAGATGGGGGAAATAAGTTTTTTATAGCTCCTATATTTACGCTTTTCATAAAACAACACCAGATTTAAAGTTACTTGTAGCTGCTGCATTTTATTTGGAATAAGACATTTTAATGATGTATCACACTATTAAGACCTAAATTAATCATAACAATTACATCTTCGAACAATTACAAAATACAGGTATATTTTAACGCTGTTTGTTGAAAAGTGCATATTGAATTACCCCACCCACTGAAATCACAATAGAAAAATTGCATATCAAAGGTAAAGCTATATTATATTCATTTTTTGTTACAGTTTAAGACAAATACTCAAATTAAGATTGATGATGAAGTGCTGGGTTAATATATTGGCCTCTATAAGGTAGCCGTCGGCATTGTCAGCAGCTATTTGTTACCCTGACTTGCGCCTCCCTATTATCTTCAATTTGAAGGATGGGAGTATTTTGCAGATTCAGATTCTATTAATACCTCATTGTTAGCATCACTCCTTGATAATTATTTTTGGAAGAGTGAAAATTAAATACTGAAATTAAGATTTATGGTGAAGCGCCGGGTGTTGGGGTGGGGTGTGTGGGTTGAGGGTGGATAACATATTGACCACTATATTGTAGCTGTCGGCAATGATTTATTAATCCATTTTTAGCTTTATTGTTAGCCTCATTCGTAATGGTCATACCAACTTACGCTGTAACTGTGCACAATTATTGAAAATACCATATTAATAGTCATAATAGAGCTGAAAGGTTTTTAAACAATTCTTTAAATATAACTAACTGTTCCTACACAAAACTATCACAACACCATGGGTAAATATCATTATAATTTAGCATATTATACTATAGTAATTAATGTTGCAGCATTATAATTATAAGTTAAACTACTTCTATGCCATAATTCGCAAAGTTAATTACTAGTATATCAATAGCTCATAGCTTTCACTACTGAATGCTAATGCCAAATCTAGTAAAACATCACAAAAAGCTTGAATACCCGTTACCGATTTATATATTATTTCCAACTTGATTTGCATGAGCATTAGCCCTTTTTAGGGATAGATCATTATAGACAGATGGTATGGTACCCCACCCAGTCACATTATACTGACACCAGGCCTACCAGTACCAGTACCACCCTTTATATGCTGAGCGACAAGCAATGGAGCTACTAGTATCCTTTTTCTTAAGTCAATGGCTGGGCATTGAACCCACGACATCCTGGATGCGAGGCGGATGCTATACCATTACGCCACCGCTGTGGTTCTTAGCATGTGTAATTTTGTCATGCCATACTGCAAGGTGGGGTGAAGTACTAATACTGCCTAATGACAACTAATTTATATTGATGTTGTAGGCATAGATATACACAAGCTACCGTTCTAATCGATGCAAGAGCTCTATCAAGACACGACCACAACCTATCCTGGTCACCATTTATTATTAAAAGTGATATTTTCAAGAATGAAAATCATGTTTCAAAAGCACTAGAAGAGGATGTTGACATTTGAAACCTCTTCACTTATGTTCTCATAGTAAACTATTATTAAATTAGTCCATCATTTTGAGTAGAAAACATATGTAAGCCAGAAAATATTACCGCCAAATTTCGTGTTTATCTGATTCCCTTCTGATTTTGAAATCATTTTACTTTTTTGGTATGCTAACTTTTTAATGTGTGTTGATACATGCGCTACCTATACTGAAAAATGACCTGTTGGCCCTGCTACGTAGTAAGCAAGGTCATTCATAGGGAACAAGGCAAAAGAGTGCACTAGTTCTTAGATGAGTTCGTGATATGAAATTGAAATGATAAATTTGGCATATGTTTCAAAGTATTATTATATTCTATTGAGTTGATAACGTAGGCTCCTAAGTTATTTCCACAAACTATGTTAACTACTTGATTTTGCGTTTGTATTAGCATAGTCTGGCTATAAGTTACTCTAAGGCTCTATGCATATAAAGGGAGTAGTGACTGCATTAACAACATAAAGTTAAACGTTAAAGAATTAACCCGCCAAATAATGGAAAAATTACACTACAAAAACGTTTATTAAAACTCTATCCACGTGTTCAGGTCATATATTTATGTATATGTACCGATTAACGTATTCACGGGTTCGTAAAATACCCGTGATTGAATGTGCGTAAAAACAATCATGAGTTGATAACTCTTAATATGACGCTGCAGTTGTGGATTTTGTCCTGGCTGGTTAAAGCCATTTATATTGTGTCTATAGAGTTTGGATTCTCAAAATGTGTAAGTTAGGATTCTCAAAATTTACCACTTGAAGGAACTTTAACATGCCACAATCTGACCCAAAAGTATATTCCAAGGAGCAGGGGTCATACTGTTTATATTTTTCTAGCAAAGAATTGCCAAACGTCTATGCAAGTCAAGTTTGTTACGAGGGACAGTATACACGTGATCACAGTTATAATCTAAAATATGTCGTTTGATCACATTTATAATCTAAAATATGTCGTTTGATCACATTTATAATCTAAAATATGTCGTAATATGACTATATTTTTGTATTGACAAAAGTTTGGGCGCAAAAATTGTAATTTTATATTGCAAATAAAAAAAAAACACTAACAGTTTACAAAAATGTATTATATAACTTAATTACCATGAGTTTGTCAATACGGGATTTCTAGCCTGTCAGTGAGTGTTCGCCTAAACAGACGAGTAGGCTAGCATTTGTTTGTTTATTTGGACGTATTTTCATGAGTATCATCACTCGGGATAGAAATCCGGTTTTGAAAAACACATGGTAATATTTCCTTATCTCTCTCCAAAGTTATTATCATTGAAGGTTAGAACACAGAGGTCATATTTTGCTAGCAAAGAATGCATAAAGTTTAGGTCAATATAGATATAAAAATCGAACAGGAAAAGTAGTATTCAAGGACGACAGTCAACCACAAACACACATAGAAACAAAGAACAACTTTAAAGATGAAAAAAATGCCGAAAAAGACATCACAAACACAAACGGGTTGACAATAGGGCTACCGCCTTGGAACGGTCAGTGGCAAAAAAGGCCGCTGGGGGTTTAAACCAGGTTCTAGGGTGCACTAAACCTCACATTTACCCTACTGTCAACCCAGTAAAACGGGACAGTGCAAATAAAGAAATCCGTGCCATGAACTATGTAAGTCAAGTAATAAAAAAGATCCTTAAAGGTATTGTTTTTTTTATCAAGCACAGTCAGATATGTACAGATTTACATATTTGTTTTCTTAAAGCTTTGTCAGTCATACTGCAACAACCTAAATATTCACAATAATAGTTTCTGTGCAGATAAAGTGTTTCTGTTGCAAATACGTAAAGAAATAACATTTTAATGCCAAAGACTTGGGTATTTGTAGTTGCCGACAATGCCGACGATTATCATACATTAGTCAATGTTTCACCCCCAATGCTTCATCGCCGATCTTATTATCAATTTTTACACAAAACTGTTCTATGAAACTGCATATAACACAGTTTTACATTGAAATGCATATCCATTGTAATTAAGTGGGTGGGGTAATTCAATATGCAAATTTTAAGAAACAGTGCTAAAATAGGCATTTATATGCATTGTTCTTTCAAACTTTTCAATTTTTATTATTTAGCTATGTCTTTATATTATAATACCTCATTTAAATGTATTATTCATAACAAAATGTTTCAGATATACATACACATAAACCTGCAGTGATTGTATGACAAACGCACATTTTTGAGCCATGAAAAAACTTTTTTCCCCTATCTAGATTTTTCTAGACTTTTTTGTGATTTTTTGCAATATATGTATCTATCAGAAAATCAGAAAATCATTTCTGTTGCAATTAGTTTGATGTGGGTTCACAGGCTGAGTGGACTAGAAGCCCCTATCGTCTTAACGAGGCAAAATATAGCATTTTTAACTAAATCAAGGGCCATAACTCCGCTCTTACTATTCCGAAATGGCTGGTTTTCGAACTTGTCCGAGCTTTCATTGATATTAACAATCTGATAAAGTTCGGTAAAGATTGAATGAAAAATGAAGCCCCTAGCGTCTTAACGAGACAAAATATAGCATTTTTAACTAAATAAAGGGCCATAACTCCGCTGTTACTAGTCCGATATGGCTGGTTTTCAAACTTGTTCGAGCTTTCATTGATATTAACAATGTGGTAAAGTTTGGTAAAGATATGATGAAAAACGAAGGCCCTATCATCTTAACGAGGCAAAATATAGCAATATAGCATTTTCAACTAAATCAAGGACCATAACTCTGGTGTTACTGGTCCGATCTGGCTGGTTTTCGAACTCATCCGAGTTTGCATTGATATTAACAACCTGTTAAAGTTTGGTAAAGATTGGATGAAAAATGAAGGCCCTATCGTCTTAACGAGACAAAAGTTAACAACGGACGACGGACAACGGACGACGGACGACGGACGGACGACGGACAACTCGGCATCCCATAAGCTCTGCTCGCTGGTCTTCCCACCCTCGGAATTCTCCACTACGTAGCATTACACTCGGCTCATTGAGCTCTGCCTCAGTAAACTAAAAACAATGGGTCCCAGGATATTTTCTATGCAAAATTCATTAAAAATAATCTATATAACACAATATCCCAGGGACTCTATTATGCAGATTTAAAGAACAGAAATTGCATTGCATAAAGTTAAAGCTTTATTTTACTTTTAACAACAAATTGTTAACATCTTAAAATTCTGAATTCCCTCCGATTTCCTCTCATATGGGTTCTCTCTAGAATTTATATATGCATGTTGTTTTTTCATTTTGCTTTGAGGCGATTAGGGATAAGGTAATAACCCCGCCGCGCATCATTCTTTAATAACTAAACTTCTGAGGGGTTGGAACTTGTTTTTATCACTTTTTACACATGAACATCATTTAATATATATTGCACTTTCAGACAATTTTGAAATTAAATTATATTTCCCATTGTGATAATTTAAGTTTATAAGCCACATGTATCTAGCCCCTTGTGCACATACAGCCCCACTCCCACCTGCCTTAAATTTCATTTTAAAGTTGTAAAAGTCTATATGCTCAACTTATTTAATAATGTTGCATAAATATTGTAAAAAAAAATGCCTGTCAAACAAACAAGAGGCCCAAGAGGGCCTGTGGACGCTCTACTGGCTCTAGATAAAGTTTATGTATAAGGGGCCATAACTCTTTCAAATATCGTTCAACCAGAACATGGTGATGATATACGCAACTAGGCTTGGTACTGATTGTCCCTGACAAGCTTCGTTGAAATCCAGCCAGAGGTTCAGGAGAACTAGTCTGTACAAAGTTAGTGTATTAAAACCTTTAAGGGGTCATAATTCTGCCAAAATTCATTCAACCACAACACGGCAATGATAGGTGCAACTAGGATTGGTACTGATCATCCCCATCAAGATTCGTTGAAATCCAGCAAGGAGTTCAGAAGAGACTAATCTGGACAATGTTTGGCTATTAAAACCTTTAAAGGGCCATAACTCTGCCAAAAATAATTCAACACCAATATGGCGATGATATGCACAACTATGCTTGCTGCTGATCATCCCTGTAAAGTTTCGTTGAAATGTGGGGAGGCATTCAGGAGAACTAGTCCAGACAAAGTTTGTGTATTAAAACCTTTAAAGGGCCATAACTCTGCCAAAAATCATTCAACCGGAACACTGCAATGATTTGCACAACTAGACCTGATACTGATCATCCTTGTCAAGTTTCGTTAAAATCCAGCCAGGGGTTCAGGAGAACTAGTCCAAAGTTTGTGAATTAAAACCTTTAAAGGAACATAACTCTGCCAAAATCATTCAACCTGAACAAGGTGACAATATGTACAACTAGGCTTGGTACTGATCATCCATGAAAAGTTTCACTGAAATCTGGCCAAATGAAGGCCCTTTCTTCTTAATGAGGCCAAAATATAGCACATTTCAGAAAATCAATGGCCATAACTCTGGTGTAAATGGTCCAATCTGGCAGGTTTTGAAATTTGTTGGAGCTTTCATTTATATTACCGTATTTTACCTTGTATAGTACGCACCCGTGTATACTACGCACCCACCTTTTCAGAGGTCAAAACTGGGGTAAAAAAGTTGTTTCCGTGTAATACGCATCAAAATATTAGTTTTCCTGGATGAACCATTCGACGAAAATAAAAGGTTAAAAAAATAAATATAAATATTATATAAAATCCTATAAATATTAGAATAGAATAGAACTGTAACAATACTACATGTACCAGTCTAAACAGCTGGAAGTCACGTGATATTACGTCACGCGATATAAACAACAAAATCGAGGGACGATTTTTCACAGAATTTATTGAAGTTTTACAACAAACATGCAAACATTTATACAAAAACAAGCATCATAATACACTTTATTCATTTATAATTCGAATTAAGTCAATATATTACTTATATGAAGTGAGTAAATTATGAAAAAATTGTGTATTATCGGTATTCACAATTTTCTGTCTCGATGTCTGTTCGTCGTCAAGGTTTTTCTTCCCAGACATCGATTTTCTGCACGCAAAAAAAAGATATTTTTATTGTTTCCTTATATTGTACGCACCCCCCTTTTGGAAACCGTAAAAGTGGTAAAAAAACTGCGTACTATACAAGGTAAAATACGGTATCAATCTGGTAAAGTTTGGTAAAGATCGGACGAAAAATGAAGGCCCTATCGTAATATAGCATTTTTAACTAAATCAAGGGCCATAACTCCACTGTTGCTGGTCCGATCTGGCTGGTTTTCGAACTTGTCCAAGCTTTCATTGATATTAACAATCTGGTAACGTTTGGTAAAGATCGGATGAAAAATGAAGACCCTATCATCTTAACGAGGCAAAATATAGCCTTTTAACTAAATCAAGGGCCATAACTCTGCTGTTACTAGTCCGACCTGGCCGTTTTTTAATCTTATCCGAGCTTTCATTGATATTAACAAGATAGTAAAGTTTGGTAAAGATCGGATCAAAAATGAAGGCCCTATCGTCTTAACAAGGCAAAATATAGAATTTTTAACTAAATCAAGGGCTATAACTCTGCTGTTGCTGGTCCGAACTGGCTGGTTTTCGAACTTGTCCAAGCTTTCATTTATAGTAACCATCTGGTACAGTTTGGTAAAGATCGGATGAAAAATGAAGGCCCTATCATCTTAACAAGACAAAATAAAGCATTTTAACTAAACCAAGGGCCATAACTCTGCCACTATTGGTCTGATATGGCTGGTTTTAGAACTTGTCCGAGCTTTCATTGATATTAACAATCTGGTACAGTTTGGTAAAGATCGGATGAAAAATGAAGGCCCCATCGTCTTAACGAGGCAACATATAGCATTTTAACTAAGTCAAGGGCCATAACTCCGCTATTACTGGTTCGATCTGGGTTTTTTGAACTTGTCCGAGCTTTCATTGATATTAACAATCTGGTAAAGATTGGATGAAAAATGAAGGCCCTATCGTCTTAACGAGGCAACATATAGCATTTTCAACTAAGTTAAGGGCCATAACTCCGCTGTTACTGGTTCGATCTGGCTGGTTTTTGAACTTGTCTGAGCTTTCATTGATATTAACAATCTGTTAAAGTTTGGTAAAGATCGGATGAAAACATCCCATAGAGCTAAAAATATATCAATTATGAATAATATTTATATCTTCCTTTCTAAATTACCATTTCCCCACAAGTTTTAAATGTGTTATCCTATATAACTAAAATTAACAACAACATGTAAGAGGTCCTATAATATTGGTACTTTGAAATACAAAGGGTACCTTCAGAACAAATTTTGTCCGAAAGTTTGGTAAAGATCGGATTAAAAATGAAGGCCCTATTGTCTTAACGAGACAAAAGTTAACGACAGATGGACGGAAGGACGAACGGACGACGGACAACTCGCCATCCCATAAGCTCTGCTGGCCCTTGGCCAGTAGAGCTAAAAATCTCTATATTGTTTCTTTATTTTATGCTTGCAAACAGTCTACACAAACTTTAAACAGCTCAATTAGTCCTGAGTAGTTTGACATGCCAATCAAGTGTCAATTTAACTTATTGTGGGTAATTTTTTATAACTTTCTTCGGTGGCATTTTATGTTCATCATCCGGAATTTCCTAGTCTATTCTATTCTATTCTGTTCTCTCAACAGAGAAGCGTAAAGGACCGTAACACAGTCTAGGGATTTCCATATTAGCGAACACCAACAGTTAGTGAAACGTTGTTACTGATTGGATGACAAATACTTTTTACCCAATCAGAATACGCGTACTACATTGTAATTGCGTTCTACTTTAACCGGTGTCGTGTTATATTTGTTCTCTTGTTATCTCTTCGAAAACGGTTATGTACCACTTGTAAAATTTTCGAGTAATGCGTCCATGGGACGCACATGTTTAAGAATGAAGCGTCGTCAGAAAAAAATGTGTGTCTAGGACGCGGGACGCAGAGCAAAATGAACCACTGTATTAAATTCAGTCAAAAAATCTTTTTCAAACAATCTTTTTTTTCCCAGTAAATATTCAATAATGGTTGGTGTGTTATGTTTGTCAACGCAATTATTTTGTTTTTTATAAGCTAAAAGTTACGGGCATGTAATACCGAACGTAGACTGCTATACAGCGGTTTACTGTAACGTGACATGCGCAGTGAAGCAGTCCATACCGAGCAATTTTGTAGGCTGAAATCTGGAACTTTTTTGCAGGTATTTCCAAAGGCCAGTTTTTGAGGGCGGCTAAAAGCTTAAACAGCGTTTTAATAAAACAATGTTTGATGTTTTTAAGCACACTTAAGTAAGTGCTAAATATCCCATTAAACGTTTCAAATATGCAAAATAATAATCTTTTATGTGTTGAAGGCAGGTAATTGGATGAATGTTGATAATCAAAAGCTGCCATCTACACAATCTACACAATCTGCGTTATGTTTTTTTGTGAATTTTTGGTAAGGAACATATAGAAAATATTGTCTCAGACAAATTTCGGTAATTTTCGTAGATTTAGGTTGTTTTTGTGGCCAAAATGCATGTTTTAAGGAAAATGGGGTTAACTCCCTTAGGTAATGAACTTTTCAAAAACATCTTTGTTTGGTTGTTGGCGGTCTAATTAGTTTTAAAACATAATTATTTTTTTCCTGTTTTGCTGTCTAGACAATCAGCATCAACATCAGCGGAAGTTTCTTTTTTTGTTCTGTATACTATAAACGCAACAAGTGACATGAAGCTGGTATAAAGAAAGTTGTAACAAGCCAAGATAGTTTCGGGCTCAAATGGTGTTTTCCAACAAAAATAACTAGAACTATCACTAAAGGTGATGAATACCCCCGCTTAAATTCTAAGTCAAACAAAGGGGGATAATTCTGTAATAAATTAGGCAATCATTGATGTACAGGGACATAAGGTTATCAGTTGTTAACATCTATTGGTCAGCCATTTTTTATCCAAAAAATCCAAAATCGATGAGATATGGTCAGGTGAATTTTTCAACGATGTACGCATTATAGGCACGAGCAGTGACAGCCATATAGTACAAAACAGTATTTCAACACTATTGATGTGAACATAAAATTAGAAAGAATACTTATATGGCAGAAATTGTGCGCTTTATATTCGAAAAGTTTGGTACAGTTTTACTCAAAGTTGTTTTGTTTTTTATGTGAAATAAACTAGTCCATAAAATAGTCCATTTATCCAGCGAGTGCAGACAAGACATCATTTCTGAATAAAATAAGCCATGTTATCACATCATCCAAATTTCAAAGTCAATCAATGTAAAAAAAAAGAAGCTATTCTTTCAATGGTATGTGCTTTCAAAACAATCTCAATGCTGCAGTATGGTGGCACGGATGGGTTTTAATTGTCAAACTATTATAAACGCCAACTATATTTTTGGATGTATTAAACACAACTGAGTCACTGTTGCGAATAGAAACATGGCAAAACAAGAGTAATTTATTATTATATTCGAATAAAAACAGCACAAACTAAATAATAACATATGAATACAATCAAATGACCTGTTTATTCGAATGTTTCGCCATACCGCATGTTTCAATTTACAATTCACGTGCATGCTTTTCATGTGTATCATGTGTGTGTGTCTTGAAGGCACATGGCGTATAAAGAAAATCTTCATTTTTAACAAATGTGTACTTCGAATTTTGGATGATGTGATAACATGGCTTATTTTATTCAGAAATGATGTCTCATCTGCACTCGCTGAACAAATGGACTATTTTATGGACCAGTTTATTTCACATAAAAAACAAAACAACTTGATTAAAACTGTACCAAACTGTTCGAATATAAAGCGCACAATCTCTGCATGCAAGTATTCTTTCTTATATTATGTTCACATCAATAGAGTTGAATTACTGTCATGTACTATATGGTTGACATTGCTCGTGCCTAAAATGCGAACATCGTTGAAAAATTCACTTGACCATATCTCATCGACTTTGGATTTTTTGGATCAAAGATGGCTGACCAATAGTCCTTAATGTACATATGAAGTTTGGGAACAACCCATTCAGAACTGTTTGAGGAATGCAAGTAATAACGTGTTACGCGACAGAATGCGACTGGACAAAATGTTCTATGCGACGGGACGTTACGGACAGCGTGAAAGTGGGGGTATAAAAAAGATGAAAAAATAGTTACTGTCTTTTAATATATAACCTCTCAGAAAATTAGACTTTCAGGTTTTCTATTTTACTTTTATTTTTGTTAAAACCTGAACACTTACTTTTTTTACTTTTTGAAATATGGAATCTACTTTGTTTTGTTGTTTTTAATACTTTAATGACATTAGATACAATGTAGGTGTCATCACCATTCGAAAGCCTGCATTTGTAACTTAAAGGGACACATGGCAATCTTGAGTTTTATTCAAACATTAAAATTTGCTCCTCAGTTTAGTTATCCTGCGTCATTTTGACTTTAAAACTGCTTGCATATGATTAAATAAAAAATTGAGATTTCAGTTTTCTTCATTATTTCACCAAACTCTTAAATATATTATTGATGCACTATTATAAAATGTTAGTAATATGTATAAATGATTTGCTTTGAACTATTCTAACAATTACTATTAATGATTGAACAAATGCAAGTGAAGAGAAAAACTAACGGGACGCCGTGAGTTTTTAAAAAAATCAAAATTGCCGTGTGTCCCTTTAAGACTCCAGCTGAACTGAATGTACCCAGCCCAACAGCAGCCTGGTTACTTCAATACATTCAATCTAAATGGAGTATCACACTGCTTTATAACATTAATGTTGTTCCAATTATAATGGTTGGGCTAATTGACAAAACAACATCAAAGGGAAGAGAAACTGAGTAATTAGTTAGCATGTCATAATATGCAGTGAGCAGAAATTTATTGGCTTTTAACTCTTCTAAAAATATATTTCTTAATTTCATAACAACCAAGCACTAATATAATCAGAGGCCCCCCCAAGGACTCGTACAACAAGACATGAAGTGCTCACTTGATTATCAGCCTGTGTTCAAACATTTGATAACAACTCTATATTTAAACGTGACACGAGAATTTCCATATGTCATATCATAATTATGTGATGCTATCTATGAAGTCAATATAACCCTTTGCAGACTATTGTTTAATCCCATTCTGCACTCACCAAAGAGCAGTATTAGGGATGAAGAAATTCTTAAAACGACACATGGCAATCTATCAAGCTTTATGCATTAATCCAGAGCAGGAAAATATGTTTCTGAGTTACTCGTCCTACCTAATATCTGAATGGTCAAATTAAGAATTTATCTGAATTTCTACTCAGGCCAAGCAAAATAATATGTGTGATTCAGGTAACACTGCCAAAAAAAATAGGGTAGGTAGGTAGGCTTTTTTTTTTTTTTAGTAATGTATTAAATTCTGAAAATGAATTTAATACGTTAAATTACTATACCTTCAGTTCGATTTTTTTGGTATTATCAACAATTTGTTTTATTATTATTATTTTTTTTTAAATTTCTGCATAAAAAGCTTTAGGGTCGGCCCCTCATGGAGAGTGGATGAGTGGAATTTTCGTGCCCTTTAATCCAATATTATTTTCATTTTCAATCTGCTATCATATAACTAAAATTAAATATTGATGCAATCAATCGTTGTTATTATTCTAATGGCCCGGTGGGGCACCTGGGGTCTTCCTCGACC
Source organism: Cyrtodaria siliqua (assembly GCA_037043455.1). Classification (NCBI taxonomy): domain Eukaryota; kingdom Metazoa; phylum Mollusca; class Bivalvia; order Adapedonta; family Hiatellidae; genus Cyrtodaria; species Cyrtodaria siliqua. The sequence goes on along the minus strand of JAWPHD010003887.1, from coordinate 160,902 downwards.
AATGGAAGCTGCATGGAAAGTCGCCATATGAGCTTAGCTGTTGGTGTAACTATAAAATCCATTTTATTTCAATCGTTATTTTATTGTAGGGATGGGTGTGAGTCAAATATGGCCAGTGATTATTCACCGTGACCTTCCTTAGTTCGCGACTGCAGTCAACCACTGTATAGACGGCGGTGGTTGAAAAAAAAGATTGCCAAGGTGAACTGGTCACTACTCGAGAAAATTACTATGTCTGCTATGCAGTACAATCACTGTGATGTACAAACAATGCGAGTTTCGACTGAGAGCAACTCTATGTACTGGACTGGTAGTTTCAGAGAAGACGATTCTTAAAGTTATGTAAAATCCATAAGACTCCCAGAGCGGAGCCGCGTCTCATTTGACACAGAAGGAAAAATAAACACAAGACAGTACACATCACATCATTACACCCTAATTATAAACTGAATGTTGCTTAACAGCTCATCAACACATTTTAGGTTATTCAGAGCCGCCCCAGAGAGACAGGAAGGATGAATAGGAATCAGGGATTCCCTATACCCTTACTGTTGAAAATATTCTTGCGGGTAAAACACAGTAATGGGCTCAAATGAAGTCATTGCATGTTAGGCAGGCATGATAGCAACATAATGTACTGTGGAGATCAAGTTTTAAGTTAGGTTTGTGTAACACAGACTTGAGAAAATAAACCAACACAAATTTAGTTCCTAGGTTTGCTAGTGTTTTTTTTAATGATTTAAACAGCGAGTAGAATTTAGGTGCTTTTGGGTGTTATGCTGTTGCACTTCCAAATAACCCTTTTTTACATGAATGATTAAAATACTTCAATATAAATTTAGTGAAACTTTGATTATATGGCTGAATGGGAAATTTAATAAGAGGTTAATGACCTTGAAGCTCTACTGATAGGTTTTGATAGCTAGATCAGCATTCCTGTGAAGTTTCATAAAAATCTGTAAAGTAGTTTCAGAGGGGTAGTCACTACAAGCTTTTATTATATAACTCTATGTAAAAAAAGATGGCCACTGGCAGCCATGTTTAATGTTGAATCAAAATAATTTTCAACAAGGACCACCATCATGTCACCTGATCATTTTAGAAAAAGTCCCATATCAATATCACTTAGTTTTCAAGAAGTAGTTGCTACAAATTTGTTTTTTAAACATCTATTTATAGCCATGGCGAGCATCTTGAATTTCCGGCCCACCTGAAATTTTGCTAGGATCAACTAAACATCAAGAGCAACATTTCTGTTAAGTTTCATGAATATTCTTAAGTAGTTTCAGAGGAGTAGTCGCTACAAGTTTTTAATATATAGCTCTATGTAAACAAAGATGGACGCTGGCAGTCATGTTTAATGAATAAAAATTATTTTCGACAAGGACCAACATCATGTCATGCTGATCATCATGTCATTTGTCATGCTGATCATTTTAGAAAAAGTGCATATCAATATAACTTATAGTTTTCAAGAAGTAGGTGCTACAAACTTGTTCATTTTAATCTAATTTTAGCCTTGGCAGCCATGTTGAATTTCTGCTCTGATTAACTAGACATCAAGTGCAACATTCCTGTGAAGTTTCAAGAAAATCTGTCGAGTAGTTTCAGAGAAGTAGTCGCTACAACTTTTTACTATATAACTCTTGTAAAACAAAGATGACCGCTGGCCGCCATGTTTAAAGTTCTCCAGCCACGTTTTGTTTCATGAACATGATTATGTTTATTTAAATCGATATCAATACACAACACTAGAGATTTACAATTCACACACTGCAATATCTGTGAAAAGCGAAAAATAATATTTTATTTGAAGACGGAGAAAACTTTGAACATGTAAATTAATCCACAGGTCAATGTATTTATCAATTATCTGGCAATAGTTTTGCAGCTAAACAATTCAGATTTACCTCATTTCCCCATGCAGTCACGCAGTGGTAAAAGTAGTATCTACGTCATGCAAATAATACTTATTTTTACATACAACTTAGTAGCAGTTTTAAATATATGTTTCTCTCCGGGACTATCAAGAAATGTTCATATGACATTTAAGAGTTAAATGTGTTAATTGATAATACTAGAAAAAGGGTGGCCATTCATCTTTAACGTCAAATCAAAATGATTTTCAACAAGGACCAACATCATGTCATGGTGATCATTTTAGAAAAAGTCCCATATCAATATCACTTATAGTTTTCAAGAAGTAGTCGCTACAAACGATTTGTTTTGTGGTGTGTTTTCACTGATCATGAGTATAGCAGTAGGAAAGCCTGTCCTATGGCGTAGGAATATTTATTAAACACGGTCTCGTGATAAAAATGATAATAAAATGACATTATCAGCGAAATTGCAGACACTGGTCAGATTTATAAAGCTCTTATCTATAAACTGTGATTATGAAAAAACACATTCATTGATCGTTGTTAAAGTATTAAGATTCACAAACAACAGTGACTGAACATAACTGTTGTACACTTCATGTAATTCCCATTAATAGTTAGAGGTATTTTTGAAAGGGAAGAATTTAGATTGTTTTAAGGTTAAAATTGCCAACAATGCGCTTTTCAATTAAATTCGATTTAGTTTTCGTCATTTTAGAAGTGAATATAAAAAGAAATACATGTACGCATAGATAATTTTTTCCTCTGTCCGTATGTAAAATTTCAATAAAATTGGAGACAAGTACTTTTTTTCCCGAAAATTGACCAACATGACCGTCCGACTCAAAGACGATAAAATTCATATACATTTACAGATGCGACCGGGTACACAAGAAATGAAATAATTTAATTATATAAATACATATTTTTAAGATGTATGTGTCCATGCATTCCAGATTACATTCCTGATCTATACATGCTTCGGGTTTATGCCAGAGTACCTACTCAATTTATTTAACAAATAAAATAGCAACGGTACGACGGGAAACGAAATCAGGATGGTAAAAATATATGTTGCAGTGTTAATTTTCCGAATCAGAAAAAATAGCGAAAAAGTTTTAACAGCAAGAATGATTTATTATGCATGAATGTGTTCATTGACATGTCTACTATTAAAAACCAATTTTTTTAAAGTCAGTCAGAAAAAAGTTTTTTTCCCCCGAAAATTAACAAAGTACCCCGTATTGCTAAAATATGAAGAATCGGCATTCCAAATTAATGTTCACGTGGGATATAAAATCGAGCTAAATTGATTTCATAATTGTTCATTATTAAATAAATTATTGAGTAGAATGTTCACATTTTTTTTGAAGGACACTATCACGGTAGTATCCCTCCAATCCCGCCCCCTTACCCCTCCCCTCTCCACTCCTTACACAGTTGTATATAGCTAAGAATGCGCTTTTTTAATCAAATTCGATTTAGTTCATCACGTTAGAAGTGAGAATAAAAACAAAAGCATATACGCATAGATACATCTCTCCTCTGTCGATATGTAAAATTTCAATAAAATTGGAGGCAAGCACTTTTTTTCCCCAAAAATTAACGAAGTACACCGTAATCGCTTAAATATGCGGAATCGACGTTCCAAATCAATGTTCACACAGGAATTAAAATTGTGGAATTATGAATTCATTTATAAGAGATAAATCGATTTCAGCATTGTTTAGTAGCTGTTATATTACTGAAGTATTATGTATGTTCACAGTATTTATGAGGGCAACATTACCGTAGTATCCCTCCAACCCCGTCCGCTTCCCCACTCCACCCAATAAGATAATGCGCTTTTTATTCAAATAGATTTATTTCGTCATTTTAGAAGCGAAAATAAAAACAAAAGTGTATACACATAGATACATCTCTTCTCTGTATATAGGTATGTAGAATTTCAATAAAATCCGAGACAAGTACTTTAAAAAATTCTTCCCGCAAATTAACTAACAGGACCGTCCGACTCAAAGACGGCAATATTCATATTCATTTAGAAAGACAACCGGGTACACAAACAATTAAATAATTTTGTTATGTAAACACATATATTTAAAAGTATGACTTTGTGTCCATGTATGTTTACATGCTTTGGGTTTATGTCAGAATGCCCAATTTATTTTAAAAAACACACTTGCAACGGTACATCGGGAAATGAAACCATGATGGCGGCAATATACGTTGCAGAGTTAATTAAAGAACATTCAGAAAAAAAAAAAGTTTAACATGCAAAGGTATATTCTTTTAACAGTTCATTTAAAACTGAGGGGGCGACTTTGAGTTTTAAAGAAAGCAAGATTGGCGTGTGTCCCTTTAACCAAGTAAATAAACGACTGACGAGTAACAGACATGCTACTGTCAGTAACAAACATTAAACACTGTACCCATGAATCCAAAAATGGTGGGTTTGTTATCTTTATGAAAGTATTATATAGGGTTATTTTTTTATGGTTGCATATCTGTCCCAGAACACAGTCATACTACTATATTGAAAGTACTACTGAATAAACATGTGCGGTGTGTTACGATCTGCAGTATTTGAAAACAGACATATTAAACAATTTCCTGAAAATATATAACGACGATAAATACTATATACATTTTTGTTTTCAGTAGTTGAAATCTACTATATTCTGCAAATATTGCTACAGGGAAAACTTTAATAAGTCATCAAATAGCACGTTTTGATTGTTTTAAAACACTTCTTAAATTTATGATTTAAGAAAATATATGGATGATCGAAATATATTTCTTACACAATGTTGAATCCTGTAATTTAACAACAAGTGGTTTGGTTCACAGGTGACTGTATCGTTGAACAAAACAACTTGTTTTACTGGATTCAACATTGTGCAAGAAATATACATATGTTATACCATTAATATTATAACATGTGTGTTGTAATATGTATAAACCAGATGTCCACCTCCTGCTTATCCTTGTTGATAACTGTTTGGTAGTGGATAGGATACATTTTTGTCAGCAGGGAACTTGACCTTTGACCTAAAAATCAAAAGGATCATCCTCTTTCCACTGACAGTCAACCAATGAAGTTTCATGAAATATTCTTTAGGTCAAGAGGAAAGACTGTGTGAGCAAGACTTTTCCTTTTCTGGTCATGACAACTTTGACACTTCAAAATAATAGGGATTATCATTTCACCAAAGGTAGTCGAAGTATGACGTTTTATAATATTAGCTTTAGAGAAAGTAAAGAAGGGTTTCATTGCGGACACGATTTTTCATGATCAAGTCACGGTGACATTGACCTTAGATTTACTGACCTCAATATTAATAGGGGTCATACTCTTACCGAAGGCAGTCAAACCCATGACCTTTGAATATATTTGCTTCAGGGAAAATAGAGTTACTGTGCGGACAATGGTTTTCATGATTGGGTCAGTGACCTTGACCTTTGACCTCAAACTAAATAGGAGTCATTCTCTCACCAAATGCAGTCAAACCATAAATTTTGATGAGATTTGCTTCTGGGGAAGTGAACAGTGCAGACAAGGTTTTTCATAATCATCATTGGGTCACGGTGCCCTTGACCTTCAACGTTTGATATGCACACACTGATGCTTCGTAAAAAGTTTCGTCAAAATCCAACAAGTAGCGCAGACAAGATTTGTGATGGACGAATGGAAAGGTCAAATATAATTTGTCTCACCTACCACTTTGTGGTGGAAGACATAATTATAAAGACAATATTTTAGTTCAGACGTATACTTTATTAAGCAAAGAATTGAGAGAACATAAACTTCAGCATTGACTCTTGCCAACAGTGTACATGGATTCTTCTTTCACAGACTTGCAGCCTGAAAGAAAATAAAGACATAGAATAAAAAGTTAATATGTCGAGCAGAGTATTTGATTGAATCAGGTGTTGCGAGGTAAATATAATTATTGTTTAACGCCTCATCAACACGTTGTTTAGGTTATTTCGAGCCACCCCAAAGAGAAGGTGAAGATACATAGGCATCCAGGAACACTGGCCTATGCTTACTATCGATTAGATACCTTTGATTCTTTAACGTGCTTATAGGACAGACTTCGACACACAGGAAGACTCGGTTTACGTTCCAATCAGGCGAACGAGGCTAGCAGGACAAATCGAAGTAACCCAATGGCGCCAGTAAGACTTGAATCTGTGTTCAATGGATTCAAAGCCGAGTATGCTCATCCACAGGACCACAACATCCCTTGACAAAAACTGAGTAAATGGCACATCAAATAAAGGGTCATTATATTTTGTAGATAAATGGCGTCAAACTATTTTTGACAAGCAAAATAAAATCGTTCCCCACACTCAATTACACCAAAACATATAACATTATATAGGAGAAAAAGTACTTTTTGAGCGCTAACCATTTTTTTTGTCTCCTAGCAAAATTTCAGTTAAGTTTCATAAAACTCTGTCAAGTAGTGTCAGAGGAGTAGTCGCTACAATATAACTATAAATAAAGATGGCCATCACAGCCATGTTTAATCAACAAGGACCAATATCATGTCATGCTGATCATTTTAGAACAGTCCCATATCAATATCACTTATAGTTTTCAAGCTACATATTAGTTTTTTAAAAATCTATTTTTAGCCGTGGTGGCCATCTTGAATTTCCGGCCGACCTGAAATTTTGCTAGAATCAACTAGATATTAAGAGCAACATTCCTGTGTGGTAACCAAGTTTATCGTTGAATCAAAATGATTTTCGACAATGACCAACCTCATGTCATGCTGATCATTTTAGAAAAAGTCCCATATCAATATCACTTATAGTTTTCATGAAGAAGTCGCTACAATTTTTTTTTAAATCTATTTTTAGCCTTAGCGGCCACAGGCCAAAACCAAAGTTGGGCGTGTCACTTTTTCAAGTATTTCAGTCCCGGACTAGTCCAATTTTAAAACAAGAGGCCCAAGAGGGCCTGTGGACGCTCTACTGGCTAACATGGCTCTTATAACATCAATGAAGCGAGTGATTGCCATTTACATTTTTTTGGAAGTTTCGGGCAAAAAACAGTTTTTTAACTAAATCAAGGGCCATAACTAAAGAATCTGTTAAAGTTCGGAAAAGATCAGATGAACAAGAGGCCCAAGAGGGCCTGTGGACGCTCTACTGGCTTAAGATAAAGTTTATGTATAAGGGACCATAAGTGTTTCAAAAATCATTCAACCAGAACATGGCGATGACAGGTGCAACTAGGCTTAGTACTGATCATTCTCGCCAAGATTCGCTGAAATCTGGCAAAGAGTTCAGAAGAGACCAATCTGGACAAAGTTTGTGTATTAAAACATTTAAAGGGTCACAACTCTGCCAAAAATCATTCAACCGAAATATGGCGATGATATGCACAACTGAGGCTTGATACTGATCATCCTTGTCAAGTTTCGTCTATATCCAGCCGTTCAGGAGAATTAGCCTGGAAAAAAATTGTGGTATCAAAATCCTTTAAAGGGCCATCACTCTGCCAAATATCTGTAAACCGGAACGTGACAATGACATGCACAACTAGGCTTGGTGCTGATCATCCCTGCAAAGTTTCATTGAAATCTGGCGAGGGGTTCAGGAGAAGTAGATCAGACAAAGTTTGTGTATTAAAACCTTTAAAGGGCCATAATTCTGCAAAAAAAATCATTTAACCGGAATACGCCAATGATTTGCACAACTAGACATGGAATTGATCATCCCTAAAAAGCTTCGTTTGAATCCGGCCAGAGGTTCAGGAGAACTAGTGAGAACAAAGTTTGTGTATTAAAACATTTAAAGGGCCGTAACTCCGCCAAAAATCATTCAACCAGAACACGGCGATGATGTGCACAACTAGATGTAGAATCGATCATCTCTAAAATGTTTCTTTAATCCGGCCAGTGGTTCAGGAGAACTAGTCAGAACAAAGTTTGTGTATTAAAACCTTTAAAGGGCTATAACTCTGCCAAAATCATTCAACTGGAACACGGTGACTATGTACAACTAGGCTTGGTACTGAACATCCCTGCAAAGTTTCAATGAAATCCGGCCAAGTCCATAGTAATGAAGACCCTTTCATCTTAATGAGGCAAAGATATAGCATATTTCAGAAAATCAAGGACCATGCCTCCGATGTAAATGGTCCAATCTGGATGGTTTTCGAACTCGTTCAGGCTTTCATTGATATTAACAATCTGGTAAAGTTTCTAAAAGATCGGATGAAAGATGAAGGCAATATCGTCTTGAGGCAAAATATAGGATTTTTAACTAAATCAAGGGCCATAACTCCACTGTTACTGTTCCGATCTGGCTGGTTTTCGAACTTGACTGAGCTTTCATTGATATGAACAATCTAGTAAAGTTTCATAAAGATCGCATGAAAAATGAAGGCCCTATCATCTTGAGGCAAAATATAGCATTTTTAACTAAATCAAGGGCCATAACTCATATGTTACTGGTCCGATCTGGCTGGTTTTCGAAACTGTCTGAGCTGTCATTGATATAAACAATCAGGAAAAGTTTTGTAAAGATCAGATGAAAGATGAAGGCCCTATCGAATTAACGAGGCAAAATATAGCATTTTTAACTAAATCAAGGGCCATAACTCCCCTGTTAATGGTCCGATCTAGCTGGTCGTCGAAGTTGTCTGAGCTTTCATTTATATAAACAATCTGGTAAAGTTTGGTAAAGACTGGATGAAAGATGAAGGCCCTATTGTTTAATGAGGCAAAATATAGCATTTTTAACTAAATCAAGGGCAATAACTCCGCTGTTAATGGCCGATCTTGTTGGTTATCAAACTTGTCCGAGTTTTCATTGATATTAACAATCGTGCAAGTTTGGTAAAGATCAAATAATAAATGAAGGTGCTAGAGTGTTCCCGAGGCTTAATATGGCATTTTTCAGCAAAAAAAGGGCCATAACTCCGGTGAAATTATTTCGATCTAGCCGGTTTTCAAACTTGCCCGAGCTTTCATTGATATAAAGACACTGGTAAAGTTAAGTAAAGGTCCGATTAATATTGAAGGCCCTAGAGTGTTCACAAGGCAGAAAATAGCATTTTTCAGAAAAAACAAGGGCCATTACTCCAGTGTTACTGATCGGATTTAGCTGGTTTTCGGAATTATTTGAGCTTTCATTGATATTAACAATCTGTGCAAGTTTGGGAAAGATCAAATAATAAATGAATGTGCTAGCGTGTTCACAAGGAAGAAAATGGCATTTTTCAGAAAAAACAAGGGCCATAACTCTGGTGTTACTGACCCAATTTAGCTGATTTTTGAACTTGTCCAAGCTGTCATTGGTATTAACAGTCTGTGCAAGTTTGGTATCGATCAAATAATAAATGAAGGTGTTAGAGCGTTCACAAGGCAGAAAATATCAATTTTCAGAAGAAACAAGGGCCATAACTCCGGTGTTACTCATCTAACTTGTCCGAGCTTTCATCGATATTAACAATCTGTGCAAGTTTGGTAAAGATCAAATAATAAATGATGGTGCTAGAGTGTTCACAAGGCTTAATATGGCATTTTTTAGCAAAACAAGGGCCATAACTCTAGTGAAAATTATCCGATCCGGCTGGTTTTCGAACTTGTCCGAGCTTTCATTGATATAAAGACACTGGCAAAGTTTCGTAAAGATTCAATTAATAATGAAGGCCCTAGAGTGTTCACAAGGCAAAAGTTAACAGACGGACGACGGACGGACGGACGGACGGATGGACGGACGGAAGACGGACGACGGACAACTCACCATCCCATAAGCTCTGCTGGCCTTCGGCCAGTAGAGCTAACAAGAGGCCCAAGAGGGCCTGTGGACGCTCTACTGGCTAATATGGCTCTTATGACATCAATGAAGCAAGTGACTATCGCCTTAAAGAAGCAAAATATAGCAATAACTCTGCCATTACTGGTCCGATCTGGCTAGTTTTCCAAGTTAATAAAAATGAAAAAAAAAAAAAAATAAAAAATAAAAAAAAAAAAAAAAATAAAAAAAAAAAAAAAAAAAAATGGAAAAAAAAAAAATGAAAAAAAAAAAAAAAAAAAAAAAAATTGGTAAAGGACCATAATCTTATAGCAACAGCAAAATATTAAACCTCTGGCTCTTGCAGTTTCAGAGAAGAAAATTTTTTAAGTTTTTTTCCTATACATGTCTATGTAAAACATGTGACCCTTGGTGCGGGGCCAAATGTAACCCCAGGGTCACCATTTAAACAAAGTTGGTAAAGGACCATAAGCTCATAATAAATGTAAAATATCAAACCTCTGGCTCTTGTAGTTTCCGAGAAGAAGATTTTTTAAAAAAAAATCCTACATAAGTCTATGTAAAACTGTGACCCTCGGGGCGGGGACAAATTTGACCCCAGGGTCACCATTTGAACAAACTTAGTAGAGGACCATAAGCAGATGCTACATGTAATACATGAGAGCTCTGTGTCATGTGGTTCCAAAGAAGAAGATTTTTTTCAGTTTTTCCCTATACAAGCCTATGTAAAACTGTGACCCCCGGGGTGGGGCCAAATGTGACCCCTGGGTCACCATTTGAACAAACTTGGTAGAGGACCACAAGCTTATAGCAAATGCAAAAATATTAAACCTCTGGCTCTTGCAGTTTCAGAGAAGAAGATTTTTTAAGTTTTTCCCTATACATGTCTATGTAAAACATGTGACCCTTGGGGCGGGGCCAAATGTGACCCGAGGGTCACCATTTGAACAAACTTGGTAAAGGACCATAAGCTTATAGTAAATGCAAAATATCAAACCTCTGGCTCTTGTAGTTTCCGAGAAGAAGATTTTTTAAAAAAAAAAATCCTATATAAGTCTATGTAAAACTGTGACCCCCGGGGCGGGGACAAATTTGACCCCAGGGTCACCATTTGAACAAACTTAGTAGAGGACCATAAGCTGATGCTACATGTAATACATGAGAGCTCTGTGCCTTGTGGTTTCAGAGAAGAAGATTTTTTAAAGTTTTTTCCTATATGTCTATATGAAAAACATGCAAAACCTCAATATACAAATTTTGGACCCCCGGGGCACGGCCATTTTTGACCCCGGGGACTTTATTTGAACAAACTTGATAGTCTAGGCGTTGGCGATCATTTTAAAAGAAAAACTGTTGAAATCTGTCCAGCGGTTCTGGAGAAGAAGATTTTTTAAGGTTTCGACCATGTATGGTAATGGCAGCCATCTTGGATGTAGCATTGACCTAATTTTAACAAATCTAAAAAGCATTCAACTAAGGATCATCCACGTGAAGTTTGGTCAAAATTAGCCAAGCGGTTTCTGAGAAGAAGTCGTTTGAAGAAAAGTTAACGGACGACAGACGACAGACAGACGACAGACAGACGACAGACGACAGACGACAGACAGACAGACGACGGACGACGGACAACACAGCATCCCATAAGCTCTGCTGGCCCTTGGCCAGTAGAGCTAAAAATTAAAAAAAAAAAAAAATTAAAAGAGAAAATTCAAAATTCAAAAAAATATATATAAAAAAAAATATATATAAAAAAAAAAATAATAATAAAAATTAAAAAAAAAAAATTGGATGAAAAATGAAGGCCTTGTTATAAAAAAACAAAACAAAGGCCAATGAAAACAAGAGGGCCATGATGGCCCTATATCGCTCACCTGAGTTAATTTGAACCAATACAAGACGGCCAGGATGGCCCTAAAGCGATCACCTGAGTACTGGCACATTATCGAACTTCTTCGAAATCTTATGGTCATATACAATCTGTCCAATTTTGGTTAAGATTGTTCATGAAATGTGGGCTCTGTTGTGTATAACAACATTTATATAGACAGTTTCAGACACTGAAAAAGTTTGGTAAAGATCAAATACAAAATGAAGGTGCTAGAGAGTAACACCTTGGGCAGAGCCAAATGTGACCCCAGGGCTACATGTAACATATGAGAGGTGTGCTTTGTGGTTTTAGAGAAGATGATTTTTTAAGTTTTTCCCTATACAAGTCTATGTAAAACGTGACCCCTTGGGCGGGGCCAAATGTGAACCCAGGGTCACCATTTGAACAAACTTGGTAAAGGACCAAAAGAGTATAGTAAATGCAAAATATTAAACCTCTGGCTCTTTTAGTTCCAGAGAAGAAGACTTTAATGTGTTTCCTATATAAGTCTATGTAAAACTGTGACCCACGAAGTGGGGTCAAATTTTACACCAGGGTCTCCATTTGAACAAACTTGGTAGAGGACCATAAGCTTATAGCAAATGCAAAATATTAAACCTCTGGCTCTTGCAGTTCCAGAGAAGATTTTTTTCAGTTTTTCCCTCATGATACAGGCCTATGTAAAACTGTGAACCCCGGGGTGGGGCCAAATGTGACCCAGGGTCACCATTTGAACAAAATTGGTAGAGGACCATGAGCTTATAGCAAAAGAAAAATATTAAACCTCTGGCTCTTGCAGTTCCAGAGAAGGATTTTTTTCAGTTTTTCCCTATACAGGCCTATGTAAAACTGTGACCCCCATGGCAGGGCCAAAAGTGACCCAGGGTCACCATTTGAACAAAACTGGTAGAGGACCATAAGCTTATAGCAAAAGCAAAATATTAAACCTCTGGCTCTTGCAGTTTCAGAGAAGATTTTTTAAGTTTTTCGCTATACATGTCTATGTAAAACATGTGACCCATGGGGCGGGGCCAAATGTGACCCAAGGGTCACCATTTGAACAAAGTTGGTAAAGGACCATAAGCTTATAGTAAATGCAAAATATCAAACCTCTGGCTCTTGTAGTTTCCGAGAAGATTTTTTAATTGTTTTCCCTATATAAGTCTATGTAAAACTGTGACATTTGGGGCAAGGCCAAATGTGACCCCAGGGTCACCATTTGAACAAACTTGGTAAAGGACCATAAGCTTATAGTAAATGCAAAATATCAAACCTCTGGCTCTTGCAGTTTCCGAGAAGAAGATTTTTTAAAAAAAAATCCTATATAACTCTATGTAAAACTGTGACCCTCGGGGCGGGGACAAATTTGACCCCAGGGTCACCATTTGAACAAACTAAGTAGAGGACCATAAGCTGATGCTACATGTAATACATGAGAGCTCCATTCCATGTGGTTCCAGAGAAGAAGAATTTTTCGGGTTTTCCCTATACAAGCCTATGTAAAACTGTGACCCCCGGGGCAGGGGCCAAATGTGACCCCTAGGGTCAACATTTAAACAAACTTGGTAGAGAACCATAAGCTTATAGCAAATGCAAAATATTAAACCTCTGGCTCTTGCAGTTTCAGAGAAGAAGATTTTTTAAGTTTTTCCCTATACATGTCTATGTAAAACATGTGACCCTTGGGGCGGGGCCAAATGTGACCCCAGGGTCACCATTTGAACAAACTTGGTAAAGGACCATAAGCTTATAGTAAATGCAAAATATCAAACCTCTGGCTCTTGCAGTTTCCGAGAAGAAGATTTTTAAAAAAAAACACCTATATAAGTCTATGTAAAACTGTGACCGCCGGGGTGGGGACAAATTTGACCCAAGGGTCACCATTTGAACAAACTTAGTAGAGGACCATAAGCTGATGCTACATGTAATACATGAGACCTCTGTGCCATGTGGTTTCAGAGAAGAAGATTTTTTAAAGTTTTTTTCTATATAAGTCTATGAAAAACATGCAAAATCTCAATATACAAACTTTGGACCCCCGAGGCACAGCCATAATTGACCCCGGGGACTTCATTTGAACAAACTTGATAGTCTAGCCGTTGGCGGTCATATTAAAAGAAAAACTGTCGAAATCTGTCTGGCGGTTCTTGAGAAGAAGATTTTTTAAGGTTTTGACCATATATGTAAATGGCGGCCATCTTGGTTGTCGTGCTGACCTTACTTTAACAAATCTAAAAAGCATTCATCTAAGGATCATCCATGTGAAGTGTGGTCAAAATTGGCCAAGCGGTTTCTGAGGAGAAGTCATTTGAAGTAAAAGTTAACGACGGACGACGACGGACGACGACGGACGACGGACGACGGACGAAGAGTGATCCCAATAGCTCACCTTTGAGCCTTCGGCTCAGGTGAGCTAAAAATATAATAAAAAAAAAAAGACAAAAAAAAAAAAAAAAAAAGACAAAAAAATATCATGAAAAAAAAATAAAAAAAATTCTGGAACAGTTTGGTAAAGATCAGATGAAAAATGAAGGCCCTATCATCTTAACGAGGCAAAATATAGCGTTTTGAACTAAATCAAGGGCCATAACTCCGCTGTTACTGGTCCGATATGAATGGTTTTGAATTTGTCCGAGCTTTCATTGATATTAACAATCTGATAAAGTTTGGTAAAGATCGGATGAACAATGAAGCCCCTATCGTCTTAACGAGGCAAAATATAGCATTTTTAACTAAATCAAGGGCCCTAACTCCGCTGTTACTAGTCTGATATGGCTGGTTTTCGAACTTGTCCGAGCTTTCATTGATATTAACAATCTGATAAAGTTTGGTAAAGTTCAGATGAACGGTGAAGCCCCTATTGTCTTAACGAGGCAAAATATAGCATTTTGAACTAAATCAAGGACCATAACTCCGCTGTTACTAGTCCGATATGGCTGGTTTTCAAACTTGTTTGAGCTTGCAATGACATAAACCATCTGATAAAGATTGGTAAAGATCGGATGAACAATGAAGCCCCTATCGTCTTAACGATGCAAAATATAGCATTTTTAACTAAATCAAGGGTCATAACTCCGCTGTTATTAGTCAGATATGGCTGGTTTTCGAACTTGTCCGAGCTTTAATTGATATTAACAATGTTGTAAAGTTTGGTAAAGATAGGATGAAAAACGAAGGCCCTATCGTCTTAACGAGGCAAAATATAGCAATATAGCATTTTTAACTAAATCAAGGACCATAATTCCGCTGTGACTGGTCCGATCTGGCTGGTTTTCGAACATATCCGAGCTTTCATTGATATTAACAATGTGGTAAAGATAGGATGAAAAATGAAGGCCCCATCGTCTTAACGAGGCAAAATATAGCAATATAGCATTTTGAACTAAATCAAGGGCCATAACTCTGCTGTTACTTGTCCGATCTGGCTGGTTTTCGAACTCATCCGAGCTTTCATTGATATTAACAACCTGTTAAAGTTTGGTAAAGATCGGACGGACGACGGACGACGGACAACTCGGCATCCCTTCGGCCAGTAGAGCTGAAAAGGAGGGATTACTTTTTATTATAGGAACTATTCGACTACACCTCAGAGGTTTACATGTAATTAGTGGTGGTAAACCTATAAGAGAAGAAAACATGTTCAGATGTTTCTTAAATGAGGAATTTTGTGTTGGCATTTTCATAACAAGCTTAAAAACACCTACTTCATGTAAATCAAATGAGTATTTGCCGAGATATGGTCTTAAGAAGACCAGGGACAATAATCTGAAGTCGACAAAATGTACTTTTTTTTAAAACTTTTACACTATCTGTATTACTTGTCATAACAAATGGCATTTCTTGTCAATACATTAAATAGATCAAATGTTTGAGAACAGTCAATGGATATTAATAAAATATGCATTTTAGGTACAATTAGGATGATGAATATGCCAATTTATGTCGATGTTCATGCCAAAATTGATTTTTTAAGCAAATTCTTCCAAATTGGTGGTTCCATACCTAATTATAGTAGCGAATACGAGCTCAATAACGCCAAAAGTACCGCCAAAAATATCGCTAAAATCAAAACTGATACTAGCTGAACGCTACCAAATCGAGTTTGAACGATACGGAATACTATTTTACCTTTAACACTAAACTTCATTTTTCACAGTATCCTATTTTAGGGGGGTAGGGGAAAGATTTAGTGGTTTCATGCCTACCAAACCTGTTGCCATGCAGATTTAATTCATGAAAACATGTTCCAAACATGCAATCCTACATGCTGATACCAAAAAGACATAGTTCAATTGCAAACACTTCACAAACATGTCATTTTAAACGAAACTACACCTCGGAGGTTTACATGTAATTAGTGGTGGTAAACCTATAACGATATATAGAGACAACGCTATAAATTTACATTATGCATCTGAGGGGTGGGGGTGGAGGGGGTTTCTAGTTTCTTTACCCACTCCTTTTTGTCGGTATGAAAGCTCCATCCTCCTCCAATCTACCATACTTGGGTGGGGGTGGGGGTGGGGGTGCGGGGGACACTCATGATTGATAGCATTTCTACTAGTAACTGTTTTATTGCATGAAACGTTGTCAGTATACAGTACATCCAGTTACTAGAAAGATCGGAGTACACTGAAAAACACTTACACAGTCGATTCCGTTTAATCGCATATCAGTTATTTGCATATTTCGGTTATTTGCATAAAGTTTTGAAACACAAAACCATTTGTATTCTTTTGCATGTAAAAAAACCCGTATAATCGCATAGGTTTTTGTCACATTCCAGATAATTGCGTAACGAATATCTGGCTAATTGCATACTGAAAGTCAAATTTACCTGTATTTTTCAACTGTTAATTGATTGACGCGGTCACAGAGATAAGCCCGAGGCAAAATGATTGACAAAAGGTGCTTATTGACTTGCCGAGAGAAAGTTTGCCATTTTGTGCGGCTTCCGTAAAGCTTCCACGCCATGACGATCGCTCACCAATTAGCATACACGATTTAATAATAAGTTTGTACTCAATGTAAAGCAATGTGTTGTTAATTATTTATTGCTCTCAGTTTGCTAGTGTCGGTAGAGATGCATATGACATTGAGTAGCTCATAGAGGTTACTTGAGTAGCTGGTAGAGATGCATATGACATTGAGTAGCTCATAGAGGTTACTTGAGTAGCTCCTAGACGTTACTTAATAAATGAAAAATAAAATAAGCTTTTGTGTTATTATCATGGCTGTGTAATTCACACGACAAACCACAGCAAAGCGACGCAGGTTGAAAGAAAACAAATACGCATATATATTGCATAAAATCTATCAAATAACAGTAAATACAAAACGGATATGCACAATATTAATCCTATCAAACATCTTACATAGAAACTCCAACTCGCTTTTATGGAGTTTCTATGTAAGTATTAACAGAACAGTAAAACGAAAGTAGAAACGTGCACCGCTACATGTACAAAATGTTCAATTTTGGCTATTCGAATACTCCGGTATATATTTTCTTGACAAATGGGCTATGCAAATAACCGAAATCGACTGTAGTGATTATGAACTTTCTATCAAACTAATATGAAATTATACAGTATACACCACTTTTAGATCGTACGTATTTAGGCATTGGCTGATATTTATTAACACACAAATTTTAATGACAAAACAAATACCTTAAAAATGGACCTCTAGCAGCAGATAGAGTAATCCCAAATCCAATTTGCACCAACATGTCAATTTACGTCACTGTGACCTGTCAAACAACAGCTGTGTTGACACATAATGGGACGTTACTTCGTCCGGTAAGGTATTCGTTTTTACATACTCCACGGTATGGAACACTGTACGCATGTTTTTAGATTCCATAGGTACTCGTAGTGCTTGACGACGTATGGCGCCCAATTCTGAAGTGACTATTTGGGTGTAAAAAATGGCGTCTGTTTTAATTGAAAAATAGTCCGTAAAATACAAAAAAATAGTCCATGTTTGCGAAAGAAAATGCGAACAGAACTGGTATGTTATAGGTCCGTGGCATTCCAACTGTAGTACATACATCAGGAGTGTCTAGACCATGTGATAATACTGTGGCAGGGTGTACTGTTACATGTGAGTTGTAATGTAATGTTGCATGTGCAGAGTTTATTGTTATTGTTATGTTTATTGTTATAATAATACAACTTATAATAATAACCATGCTTAAAACAGATACATTTGTGATCAACAAAATCAGTTATTAAATGAAAGCTCATCACCAGGCATGTTTGCAGAACACCAGTACCCAAATGTACCGGGTACTCAACTGTACCGGGTACTCTAATGTACCGGGTACTCAACTGTACTGGGTACTCAACTGTACTGGGAAAAATTGCTTAAATCTGTATTCACAAACACCCGTATAAGCATCTTGATATAGTCTGTTCTATTCTGTTCACAGCAGAGAAGCGCAAAGAACCATAACATACCGGTAATCAATTCTAAATAACCGTTTTAAGTTCCAGCGCCGGTGGATCGATCCACTTTTGAGTACCTAATAAGAAATAAATAGCTCAAAACATAGGCTGGAACTCGCAAATGCACGCCAAAACCCTGCAGAATATGCAATAAATACTCATCACAATATGTATTCATTTTTATCCCTACATACCACAATTTACAGATAAACCAATATTTAAAATGATAAAACCCCGAAGCACTGAATACAGAAATTTCCAGATATTACAGAGAGCCCTTGGAGATTTGTTATAATGACATTATTTGATTGAGATTTGATTTAACAAACTGACAATGCATTACAATGCCAAGCCTGTCTTATTTAGTTTTCAGATCTATAATGTCTGATGTCAGATTGTAAATCACAGAATGAGTTGAAGTGAATGGTGTCATTGTAGGTTAGTTAGAACCGCCCCGGAGAGAGGGGAAAGATACATGGGAATCCAGTGAATAGATTCCTTTGGGTTTGTAACATGCTCGAAGGATAGACTCCAATATATTGGACCACCTATGTTTTGTCCCCATCCAAAGGACAAGGCTTATGTAAAGAGTTTGTCCAAAAACACATCGATACAATTCAGTGGCACCTGTGAGGCTTGAACCCAGGTTCTCTAGAACGAGGATGTATCTATAACTGATACAGAATGAGGATGTATCTATAACCGATACAGAATGAGGATGTATCTATAACCGATACAGAATGAGGATGTATCTATAACCGATACAGAATGAGGATGTACATGTATCTATAACCGATACAGAATGAGGATGTATCTATAACGTGTACAGAATGAGGATGTATCTATAACCGATACAGAATGAGGATGTATCTATAACCGATACAGAATGAGGATCTATCTATAGTTGTTACAGAATGAGGATGTATCTATAACCGGAACAGAATGAGGATGTTTCTATTACCGATACAGAATGAGGATGTATCTATAACCTATACAGAATGAGGATGTATCTATAACCGATACAGAATGTGGATCTATCTATTACCGATACAGAATGAGGATGTATCTATAACCGATACAGAATAAGGATGTATCTATATACGATACAGAATGAGGATGTATCTATAACCGATACAGAATGAGGATGTATCTATAACCAATACAGAATGAGGATGTATCTATAACCGATACAGAATGAGGATGTATCTATAACCGATACAGAATTAGGATAACCGATACAGAATGAGGATGTATCTATAACCAATACAGAATGAGGATGTATCTATAACCGATACAGAATGAGGATGTATCTATAACCGATACAGAATTAGGATCTATCTATAACCGATACAGAATGAGGATGTATCTATAACCAATACAGAAAGAGGATGTATCTATAACCGATACAGAATGAGGATGTATCTATAACCGATACAGAATTAGGATCTATCTATAACCGATACAGAATGAGGATGTATCTATAACCGATACAGAATGAGGATGTATCTATAACCGATACAGAACGAGGATGTATCTATAACCGATACAGAATGAGGATGTATCTATAACCGATACAGAATGAGGATGTATCTATAACTGATACAGAATGAGGATGTATCTACAACCGATACAGAATGAGGATCTATCTATAACCAATACAGAATGCGGATGTATCTATAACCGATACAGAATGAGGATGTATCTATAACCGATACAGAATGAGGATATATCTATAACCGATACAGAATGAGGATGTATCTATAACCGATACAGAATGTGGATCTATCTATAACCGATACAGAATGAGGATGTATCTATAACCGATAGAGAATGAGGATGTATCTATAACCGATACAGAATGAGGATGTATCTATAACCGATACAGAATGAGGATGTATAACCAATACAGAATGAGGATGTATCTATAACCGATACAGAATGAGGATGTATCTATAACCGATAAAGAATGAGGATGTATCTATAACCGATACAGAATGAGGATGTATCTATAACCGATACAGAATGAGGATGTATCTATAACCGATACAGAATGAGGATGTATCTATAAACGATACAGAATGAGGATGTATCTATAACCGATACAGAATGTGGATCTATCTATAACCGATACAGAATGAGGATGTATCTATAACCGATAGAGAATGAGGATGTATCTATAACCGATACAGAATGAGGATGTATCTATAACCGATACAGAATGAGGATGTATCTATAACCGATACAGAATGAGGATGTATCTATAACCAATACAGAATGAGGATGTATCTATAACCGATACAGAATGAGGATGTATCTATAACCGATAAAGAATGAGGATGTATCTATAACCGATACAGAATGAGGATGTATCTATAACCGATACAGAATGAGGATGTATCTATAACCGATACAGAATGAGGATGTATCTATAACCGATACAGAATGAGGATGTATCTATAACCGATACAGAATGAGGATGTATCTATAAATGATACAGAATGAGGATGCATCTATAACCAATACAGAATGGGGAACTATCTATAATCAACACAGAGTGAGGATCTATCTTTAACCAACACAGAATGAGGATCTATAACCAACACAGAATGAGGATCTATCTGTAACTAACACAGAATGAGGATATTCAACCAACACAGAATGAGGATATATCTACAGAGGTCCAGATGGGATGCATATTTGCGTAAAATACGCATACAAAATCGGCAGATACTCATTGATTCAAAATCCTGTGAGTTACAAAAACGCATAATAATTACTAGTTGCGCATGCTATCTGGTAAACAGGCGTAAACATTTCATTAGCTTCCAAGTCTACCTCCCCGATAGCCAATAACATAGGGGAAGTAACCACTGCGGGGAGTACATTTAAACAGCATTCTAAAAATAGCATCATCATGTAACGGGCAATATGCAAATGTGCGTGACGTCATGGCGATTTCTCCCAATCGCAGCGAATCGTATTTACCCGATGATCTCTGTCTATATACGAAGTGCTGCTTCGAGCAGCCGGAGATTCTCATGTATTTACAAATGACTTTCGGCTAATAATTATTCATTGCCGATTTCATTCACAATCGTCTGGGCGTTTGGATACTATCAATTTCGCCTGGGCGTTTGAACAGCATCCAACATGGCGAGTCAAAAGAAGATGTTACATTTCTTTCAACCAGTAGCAGTTGAAATTTCTGCAGAAAAGATTGTTCATTTTGTTGGTGGTATTATGAATGATATTTGAACTGATGTCGTTAAATCTTGTCAAAAAAAGAAAGTTACGGGGAAAACATTGTCAAGTTGGAAAACGAGCTTTCCTTGGCTGATGATCGAAAATAATGACAGCAAGTCCGCTGTAATGTACGATTTAAATGCTCACTTTGTCAAGAATTTAAAATGAAAACTGTCTGGGGCAATGAAGGCACGGCAAACATTCAAAAGTCTACAATTGAATGTCATTGTGATACTGAGTCTCATTTAGAAGCCACAAAACTTGTCTTAAACAAAATATGATGACAGAAAGTTCTGAAATGTTAGCAGATGAAGACGTATCTGGTACTAATAAATACATGTCTAAACATGAAAATAATACCGTTGTTTGAAAAATACTCTTTAATTTCTTTTCACTTGTAATTTTACCCCTCCAAACACAAAATGAGGATATATCTATAACCAATACAGAATGAGGATGAATCTATAACCAACACAAAATGAGGAACTATCTATAACCAACACAGCATGAGGATCTATCTAGACTATAATCAACACAGGATGAATCTATAACCAATACAGAATGAGGATGAATCTATAACCAAAACAGAATGAGGAACTATCTATAACCAACACAGAGTGAGGATCTTAAACCAACACAGAACAAGGATCTATCTATAACCAACACAGAATGAGGTTCATTAACCAACACAGAATGAGGATCTATCTATAACCAACACAGAATGTGGATGTATCTATAACCAATACAGAACGAGGATGAACCTATAACCAACACAGAATGAGGAACTATCTATAACCAACACAGTGCGAGGATCAATCTATAATCAACACAGAATGAGGATCTATCTACAACCAACACAGAATGAGGACGTAGCTATAACCAATACAGAATGAGGATGAATCGATAACCAACACAGAATGAGGAACTATCTATAACCAACACAGAATGAGGATATATCTATAATCAACACAGAATGAGGATCTATCTATATAGTGTAGGACACCGGTACCCGGTGCTGGTATTGTACCGTTTCACTGGGAACTGGTATTTCCCCATTTAAAAAACACCCGGTAACCTATTGGTATTTGGAAAAATACGTCTCTTATTTTGAAGCTGTTCTGGAAGCGAATAAGCTCCAAACCGCCGTGATCATGATGAACTATCAGCATGTCGTCATTTTGTTTAAATATTTACACCCAGACTCAACAGCATGCGATTCACTGGCATTATTTTGCTGAGTAGTACCTAACAATTTAATCCTGCAACCACGTCTATTTACAGAACGTAATTTACACGTTTTATGGAACTAACAGTCATAGTCTACGGCACGCTTTATAAAGTAGAACCAGTCTAGTAGTGAAGCACGCATTTGGATACGTATTTTCGTATTCACTTTTTCCCAACAATTAAAAGGAATTAAAACACAAGAACCTTACAATAAATATAATATATATGTAACTGAACATGAAATAGCAAAAAAACATGTAAGGCCTAAAAAAAAAACTTGTGTGTTTCTGGTTTCACCCTGTCAAAAAGTTAGGGTAGGTAGGTAGGAAAAAGTTTTTTTTTTAGATATTTTTTTTATATATATTGTTCGCACATATTATGCCATTTTTGTACTAAGGCAACTTTTTGATAACCTTTGCAATCCAGATTAGATGCTTAACAACTCTGGCTAATAAAATTATCATTTGAATTAAAAAATTTTTTTTTTTTTTTTTTTTTTTTTTTTTTTTTTTTAATTTTTTTTTTCTGCTAAAAATATTTAGGGTCGGCGGTGATAAAGTAGGGACGGTCGGGAAACCGGAAACACACATGGTTTTTTATTAGGCCTAAGCGGAAAATAAATAAATCAAGTATGAAAATAAGACCGATTTTGTTAAGCAAACTTATCTGACAAGTTCACTGTCATTGTTGATTCATGCGTTATCGTTAACAGTAACGTTAAAACACCGTACCGTTTCGTTGGTACCGATACCAGTACCGTACCATTTCATTTTAACGGTATCCAACCCTACATCTATAACTAACACAGAAAAAAGAAAATATATCGATAACCAACACAGAATGAGGTTAACCAACACAGAGTGACGATCACAGAATGATAATCGATCTATAACTAGCACAGAATGAGGATCCATATATAACCAACACAGAATGAGGATCTATCTATAACCAACACAGAATGAGGATTCCATCTATAACTAACACAGAATGAGGATCTATCTATAACCAACATAGAATTAGGATCTATCTATAACCAACACAGAATGAGGATCTATCTATAACCAACACAGAATGAGGATATATTTATAACCAACAGAGAGTGAGGATCTATCTATGACCAACACAGAACGGGAATCTATCTGTAACCAACACCTAATGAGGATCTATCTATAACCAACACAGAATGAGGCCTATCTATAACCAACACAGAATGAGGATCTATCTATAACCAACACAGAACGGGAATCTATCTGTAACCAACACCTAATGAGGATCTATCTATAACCAACACAGAATGAGGCCTATCTATAACCAACACAGAATGAGGATCTATCTATTACCAACACTTAGAATGAGGACAGGGCATGAAAATTCCACTCATCCGCTTGTATGACGAGTGCTCATTGATGCAGGACCAGTAAAAATTCAGATAAATCAAGACTCGAAATTCACACTTAGTCTAGTCCAGCAGCCCTAGGATAGTGTAACTGCTGTCTTTGTGTCCGGGTAGTCTTATGGGTTAGTAAAAATAAAGACCTAATATTTCTCAAGTAGTGTCCAGTTTTAATAACATACATGCATAGGAATGAATTCATTAAGCAAACAAACTGAAAAACTGATGATGTGGTTCACATTAAAACATATGCAATATGTCATTTACGGAATCATTTTAATTGTAAACTGAAACAAACACTTTCTGCGCATACATGTGCGATTTATATCTGTCATAATGTAGGTCATCATTTTCAAATGCTTTTTTAGACAATAAAAGTATAACATCTGAATTTACCATAGATGGAAAAAGTTAAGTTCATTTTATCAATCACAAATAAGTAATTAATAAAACAAGTGATACATCTTCAGCGAACAAGTCGTAAAGAATGGATTGTATTGATTTGATAAATTATTGGACGGCGCCATTTTTAAAGTGCAGTGTTGGGGCACCTTACTACTTTTCATATATCTCTCTGCCTATAGCGCAGGACTTTTTTCAAAGAATTTCTGATTCATAAACAGCAGGCCCTGGAAAAAACAATGAAACAAAAATTGTGGGGAAAAAAACCACAAATTCATTGGTTGATTGACTGCTGATTTATATAGGTGAATTTTGAACTTAAATATCTCAGCAACCAATGGAAAGAAATGTTTCATCGAAAAGAAGAATTTCTCTGTTCGAATAAATTGACATCATTTCTATAAATAGATGCACATTTGTGCACTTTTCATTTGTATAAACTCATGTTCACATTGAAATGCATACACATATACATGTAGAGCATCGTACCAGAGTTCTCAATAGACTTTAAAAGTGAAGAGTCATATATATATGCCCCTTGACTCAAAAATCCCAAGGGTCAAAATTGAAATGTAAATCAAACAAATCGAAGCGCCGTTTTATAAAACATCCTTTAATTTTAGTGAATTCTGTAAATATTTTATTGCCAAGAAAGGTGTGCAAGGATGTACTATTCCATTTTACAATAATGTGTCATTATGTCAAAGATTCAAAGTTATGTAAGGCTGTTTAATAAATTGGGGTCCATATTTGTTAATATTATAAGTTATTGGTGTTATTATATATTATAAGTTATTGGTGTTATAAGACAACCTCTCTTATTTTCTGCTTCTTCGGGGTCAGACAGTGCAACCTCAGACAGTGCACCCTCAGACAGTGCATCCCAAACAGGCCGTTTCGTAGACTGCGATAACATAAACGAAAATATACTTCTTTGCGCCATTTGTGTATGCATAAATTAATAAAGTCTGTTACTCAATAGCAATCAATTAAACAGTTAATCCAATCAAGTCATAATAGTCTCCACCTGCAAAAAGCATCATAAACTTCAAAGATAATCGTAAAATTATTAACACAATAGCAGCAATTAGATTACACAGTGACACCACTTACAGACAGGTTATTTCCGCCTCTGTGCCACAAGCTGCGAATTTGATTGGTTGAGCGGCGATCAAGGTCGTCAGGCAAGGTGTCAATCACTGTTATGCAGCGCGTGCTCATTATTCGGATGTTTGGACTATCGAAAAAAATAGGTACATGTGTATTGGATTGATGCTTAAAAGCAAATACACGCACGTCATAAAAAAACGCGCAGGTGGTAAATTAGCTGCGTCAGAATTGGGTCAAATTGAATTTCCATGCGTAAAAACGCGTGTGTACGTGTCTATTGAGAACCCTGCGTACGTATGTAGCGTCTCGCTAAACTTTTACTGATGGCAAATTTGACAGATAACATTTATTGATAGCTTGGATTTAAATTGTGATAACTTTTTTATTAATTGTGCGATTGTGATGATTTTAACAGAATTGTTTTTGTAAAAATATAATCTTCCCATTGGTGTGTATTTCTTTGGGGAAAACCAAACTTTTGTAAAAAGTGTTGTCTCGACTACTGAAACAAAGACGACAATTTATGGTATACTGGTTGAGGTCACTTTCTGTCACTTATGTAAACATAAACTAATTTTTCAGACAAATATATCTATCCTGACAATTTTTACTCCACTTTCTATTAGGCTACCTCTTCCTGGAAATTTGACACCAAAGAATTTTGTTTTATATAAATTATTAAAGTGGCATGTGACCTTTTTATAAATAGACTAAACTGAGAAATCTGTTTACAAGCCCAGTTTCTGTCATGTTTTTTATCGAATGATAAAATCAACTAGGTCATGATATTGTAAAATTGTATGAATAAGAATTAAAAACAAGTTTGCAAGTCTATTAAACAATTTTATTGTAAAAATTGTATGTTTGCATTGTTCCATCATTCACCTTGATCGCTATAATGACGTTAATGTATATTTTAAGAATGAATAACTCTTGTGTAAATCAAACAGATACAGGTTGTACGAGTTGCCTCTCTTCGGTTAAAATATATTATCATGGTATATTTTAACGTATGATAAAAATATGATGTCATAACAGTATTTTTTTTTAAATAATTTATTATGCAGCACTATGCGCGCGCATCCCTAAAGCCATATAAGGAAGTAAACACAATTTTCGGAGAAATCCCTTTCGTTTTTGTACCGCTTATGTCCTTTTTGGTTGTTTCTTCTGTTTCCAATCTTCAGTGCTAAACGTCTGTCAATAAGTAACATCGCATAAGTAATTTGCAGTGTAAAAACAGTTATTAAATGAGAATGACAGAAACTGGGCTTGGACGGAAACTGGTCCCTAACCAGCATCCTGGCATTACCAGTTCTCGATAGTCTAAGCGATCGGCGATACAAACTGAACACAAACACGTGTCTAACTTGTCTCTATTTTCCTCCAGCGATAATCCAATCAGTTGCATCAAAACAGCAAAGTTTCCAGTAAAGTTCACATCATTTCAATTTCAAAAGTTCAAAATGTAATGTTGTCAAAATTAGATCAGTTAAAAAAATGACTCCAGTACTCGAGGTAGTTTTGAAAAAGAGACTAATAGCGTCATAACTGTATTTTTCCCCAGAAAGGTGTCCAATACGGGACACACATATAATTATACTGTCTCGTCACTATTTGTTTTGTGTGTTAAAACGAAACTGTTTTCTGTACAGGCTGAATCAAATGTTTGATATGTCAAAATATCTCATTTTATAAAAATATCTCACACATACATATATATCAGGGCTTCTAAAATCGCCGGTTTATCAGTTCCCAGACCGATATCTGTTTCTCCAGACCGTTTTTCTTTTCAAAATCTCTGTTTAAATCGGTCCAGATATTTTATCTATCGGTCGTTAAAAAATCTACAATTGCCCTTTACTCTCCTTCTAATATCTTAAACTATGCCTTGCGGCAATATTCTTTGATCCATAACACGATTGTTTGTCACTCGCTGTGCGAAAGTAGGTCAATTTGGACTAAACCATTACCGATAGTAGGGAGTTTTCCGGAAGGGTCTATAGCTAGGTAGCATGCCTTTGATGTGTGATCAGAGAAAGTATATCACGCGTTCTGTCGGTTCACTAAAGCGAGTGTTACCAGTTTTTTTTTTACTATATAACTGACGCTGGATACCGGCGTCTTCCCCTATCTGGGGAACCTACATTTTTCCCCTATTTAAAAAAAAAAAAAAAAAAAAAAAAAATCATGGACAAAAGCGAAGACATGATGTCAGTCATTAAAATGTACAAATTGTGAGTGATAAAGTAAGTTATAAATAATACAAATATAATACAAACATAAATTTTAAATAGTTCTCTATATAAATGACTAAACGGAAAAAATGCATGGTGCAGCTGACATGGTGGGTGGGGTACGGCGATTTTAGTGATTATTTCAAAATAAGTGCGGCAGTAAAAAACCTGGACCGATTTTCATTTTTAAAATGTTAGAAGCCCTGATATATACATGTATATTAAATAAGAAAAATTGAGACAATACTAGCCAATTTTTTTTACAATAAACCATAAATTATATGATGGTTCATGTATATGAAAAAATGAAGACCTAACCTAGATTCCATAGGTTATTCATTTTTTTTTTTTTTTCTCAACTAACTGTAGGTAACTTATATGAAATTGACTTCCATAGAATTTTTCTTGAGGAGCTCTTCAGCGTGCACCGACTGTTCTTTTTTAGTAACATGATACACTTTCAGTTGACACAGACCATCTGCAAGTAGGCCAATTATTCATAATTTTGATAGAGCATCATCAAACAAATCTGACCAATCAGTGACCAGAAATAAAACATACATAGACATTCTGGTAGGTGATAAACTCGGTCTTTATCCTTGTTGTTCAACCAAGCTTAGTGCTAAAATTAAGGTATCTACATTGTGATTCTTTTAAAAGCCTGCATAGTTCATGCACCTTCATGCAAATTGATTCAATATATGTATCTTTCAAAATTAAAATCTTAAAACTTATCGTCTTTTTGCACTGCTAAAGATTTTTATTTTACTATAGAACCTAAGGATAAAAACCGAGTAACAAACATTTTAACCCCTACAGAAAATAAGATAAAATCTCAACATCTCTGCAATGAAAAATTATGAATAACTCAATTTATAACATTTTAAACAGAGGTTGAAAAATTGACTTAGTGGAAATATTATAAAATAGGTATGTATGACTTCAATAAATAATAATTTGCTTTATTCAGAATTTTTTTTTTTTTTAGCTCGTCAAATATCCAACCAGCCTTTTGAGTTTAAACACGGCTGATGGTCTGTCAATGCGCTTCCTAGTCTCGGAAAAAAAGTTACCTCAAGATTATAGGTATCTTGAGAACAGGACACTTGAGGATATTATGATATTGCACAGACATACATTTAATCCGAGCCTTCTTTGACCCTAAAAGCCTTCTTTTTTTTTTCCGGCTTTATAGGCTGTACACAGCCAGATGAAATATCAAAAATCGTAAAAAGGGCTGGTTAGGTCAGAGAAGGCTCGGATTAACATACATTGTATTCAGGGGCATACCTGGGCATACTCCTATACACCCGTGCGTATAATTCAGAGTTTAGTGTCGGAAAAATAAAAAGCTAAACATGCAAAAAATCCAATAAAACGTGAAGCCGAAGGTGGGTTAGGGTGAGGGGTGTTGATTTACTCTGGAGAATTAGAATAGCTTCAACATACGTTCCTATGTCATTAAATCTACTTATTTAGGGTTCAATTTCAGAAAAATGTGGACGCTCTCTCCCACACCCATCCCCGAGTGTATACTCAAAACCAATCCTGGTATGCCCTGATATTAATATAGGCTTGTGGATATTGCTATTACAACATTTGTGCATGCCATGGCTTAGGATATTACTTTTGATATCCACATTTAGCAATAATCAGCATAAATATCTACTGTATTTATTTAAAGTTCTTTTAACCGGACAAAAATCATGTTCCTGCTTAGCCTCAAAATTACATTTGTAATCAAAATAAACAAGATTTTACCAATAAATAGGATAATTTTATTGTTTTTTGTTAGCCCTAATCATTATTCCCAAACAATGAGAAGATCAGGAATAAAAGTACGTCAATATCAGTAGTATTAGCGTATCAAAAGACAGTATAATCTTACCTAATTTAATCTATTAGTCCGTAAATATGTTCTAAATCGTATCATACACATGATGGATGCAGTTTGATTGCGGAATTGATGCTGGAACGTAATGTCCAATTATAATGCGTTGTCGATTTTTATTTTCAAAAGAATAATAGTTATATTTATAAGTTTTAAGTAAGCAATACAATGACTACTTAAATAAAGTTATTACTAAATATTTGCCTTACCATTTTAGTAATAAAACTATATTTCCCGAGCTCTAAATTGATATTTAATTGGACATTGCGTATATATAACAAGTTCGGCTTTTAGGATATTTTGAGGAAAACATCCGAGTTCATCCGAATAATCCAAAATGTCTGCGCTCATGACCTCCATGTGTGTTTTCAGAAATGTCAAACAATTCACCCGACTTTTAAGATGTCAGTCGGATATATTGACACTCAGTTCACGAAAGTATAGTTTTACACAACATAGGACATGCTTAAGAAGCGATTTAGTTAAAATATTACCACAGTTCCAATGTCAATGTCGGTGTTTGCAACAGCAGTCTAAATCTGATGCAAAAGTGTTGACTAAAGACCTCCTTGGAGCTGAACCACAGGAAAACAAAAACACACAAGATGAAAAAGAAAAGAAAAGTGATGAAACAAATAAAGAGAAGAAAAGTAAAGGACGCGTTGAGAAAATGTTCGGGAGTTGGACAAAATTTGGTTTCATCATATTTGGTGCCTGGACTTCAATTAGTGGGATCATGTTAGTTTACATGTGGGGTAATTATGTTTTGTTCATACTGCCCAGAGTCACTATTATGTGTCAAATGGCTAAATAAATTGAATTATTTCCTGTTTTGAATAAACATCAGTCGCTTGATTTAGTAATGCGATTTACAAATGCCGACATGGTGCGACACGGATAACGACTTCCGCAGAGAAGGGTCCTTATATATCCCGGCACAACCAGTGTTCGTACACATAAGGACAAAACATGAGATTAAAACCTTACATTTAAATAAAAGACTTTACCTTTCCGGTCATTGTTTTCATTAATTATAGTACTGTGCAGAATCATGCCAATTTTCTATTGTTTATATTTTTAAGCAAAATGACGACCTGCTTACCTCATTCCTAACGGAACATCCAGCCTCTTTTCGAGCACTTTCGGTAAACATGAAAAGTATACTGCCGAACAGAAATTTGTACCCAATAATAGTTTTAACATATAGTCAACACTTCACAACAGTTAAAAAATAATGTTAACCCATGAAAATAACTTTTAGAAAGTATTTATAATTTATTTTTAACGTTGCGTTTTTTTCAGGTGCACTTGAAAGGCAAAACAAGGAAATACTCATGATTTGAAAATGATAAATACACCCAGTTCTCAAAATTGTCACATCTTCCCACACTTAACATTCCTAATTTGAGTAAACATGCTGAGGTTTGAGAGAATGAAGTGCTTGCAGACCACACATTTTCCAGATTATTTTTAAACATTTTCAGTAAAATTACATAAGATAGGGTAATTTTTTAAAGTGAATATTTTTTTATCTGCAGTATACGTTTGACTTTTTGGAGGGACAGTAGATCATGAGATTACGTCAGCAAATGTGCAAACGACAGCTGTTTAATTTGTAATCACTCAAAAAATTGTTGTAATCAAGTTTTAAGAACGGAATATTATGGAATAGTGAAATTGACTGAAATACATATTGAGGTCAGCTTTTTATTTGAATAATGCCTCTCGTATCTCCATTTTTAGCTCTACTGATCAGAGATCAGCAGAGCTTATGCCGTGGTGCGTCGTCCGTCTTCCATATGTCTGTCCGTCCGTAAACTTTTATTTGTAGCGACTACATCTCTGAAACTACTGGATGGATATTCATGAAACTTTACAGAAATGTTGCCCATGAGGTCTAGTTGATCCTTTCAAAAATTCATGTTAATGTGAAATCCAAGATGGCCACCAAAGCTAAAAATAGATTTTTAAAATATACTGAAAGGAAAAAGAAACGCAGGGTGCGTATTTCCGCTATATATTGTATGTTTAATATGCTACTGCTAATCGAATAGTACAGGGCGACATTAGGCCTGTCCTTTTAGAAAGAAGGTTTAAACAGCACTGAACACACCAATGGTTACCCCTTTAAAGTTTCATTATCGTCAGAATGGGCATTTGGCTCAAGCAGGTGAGCAAACTCAGGCTTTAAATGTTGCAATCACTTAACATTAAATACAGTACTGAACTGGCTCAATTTTTCAAAGAGGAACTTCAGCATTTATGAATTTCTTGTTACAACATGTACTGTGATTAAAACATCTACAACATCACAATTGTGTCCTTTCTCTAACTAACTGCACTTTTTTTTTTTACAAAACATCTTGGGATTTCCTTGGAATATATATGGAATTAAGTGTGCAGTATATGCAATATATAGCGGAAATATGCACTTGCGTTTCCTTTTCCTTTCAGTATACAAGTTTGTAGCGACTACTTCTTGAAAACTATAAGTGATATTGATATGGGACTTTTTCTAAAATGATCAGCATGACATGATGTTGGTCGTTGTCAAAAATTGTTTTGAATCAACGTTAAACATGGCTGCGCGGCCATCTTTGGCTGGCAGCCATGTTTATATAGAGTTATATAGTAAAAACTTGTAGTGACCAGGGTTCCGGAAATACGGTTGCCCGACGCCCCGGGCAAGTGGATTTTGGGTGCGGGCAAGTGACCTTCGCAAATCTGGTTGCCCGCCACTTGCCCGACGGACATTTCCATTCCAGAACAAATCAAGTGGCAATCTAGCCATATCAGAATTTCATTCTGATAACTGAATAAAACTGGCCGCTGTTTTTCGCCGCTAGCGATTGTTAATAAGATCAAACAACTTTCGGTACAATCAACAATCTCACCCCAGGCAGCTTAATTTGTGGCATTATTTCAATAAACAACTAATTAACCCACACGCGCATTTCACACCGTTTGAAAACAACACCGTATCACAATTTATCCTGACTACTTTCAGAAATCGTTTCCAAATAATCTCTGAACGTCATTTAGACCTTCCACCAATCAAATCAGAAAAATCTTTCTTAATTTGCAAATTTAATGTGTCAAAATAATAATTGACGGACCCACGTGACGTTATGTTATTGTTTAGATATTTTTTCGTAACGAAAATACATTTCTTTTACTCAAAGCACTCGTTTATCAATGCGCTTTTATGAGGTATTTGGTGTATTTCATTGATATAGTCTGTAATTAAATGTATATGGAAGTGCATACTACACAAATAAGTTGCATAACTTAGCAGTATGCGCATGTTATGGGTTTTCGCGATTTCAGAACAGTCACCTTTTTCTCAAGTTCTGAACTTACGCTGTTACTGCTACTACTTCTTAAACAATTCCTAGGGAACCCTAGTAAGGGAACCCCTACTCATGCCTCTTACTTGCATCTAATTCCCTTTAGTTAAAATACAAAGCCGTAGGAACGTTACCATGGTTGCAGAAATTGGGGGCCAAGTGAATATTTTTAATAACGTTTTTGTCTTGTTTCTTTGCTTGTCTCACACTTAAAGGAATACAATAGCTTCTTTTTTTTCTGTCAACTGTACACATGCTAATTGTACACACTGACATTAAAAGTTCCATACACTAGGCTAGCTGCCAAGCATTTTTTTTGGATGGTCATCAAAAATGATGGGGTTATGTGTGTGGTGATTGGTGGGGCGGGAGAGGCGGAATAAAATGAGTTTGTATACTGTCTCATCATTTTATGATTTAAGTAACACAAATATGTAATAGACACAAAAGAAGAAAATGCAAACATTTTATTTTTTATATGAATAAATACAATGTAATAACTAAACTAATTCATAAAATACATTCTCCCTTCCTTTTCTAAATATAATGATCCAAATTATGCGGCGGTCCGTCCCGTTTAACACGCCAATTTGTGGGGCAATTAAGTGTTCTTAAATGTGGGGCAAGTGACATTATGGTCAGGACAAGTGACTTTTGAAAATCCACTTGCCCTGGGCAAGTGGATTTTCAGAATATTTCTAGAACCCTGGTGACTACTCCTCTGAACTACTTGGCGGTGCTCTTAATGTCTTATTGATCCTAGCAAAATTTCAGATCGGCCAGAAATTCAAGATGGCCGCCACAGCTTAAAATAGATTTTTTAAAAATAAGTTTGTAGTGACTACTTCTTGAAAACTATAAGTGATATTGAGATGGGACTTTTTTCGAAAATGATCAATGACATGATGTTGATCCGAGTCGAACATTATTTTGATTCGACATTAAACATGGCTGCCAGTGGCCATCTTTGTTTACATAGAGTTATATAGTAAAAACTTGTAGCGACTACTCCTGAAACTACTTGACGGATGTTCATGAAACTTCACAGGAATGTTGCTCTTGATGTCTAGTTGATCCTAGAAAAATTTCAGGCTGGCCGGAAGTTCAAAATTGCCACCACGGCTAAACATAGATTAAAAATAAATAAATTTGTAGCGACTACTTTTTGAAAACTGTAAGTGATATTGATATGGGACATTTTCTAAAATGATCAGCATGACATGATGTTGATCCTTGTCGAAATTTATTTTGATGCGACTTTAAACATGGCTGCTAGCGGCCATCTTTGTTTACATATATTTATATTGTAAAAACTTGTAGCGACTACTCCTCTGAAACTACTTGACGATTTTTTATGAAACTTCACAGGAATGTTGCTCTTGATGTCTAATTGATCCCAGTTTTTTTTTAGGTCGGCCGGAAATTCAAGATGGCCGCCATGGCTAAAAACAGATTTTTAAAAAAAAAAATGTAGTGACTACTTTTTGAAAACTGTAAGTGATATTGATATGGGATATTTTCTAAAATGATCAGCATGACATGATGTTGATCCTTGTCGAAATTTATTTTGATGCGACTTTAAACATGGCTGCTAGCGGCCATCTTTGTTTACATAGATTTATATTGTAAAAACTTGTAGCGACTACTCCTCTGAAACTACTTGACGATTTTTTATGAAACTTCACAGGAATGTTGCTCTTGATTGATGTCTAATTGATCCCAGATTTTTTTTAGTTTGGCCGGAAATTCATGATGGCCGCCATGGCTAAAAACAGATTTTGACATGAAAAACATGACATGATGTTGATCCTTGTTGAAAATATTTTGAATCAAAATTAAACCTGGGCACTAGTGGCCATCTTTGTTTACATAGAATTTGTGTAGTAAAAATTTGTAGTGACTACTCCTCTGAAACTACTAGATGGATTTTCATGAAACTTTACAGGAATGTTGCTCTTGATGTCTAATTGATCCTAGCACAATTTCAGGTCGGCTGGAAATTCAAGATGGCCACTACGGCTAAACATAGATTTTTAAAACAAGTTTGTAGCGACTACTTCTTGAAAACTGTAAGGGATATTGATATGGGATTTTTTCTGAAATGATCAGCATGACAAGATGTTGATCCTTGTCGAAAATTATTTTAATTCGACATTAAACATGGCTGCCAGTGGCCATCTTTGTATACATGGAGTTATATAGTAAAAACTTCAACTTATAGCGACTACTCCTCTGAAACTACTTGACAGATTTTTATGAAGCTTCACAGGAATGCTGACATAGCTATCAAAATCTATCAGTAGAGCTTCAAGGTCATTGACCTCTTGTTGTTTATATTATCATGTTGACATTTCTGCAGGAGTATCTGTCAAAATATCAGGTCATTGTATGCAAATGAGGGCACGCATTCTTATTTCCGCTGTTATTCGGAAGTGTTCGAATTCAGGTTGTGTACGAAAAGTGGTTGTATCGGGATATAACTGGTCTTGAAACTGTATTCGAACAAGTTTATATGGCGGGGGCCCCGTCACATTCAGAAATAATGGGGTAGTCGCTAGTAATTGATTCATGTAATACACAGGTAACTGGATGGGTAATTGCTTTGTTTATTCGAAGGATAGCATGTTAGGCATGATTAACAAATTAATAAATAAATTGCATTTAAACGAGTCGTCAGAAGATGTACCCCCAACACCCCCAAAAAAAAAAAATGGAATTAAATAAATATAATATCAAATATATTAGTACAATAAGAACTTTGTTTCATTTAATAATTAATTGTATGTTAATATAATGGCGTGTGCATGCGTAAGCACACATAGACAATATAATGTGAAAAACATCATAACTGCATACTATATTACATAAATTAATAAGTGACGGTTTAAATCAATTACAAGTTTAATTCAATCTTTTTTTTCAAAGTGTGCTTGATTCCGCAAAGTCAAATATTTTAAACAAACAAGTCCTCATATGTATTGAATTAAGTAACGATGAACAACCACTTGTTAAAATCATACACGTTATATAATGTTCTTTAAAATCATTGTAAAAGATAAATATACCAAGAACAATTTTTGCACACAAAATCCTCAGTTGTATCAGGGAGAAAGTTTACTTACTGGTTGTATTTTCTGTATTGTCAACGTACGTTTTATGGTACCATAGAACAGGCTCGGTTTCCAAATTTAATCATGTTATCAACAAAATTGGGCAATTTACATTCACAATATAGTTTTATAGCTTGGACTTTTCTTGCAGCAGTCGATGGATCTATGGGCAGTCTATTAAGTGATGTCTCATAAGGTTCTTGTTGAATCTAATATTGCTTATATTTGCATCAAAATTTGTGTGTAACAGTTCAGTTAGAACAGCTATTGCAAAAATACCACAATCAATTTGAGATAGCTGTATAGAAATGGAGTAATTGGTATTTTTTTTGGTTTCAAACTAACTAATACAGTTCTGTTTCTGACTGTTTTGTTTTGTATGACAAAATCCAATGTGACATTTCATTATATTCAGATTACCATTTACTATATATATCACACATTATTTTTGTTTTATAACCTTTTAACTTCAATATCTGCATGATGACTTATTATTCCATTGAATTAATCAATTTTGCGCAAAAAGGACATGAATGGAAAACATAATACAATCACATTATATTTCGAGATTAAACTAACTCTCATTTATTCACTATTATAAAAAATATTAAAAAACAATCGATAATTACATTAAGGCCTAAAAAAAAAAAGATGTGTGTTTCTGGTTTCACCCTGTCAAAAAGTTAGGGTAGGTACATTTAGGTAGGAGAAAGTTTTTTTTTTAGATATTTTTTTTATATATATTGTTCCCATATATTATGCCATTTTTGTACTAAGGCAATTTTTTTGGTAACCTTTGCAATCCAGATTCGATGCTTAACAACTCTGGCTAATAAAATTATCATTTGAATAAAAAAAAATCTTTTTATTTTATTTTTTTATTTTTTTTTTATTTTTTTATTTTTTCACTAAAAATATTTAGGGTCGGCGGTGATAAAGTAGGGTCGGTCGGGAAACCGGAAACACACATTATTTTTTTTTAGGCCTAAGTAGCCAACAATTATTGATATTACCAGTGTACTAGACTCTACTCCAGTCCTCCCCTTCGAAGTGGCTGCGCCCCTGCCGGGCCCCCGCCATTTAAACTTGTCCACTGTATACCACAATATGGTTGTCGTCTCTACCTGTATCTATTGATTTACGGCTTATCGGGAGTGTAATACATATCAGCTCTACAAAAAATGAACGGTAGTGTTTCATTTTAATTAATAATTCATAACTTTCAAATTTGGTCAACTTCCGGTAGGTTGAGATATTCAGTAGGTGAAAATAAAGGGGTTTACTCAGACTTTATCCTCAAAATGAAAATATTAGACCATGGTTTGAATTAAATGTATCCATATTGGTGTTTTAAAATCAGATAACACCAAAAGAAGATACCTAGATGTACACAAAAAATAAAGCTTTTAATATAATTATCACTACAAACTAGTTTTATTAAAGTCTAGTCAGTTAAAGGGCTACCAACGATAAACACCGAGTTTACCCCCTACCAGAATGTGGAGGTATTTTATTTTATAGATCACTAATTGGTCAAATATTTTGATGGTGTCATGTGAACGTTATGAATTTGAAGAATAGATTGCCGATTTTTAAAAGCCTGATATATATATCCTGATAGAAAGTGTATAAAATTAATTTTTTAGCCAGTTATATTTCTTTATTAGTTTGTGGCAATAAAAAATCTATTTCGCTGGTTTAGAAACAAACTCTACAAGTTAGCTTGCATGATGAGTTAGATTGATGAGTAGCGTATGGGAAACTTGTATATATTTTAAATTAGTAAAGAATCTAATTATAAACTTCATTTGTGTTGATAAAATATCCTGCTGTCACACGTCTTCAGTCTTCTCCAGTTTTCG
Organism: Cyrtodaria siliqua; assembly: GCA_037043455.1. NCBI lineage: Eukaryota > Metazoa > Mollusca > Bivalvia > Adapedonta > Hiatellidae > Cyrtodaria > Cyrtodaria siliqua. Next base: position 123,105 of record JAWPHD010003887.1, on the reverse strand, counting down.
ACAATCTTGGTTAATCTCATTTTATTACATGGATTGCGCATGATTTCAGAGTTCACCGTGTGAAGATTTGTTTCTAAACACAAGAAAATGCCTTGTTAATGTTTTTGAGAAAAACGTACATTCAAGTAGTTTGTTGGAAGAAAAACGAAACCCTTTTTCCCTGTTTCACACTAATCCCAAACCTTCCCGTTAAATGATTCATTATAACAAGACACTTCACTGATTTTAAACATTTTATATTGCATTTTTGTTAGTAGTTGACAAGAATAGGTTTCTGCGAGCTACAGATTAAATTGTTGATAAATGTTTATTGTTTAAATTTTACAATTTCATTTTATTTTTTAAAATATCAGATTTGTTTTAATGGTTTCTTAGTGCAGTATTCTCCATCATTTCTCCTGCAGTTATGGTGCTTCTCTGACCAAGAAATGATGTAAATTAATCAGACAAGATTATAGGATAACAGCACCATCTTATGAGTATTAAGAAGAGCAAAAAAGGTTTGAAAGAACTTAGGCCAAAAAAAAAATATTAGTGTTTCCTATTGCATGCTCTGAAAAAATAGGGTAGGTCAGTAGGCATTTTCTTTTTTTAGGGCTTTCCACTTTTCAGTGGAAAGACCTTTTGTGTTCGTTCTGTTTATTCTTATTATTATTATTATTATTAGGGCTTTCCACTTTTCAGTGGAAAGACCTATTGTGTTCGTTCTGTTTATTCTTATTATTATTATTCCTCTTGTTCTTCTCGCCGTCACTTTTCATAGTTTGACTGGTCTCACGGCCTTTTAATTTTACACAATGATATAGCTCAAGCTAACTTAGTGTCCCGAAACTTTTGGGGTCATGACGTCATCCAAGATGGCCGCCACTGGCGTTTGTAGGCAAATCTTGTTATCACTGTATCTGGTGCATTTACTATGGGATTTGAATGAAACTTTCACAGATTGTAGAGCTTAGGCTCTAGTTGTGCAAGAACGTCACAACGTGTCTGTCTATGCTAAAAAGTGTTGACGTCAGTGACGTCACAAAGTTACGAAAAATCCGTTTTTTTTCATTAAATGCATTTTGTAAGGAATTTTATCGGAAAATCCATCAGTGTCATTATTTTAGTCGACGCTGACTGTTTTAACGTCATGACGTCATCCAAAATGGCCGCCAATGACGTCATTTAAGAAATATTGTAATCGCTATATCTCCTGCATTTATTATCGGATTTTGAGAAAACTTTAACAGCCTGTATGGAATAATGTTGAGTTGTGCAAGAATGTCTAAAATTGTCATGACGTCATCAAAGATGGCCGCCAGTGACGTCATGATGAAAATATTGTTATCGCTAGATCTCAAAGATATATGGTCGGATTTGAATGAAGCTTTCAAATATTGTAGAGTTCAGGGTCTAGTTGGGCAAGAATGTAAAAACGTGTCTCTATGTAATAACGTCTTGACGTCAGTGACGTCAAAATGTTACGAAAACCCGTTTTTTTAACTGATTTCATTTTTTAAGTTGTTTTACTGTATACTCCATCAATATCATTGTCTCAGTCGATGTTGACAGTTTTAACGTCATGACGTCATCCAAAATGACCGCCAATGACGTCATTTAAGAAATATTGTAATCGCTATATCCCCTGCATTTATTATCGGATTTTGAGATAACTTTAACAGCCTGTATGGAATACGGTTGAGTTGTGCCAGAATGTATAAAATTGTAATGACGTCATCAAAGATGGCCGCCAGTGACGTCATGATGAAAATATTGTTATCGCTAGATCTCAAAGATGTATGGTCGGATTTGAATGAAACTTTCAAATATTGTAGAGTTCAGGGTCTAGTTGTGCAAGAATGTAAAAACTTGTCTCTATGTAATAACGTCTTGACGTCAGTGACGTCATAATGTTATGAAAACCCGTTTTTTCACTGATTACATTTTTGAAGTTGTTTTATTGTATAATCCATCAATATCATTGTCTCAGTCGATGCTGACAGTTTTAACGTCATGACGTCATCCAAAATGGCCGCAAATGACGTCATTTATGAAATCTTGTAATAGCTATCTCTCCTTCGTTTATCATCGGAGTTTGATAAAACTTTCACAGTTTGTAGATATTAACGTCTAGTTGTGCAATAATGTGGAATGTTGTCATGTCGTCATCAAAGATGGCCGCCAGTGACGTCATAAATGAACTATTGTTTTGTCTATATCTTCTCTATCTATTATCGGATTTGAATAAAACTTTCACAGATTGTAGAGTTCAGGGTCCGGTTGTGAAAGAACGTCATACGGTATCCCGACGTCATGACGTCAGTGACGTCAAAATATTCAGAAATTCGATTTTTTCACTGATTGCATATTCGAAGTTATTTTCGTGATAAATCAATCAGTATCTTCATCTTCGACAACTCTGACAGTTGTGACGTCATGACAGGAAAGCCCGTTTGATCAGGTCTCTGATCAAAATCTAGTTATTATTATTATTATTCCTCTTCTTCTTCTTCTTCTTCTCGCCGCCACTTTTCATAGTATGACTGGTCAAACGGCCTCAATATTTTACACAGTGATATAGCTCAGGCTGGAATAGTGTCCCGAAAATTTTGGGGTCATGACGTCATCCAAGATGGCCGCCACTGGCATTTGTATGCAAATCTTGTTATCACTGTATCTCGTGCATTTACGATGGGATTTGAATGAAACTTTCATAGATTGTAGAGTTTAGGGTCTAGATGTGCATGAACGTCAAAACGGGTCTCTTTATGTACAACGTCTTGACGTCAGTGACGTCACAATGTTATGAAAAATCCGTTTTTCTTCATTATTGCATTTTTTAAGGTGTTTTATCGGAAAATTCATCAGTATTATCATTTCAGTCGACGCTGACAGTTTTAACGTCATGACGTCATCCAAAATGGCCGCTAATGACGTCATTTAAGAAATATTGTAATCGCTATATCTCCTGCATTTATTATCCGATTTTGAGATAACTTTCACAGGCTATATGGAATACGGTTGAGTTGTGCAAGAATGCCGAAAATTGTCATGACGTCATCAAAGATGGCCGCCAGTGACGTCATGATGAAAATCTTGTTATTGCTAGATCTCAAAGATGTAAGGTTGGATTTGAATGAAACTTTCAAATATTGTAGAGTTCAGGGTGTAGTTGTGCAAGAATGTAAAAACGTGTCTCTATGAAATAACGTCTTGACGTCAGTGACGTCATAATGTTATGAAAACCCGTTTTTATCACTGATTACATTTTTGAAGTTGTTTCACTGTATAATCCATCAATGTCATTGTCTCAGTCGAAGCTGACAGTTTTAACGTCATGACGTCATCCAAAATGGCCGCAAATGACGTCATTTAAGAAAACTTGTATTCGCCATATCTCCTTCATTTATCATCGGAGTTTGATAAAACTTTCTCAGTTTGTAGATATCAACGTCTAGTTGTGCTATAATGTGGAATGTTGTCATGTCGTCATCAAAGATGGCCGCCAGTGACGTCATAAATGAACTCTTGTTTTGTCTATATCTTCTCTATCTATTATCGGATTTGAATAAAACTTTCACAGATTGTAGAGTTCAGGGTCCGGTTGTGAAAGAACGTCATACGGTATCCCGACGTCATGACGTCAGTGACGTCAAAATATTCAGAAATTCGTTTTTTTCACTGATTGCATATTCGAAGTTATTTTCGTGATAAATCAATCAGTATCTTCATCTTCGACAACTCTGACAGTTGTGACGTCATGACAGGAAAGCCCGTTTGATCAGGTCTCTGATCAAAATCTAGTTTTTCTTGTTCTTTTTTTTTTTTGGAGCAAGATATTGTGAGATTCTACATATATTTATCTCATAAATCCCATACAGGTTGATGATACAACTGAAAGTTTCCCCGTGATGTCAGTTTACATCGATATATTGCGATAAATCATTGTTCAGAACAAATTTTTTATTTTTTTATTTTTTTTTATTTTTTTTTCATAAAAAGTTTTAGGGTCGGCCTCTTAAAAATAGGGTCGTTCGGGCCACCGGAAACACAGATATTTTTTTTTGGCCTTAGGAGAATGTTTGCCAACTGGATCCAGTCTTCAGTGTCAGTGTTTCGTGTACTGTAGGAAGACAGTGAACAACCACATTACTTTAGTTTAACATGTCATGTTATGTTCTTATTATTTACAGGGAAACCATTGAATGATGCTGAAGGAAATGAGGTAAGTTGATACATTCTAAAACTATACACAGGGCTTCCCTTAATAGCCAGTAGACGAGTGATTTACCCTTCTTCTGTGGTTCGTTGACTGGCTAATTTAACAGTCCCCAATACAAAAACAAAAGGGAGAACTATAAATTGCCTGCCTACTTCTAAAACTTGCCATCTTACAATAAAAACAAATGAAAAGCCCTGTATACAGGTGTATTGAATACACAAGTAGAATAATTCTACTTGTGTCTTTACAGCAACTGTAGGCGATCTGCAGGTGTTATTCTAAAAACAGCTGGTCCCATACAGAACTTGCCTTTTCCAATTATCCCAGTGGACATACTGGTTAGCCTACACACACTGGTTAGCCTACACATACTGGTTAGGCTACACAAACTGGTTAGCCTACACACACTGGTTAGCCTGCACACACTGGTTAGCCTACACACACTGGTTAGCCTACACATACTGGTTAGCCTACACACACTGGTTAGCCTACACACACTGGTTAGCCTGCACACACTGGTTAGCCTACACACACTGGTTAGCCTACACATACTGGTTAGCCTGCACACACTGGTTAGCCTACACACACTGGTTAGCCTACACACACTGGTTAGCCTACACATACTGGTTAGCCTGCACACACTGGTTAGCCTACACACACTGGTTAGCCTACACACACTGGTTAGCCTGCACACACTGGTTAGCCTACTCACACTGGTTAGCCTACACACACTGGTTAGCCTGCACACACTGGTTAGCCTACACACACTGGTTAGCCTGCACACACTGGTTAGCCTGCACACACTGGTTAGCCTACACACACTGGTTAGCCTACACACACTGGTTAGCCTGCACACACTGGTTAGCCTACACACACTGGTTAGCCTACACACAGTGGAGTGGAAGTCCAACCTACAACGGACTTGCGTTTTTAATCACTGCAGACTTACTTATGGCAGTCGGTGGTTAATGACATTACAGATTGCGAAACAAATAAATTATTACTTCGCCTATTTGCACAAACCTGCTGATTGCATGTTAAATTAATGTGCAAAATGTAACACTTGCTTTATATAAGACTGCGCTTGCCTTTTTGTTCATGAATTAATAAAGTGTTTCTTGTTTTCCCAGATTACAGATGAATACAGTGATTGTGAGTATTTCCTTGTAAACATTTCCCTGTGATCCTGTAATGTATATCCTTACTAACATTTCCCTGTGATCATGTAATGTGAGTATTTACTTGTCAGCATTTTCCTGTTGTCCTGTAATGTGAGTATTTCCTTGTTAATATGATCCTGTAATGTGAGTATTTCCTTGTAAACATTTCAACATGATCCTATAATGTATAACCTTGCTAACATTTCCCTGTCATCCTGTATTGTGAGTATTTCATTGTAAACATTTCCCTGTGAACATGCAATGGGAGTATTTACTGTAAACATTTTCCTGTGATCCTGTAATGGGAGTATTTCCTTGTAAACATTCCCGGTGATCGTGTAATGGGAGTATTTCCGTGTAAACATTTCCCGGTGATCCTGTAATGTGAGTATTTCCTTGTAAACATTTCCCTGTGATCCTGTAATGTATATCCTTGTTAACATTTCCCTGTGATCCTGTAATGTGAGTATTTCCTTGCAAAACTTTCCTTGTGATCCTGTGATGTATATTACCTTGTAACTATTTCCCTGTAATATGAGTAATTTCTTGTATTAAACATGTCCCTGTGATGTGAGTATATCCTTGTAAAGTCAGTGTATTACTATTATCATAGTCAGTGTGTTACTATTATCATACTTTTCTCGTTTATACATACCATAATTATATACATTGTCATATTATTGTTGGAAAAGAAATCTTACCTGAGCAGTCTCACTCAGGTATCGAACCATACTTAGATTTATCACAAGATTCATACAGCCTTAAAAAGTCCTTAAATATTTCAGAAGTAGCCTTAAAAGTCCTTAAATCCACTCCAGCCTTAAAAAGTCCTTAAATTCTGACAAAACATCATTAAAGGTCCTTGAATTTCATAATCAGTCGGTTAATTATACAAGAGGAATAATATCTGATGTAGTTTTAAAAAAAAACGGCGTAAAATGATATTTGTCGATGATGTTATGAGTTAAACCGGGCCTTAAAAATGGATTAGGGCCTTAAAAGTCCTTAAAAAGTCCTTAAATTTCATAATGATAATTCTGTATGAACCATGTATTAGTCATTCTCTCAATGCACTATGTGTGCAATCTGCTAGTCACCAGTAATGCAGCTGTTATAATCATATAATTAAATACTGTTAAAAAGTGGATCTCTTGGAAGCAACGATAGAAGTCTTAAAGCCTAGACCCCATATACAACGCACCATACACCATTCAAACCTATTCCCGAACATGTGTTGGGACAATGAACCCTGGGAATATAAAACTCACCTAGAGCTGTAATGGAAGATATTATGTTATGCTTGCAGCTCCGGTGATTCTAGCCCACATTATGAGGACATACAAAGAGATCTTTTATCAAGTAAAGGTATCTAACAGATTTGTTAATTTCCATAATTTTTAAAACAGTATTACTAGAATATTTTCGAATATTATGAGTCACAATAAGTTGCATGTAATAATCACTTAGTAAAACACACAACATCCGGTTTTGTGGAATGTCCATATTCTTGTTTACTTTTAATGTAGTACAGAAAATGAATAATTTGTTTGCAACTACATGTAGTCTCTGATTACTTATCCAATTATTTTGAAACTGTGCAGGCTTATTATTTTGTCATGATATGGACATGATTATATTATATGGCAATTTTCGTTGTTATTTTTGTTTAAGTACAAATATTTCTAATATCTATATCTAGGCTTTAGGATTTTGTCATGAAATCGTCCACAAATATGATACCAGGGGTCTGGAAATATTTTGAAAATCCACTTGCCCAGGGCAAGTAGATTTTCAAAATCCACTTGCCCTGCCCAAAATGTCACTTGCCCTGATTTCAAAAGTCACTTGCCCCACAATTAAGCTACGTCGAGACCGCACGCAAAGTTAAATCCTTTTCTCTCACTGTTTTTTTTTGTCATATTTTTTTACATAATTTCATTGTAAAATTAATGACTTAAATTATGAAGGATCAGAGCTACAGGTTGTTACCATTATGCACATATCAGTGTTTTACTTCACCGGTGGGAGAGGGGGAGTGGGGTGTCAGTGGGGATACCCCGAGGATATAACATCGCTGATGAACCTGGTACCAAATTGGTAGACTCTAATGCCTATGGAATTAAGATGTACAAGATGCTTGCTCCTAGTGCAGTAATTACAAAAGGGCAGGCAGATAACAAAAAAAAAGATACATTAGGTCGAACAAAACTTTTTTCTACTTCTACTTTTACTTTTGTTATAGACTACACCAGATAAAAAGAATGGAAAAAAATGATGCATTAGGTCAAACAGAACTTTTTTCCTACTTTCACTTTCGTTATATAATTCATGTAGATAATTCTTAAGTGTTGGAAATTATTAGCACGGTTTATGCCTAAATCTGACTGATACTGTAGTTGTTTTTCTGCTAATATCTTTTGAGATGCCAAATTGCAATTCTTCGAATAATTATCGAAATTGGCCAATGTCGAAGCACATCTTGGATACAATGGCAAATTTGATCAAAACAAAAACGCCATTCCGTCATTGATCTCGGATTCATTCAAAACAAACATGGCATTTTGAAATAAAAACAGATGCACACCTATTCATTACGACATGCGTCGATAGTCTCTTTGCCCATCAAACAACGCCGTCAAAGTGCCACAATCGTTTAATTGCCCTACTTGTTTACAAATTGGTTTGATTGAATCGCCATTGTTTCACTTTACCACATGGTAGTGAACGGGAGTTGTTTCATTGGCTGATAAAAATACATCGGTTATTTGATTGGATAATATGGATACAGTACTAGGTCAAGTGTTGCGTCATGATTTTTAATTACTGAACAGAATATTACCTACGACACACCGACCGACATACAAAGCGACAACACCATCTCAATAACTGATTTACACACTGATGTGTATTTCACACTAATCTGGCGCGTGACTTACTTCCTGCATAGAGGGGCTCGTTACGGGGGTATATTTCACACGGTATACGCATTCTAAAAACCGCCCGTCTTCAACTGAAGATTGCACCCCAAGCGTTTCTCGGCCAATCAGATTTTGATAAACTGTCAAGTGGGAGGGATTAAACAATAACGAACAACACGGGTCAGCTTTAACAGGTCAGTTTTACTACACTGATCAGTAATTGCTCGCGGCGAAAGCGACGGGTGGTTAATTACTACGCAATTATCAGCAAACTTCACAGTCCAGGCAAATTTTCCCTTGATTTTTATCTAATAATGAAACGTCCATCGGGCAAGTGACGGACAACCAGATTTACGAAGGTCACCTGCCCGCACCCAAAACCCACTTGCCCGGGGCGTCGGGCAACCATATTTCCGGAGCCCTGGATACTCTTGCTAAAACTCCTTATGCTGCGGGCACAGATATCTAGTTTAAATAAGGCCACTTTGCAAACTTGTTCTTATTCTAATTAACACATCCTTGGAACTCTGGCATGCATTTCATTGCATCTGTTACTTTTGTAGATAACGCAGGAACCATCTAGAAAAAAGCTTTTGCCGGATCCTCTCCAGTATCCGTACATCCAACCAAAATACACACTGGTACTAGAGATGACAGATGTTCTTGTACATCCAGATTGGACGGTATGACTAGTTCTCACCCCAAATCACTCATTCTCACATCCTCACATATTCTCACACAGGCTCACAATCCTCACACATCCTCACATATGCTCACATATGCTCACACATCCTCACATATTCTCACACATACATAATCTCACATATGCTCACACATCTCACATATTCTCACACATCCTCACACATCCTCACACATCCTCACATAATCTCACACATCCTCAGATATTCTCACACATCATCACATATTCTCAAACATCCTCACATATGCTCATACATCCTCACTTATTCTCACACATCCTCACATATCCTCACATATGCTCACACATGCTCACATAATCTCACACATGCTCACATAATCTCACACATACTCAGATATTCTAACACATATTCATATTCTCACACATACTCATATATGCTCACACATCCTCAGATATTCTCACACATCCTCACATATTCCAACACATGCTCACAATCCTCACATATTCTCACACATCCTCAAATATTTTCACACATCCTCATATATTCTCACACATCCTCACATATTCCCACACGTGCTCACATATTCTCACACATCCTCAAATATTCTCACACATCCTCAAATATTTTCACACATCCTCACATATTCTCACACATCCTCAAATTTTTTCACACATCCTCATATATTCTCACACATCCTCACATATTATCACCTATTTTCACAATCTCACATATTCTCACACATCACATATTCTCACATATTCTCACACATCCTCACATATTCTCACACATCCTCACATACTCTCACACATCCTCACATACTCTCACACATCCTCACATACTCTCACACATCCTCACATATTCTCACACATCCTCACATATGTTCACTCATCCTTACCTATTCTCACACGTGTTGTTGATTAGTGATACAAAATGTAGACACTAAGACTCATGCAAGACATTCATGCAGAATACTAGCAACCATGTATTTGTGAAGCGGCTGATAAAATATATATATATTTTGCCTCATCAAAAACGGAGCGGCCATGCAGTGAGTGATACTAAATGTAAAATCTCAACTTTATGCAGACGATACCGAAATTGCGAAACAGTTGATAAAATGTCTTTTTTTTTGGGCCTCACTACAAAGTGGAGTGGTAATATAGTGTTATCTTTGTCTGTCCGTCTGTTCAGACAGATGGGCCGCTTGTATAATGAAACATGAGACAAGGTAATGAATTTATTTAAGCTTTTCAACCTATTTTCAAATCACGTCATGTGATACTAATGTTACATATATATCTCAAATAAATATGTTTAAAGATTAATTTATTATTAATCATAAACATGTATACATTTCAGTATGGCACCGGGTGGAGGTTTAAGAAACGGCCTGGAATCGACTATTTCTTGAGGGCCATAGGTCCACCATTGTTTGAAGTTGTCATTTATACCAAGGAACAGGGTATGGTACGTATGCAAACGTCCCATTGATGTTTCATTCTGTAAAATATCATTCAATCATATATCTTTTAACATTTTATTAAACATTTTTCATAATGCCTCACAGCTCGGTACTTGTACATATGTAATCCTGTGGCGGTGATTATTTGTGGAGGGTTTTGTAACTGCAAGCATGGTTCCTACAGTGAAGTGGGATAAGTTGTTTTGGTATTTTCTGCTTAGGTTCGTCACACTTTAAGCTGAAAACTAACCTTTGCCATAAATTAAAAAGTATTTGACCTATGTTCATAGAACTTCACAATCGTACATCTTTATCTCACCTGAAGGAATGTTGTGACACATGTCCAATAACTTTTATAAAACTTTAACCTGCAACCTAATAAAGCTCATACCTGGCTGAAATAAGCACACGGCAAGTGACACAAGTTTTCTAGTTTCATATCAAACCTGCAGTATTGTACTCGGCACTGTATTATTACTTTATTTCACACTTATTTACTTTTCTCTGACAACATGCAAACAATATCACTAGTGAAATTTTGATTTTTGAGACTAGTACAATAAGAAAAAATACAGTTCTTTTTAGCTCACTATCGAAGAATAAGAGAGCTTATGTAATCCATCAGCATCCCACATCAAGGTTTGCGTGTAAGCTGTGTTTACAAGTCTATGTATCTTCCATTTCTTATCCTAGCACAACCAAATTTGGCCATGGGCTTTCTTATAGCATTATCTTAAGGGCTGCATAAGTAATTTTGGTTCCTGTATCCCATGGGCTCCCATGGAACCCAAATTCTGATAGCTCTTAAAATGTGTCCCATTTCACATCAAATTTTGCGTGTAAGCTGTGTTTACAAGTCTATATCTCTTACATTTCTTATCCTAGCACAACCAAATTTGGCCATGAGCTTCCTTATAGCATTATCTTAAGGGCTTAGTTTGGTTTCCTTATAGTATGTTGTAAAGGGTTTCATAAGTAATTTTGTTTAATACAATTTTTGGGCTCCTATGGAACCCATAATGTGATGGCCCATAAAATGTGCAATAAAGGCAGATCAAGGTTTGCCTGTAAGCTGTTGTATATACCATTATGCACCTTATTCATACTTAACCCATATTTGGGCATGATTGGGGTATGGGCTCCCTCCTCAACACCCTCACCGTCCGAATGTTTTTGTGTTTTTTTTTACATCTCTATGTAGTTTTGTTTTATAAATTTATCAATTTGTTTCGGGTTTATGGGCTCCTTCAGATGGAGGACAGTGGGAAGGGAATTGTTTTCATTTGATCTTTCATTATTTGGATATGAAATTTTTAATTTTAATGCTTTCATTTACATATAAAACAATTTAGATTAAATTCAGATACACAGATAAAAAAAATCTGAAATAAAGCCACAATAAAAATTGCTAGATTCTCATCCCCTCCCTCCCCGAGTTGCCTTTTGACCACAAATTTCTTTAAAATGACAAGCAATTTTGGATTAAAACTAATAAAAATAAAAATGTCACGCCCTGCCCCAAATTTGACTATAATTTGTATGAGATTCTAACAATAATTTTATATCGGCACGAGTTTCTATACCCGCTCCAACCCCACCCCACCCCACCCCACCCCACACTGTTTTAGCCTTGTTTTCTGATGGTATATACTGGCTATATAATTTATTATTCTCTGAAAAATCGAATAGTCAAGCTGTGCTGTTCTCCGACAGCTCTTGTTGTATTGTGATTTTTGTGACATTTGTAATTGTGATATTTTTTGTATTTTGTTGGTGTGCAGTGCAAAAGTGGAAAAAATAAGAAAAGAATAATTAAGATCAGTAAGAATAAAGCAGGTGTGAAAAAAAGCAATATTGAGTTATTATATGATGTTGTTATTGCAGTACTCTGAAAATAATGTTTTGTATTTGAGTTTCATATAAATTCTAGTCTTTATATTTGTGTTTGTTTGCATGCAGACGGCTGATCCTATTATTACAAAGATAGATCCGGAGAACTACATCATGTACAGACTTTACCGTGACGCCACCCGCTATATAGATGGCCACCATGTCAAGGTTAGTTACATGTACAGACTTAACTGTGCCGCTACCCGCTATATAGATGGCCACCATGTCAAGTTAGTTACATATACAGACTTTACGGTGACGCCACCCGCTATATAGATGGCCACCATGTCAAGGTTAGTTACATGTACAGACTTTATCATGACGCCACCCGCTATATAAATGGCCACCATGTCAAGGTTAGTTACATGTACAGACTTTACCGTGCCGCCACCCGCTATATAGATGGCTACCAAGTCAAGGTTAGTTACATGTACAGACTTTACCGTTCCGCCACCCGCTATATAGATAGCCACCATGTCAAGGTCAGTTAGATGTACAGACTTTACCGTGACGCCACCCACTATATAGATGGCCACCATGTCAAGGTTAGTTACATGTACATACTTTACCGTGACCCTACCCGCTATATAGATGGCCACCATGTCAAGGTTAGTTACATGTACAGACTTAACTGTGCCGCTACCCGCTATATAGATGGCCACCATGTCAGGGTTAGTTACATTTACAGACTTAACTGTGCCGCTACCCGCTATATAGATGGCAACCATGTCAAGGTTAGTTACATGTACAGACTTTACCGTGACGCCTTCCGCTATATAGATGGCCACCATGTCAAGGTTAGTTACATGTACAGACTTTACCGTGACGCCACCCGCTATATAGATGGCCACCATGTCAAGGTTAGTTACATGTACAGACTTTACCGTGCCGCCACCCACTACATAGATGGCCACCATGTCGAGGTCAGTTACATGTACAGACTTTACCGTGCCGCCACCTGCTATATAGATGGCCACCATGTCAAGGTTAGTTATATGTACAGACTTTACCGTGACGCCACCCGCTATATAGATGGCCACCAAGTCAAGGTTAGTTACATGTACAGACTTTACCGTGCCGCCACCCACTACATAGATGGCCACCATGTTGAGGTCAGTTACATGTACAGACTTTACCGTGAAGCCACCAGCTATATAGATGGCCACCATGTCAAGGTTAGTTACATGTACAGACTTTACCCTGACGCCACCCGCTATATAGATGGCCAACATATCAAGGTTAGTTACATGAACAGACTTTACCGTGACGCCACCCTCTATATAGATGGCCACCATGTCAAGGTTAGTAACATGTACAGACTTTACCGTGATGCCACCCACTATATAGATGGCCACCATGTCAAGGTTAGTTACATGTACAGACTTTACCGTGATGCCACCAGCTATATAGATGGCCACCATGTTAAGGTTAGTTACATGTACAGACTTTACCGTGATGCCACCCGCTATATAGATGGCCACCATGTCAAGGTTAATTACATGTACATACTTTACCGTTACGCCACCTGCTATATAGATGGCCACCATGTCAAGGTTAGTTACATCGTCAAAGAAAGAACTGCGATCTCTGGAACATTTACTGGAACATTTAAAACAGTCTATTAAATCGTTTTAGAATTATTTTATTATTAGAATTTTGTGTTTCTGGATTTCAAGAACCTCATTACTCAATGTCAAGTAAAACCTGAGTGAGTTCTGAACATGTAACGAGTTTTATATTATCTGGTTTTATTGGTCCATTTTTATCGCTGAACCAATCAAAATTCTTCATTCATATTTTCATTTGGTTGTTTCTATCATGACATCACTTTCTGGTATTATGACATCACATCCTGGTATTATGACATCCGTCATGCCATTATGATGCAACTCAGTGTGTTCTGAGAACTGACTGAGCATTTAAACTGCTGTGAGAAACAAATTAAGACTGTTTGTATCTCTCAGTGATTATTGAGTTTCTTGAAACCAAGAATCATAAAATGTTAAATATAGAATAATTCTAAAATTATTTAATAGACTGTTTTAAAAGATATCTCTGACAGATAAAGAAGTGGGTCTCAGTGTCCTTATCAATACGCCCATTTGGTCTGACCTAACAACTTAACCCAGCAATTTTTCAGTTTCATGGCACCACACTAAAATGTAAAAAAGCGGGACCAGTTGGGTGAACACAAGTAAACTATTTACAGTTTGAGATAGAAAAAATGTATTAGTTTCAAATTGTTGTGATATATTAAAAATACAATCACTTTTCAAATTTTGTAGAATGTCATCGATCTCGTTTGCATATCGAAAAAGTAAATGCAAATTTCAAAATTTGTTCAATATATGGAAATCTAACAAGTGTGACAGTCCTAATCAATAAAATAATTCAGTTTTAACCCGTAACCCCCTACATAATTATATATATATAATGTACTGTTCTTTCTTTGAATTAAGATCATTCCATTTATGTGACAAAGGGGTGCAGATTTGGGGGAAATGACATTGTAAACCCTGATGCTGAATTATTCACAGGCTGATCGGGGTTTACAATGGACGCAAAGGCTGTTGTAGTCGCTCTTAGCAGGCTAAGGGTTAATGATATGCATAAGGTCATAGGTATTCACAGATAACAACTTAAAGTCCTCCGGCCTTGTTTTGTTTCATGAAAATGTTTATGTTTATTTAAATTGAAATCAATATGCAACAATACATATTTATAATTCACACATTGCAATATCTGTGAAAAGCGAGAATAAGATTTTATTTGAAATTTGGTAAATTAATCCACAGCTAAATGTATTTATCAATTATCTGGCAATAGTCGTGCAGCTATACAATTCAGATTTACCTCATTTCCCCGTGCAGTGTTAAAAGTAGTATCTACGTCATGCAAATAATACTTATATTTACATACAATTTAGTAGCGCTTTTAAATATATGTTTCTCTCCGGGACTATCAAGAAATGTTCATATGATGTTGTAGAGTTAAATTTGATAATTGATAATACTACAAAAAGAGTGGCCATTCATCTTTAAAACATGACATTATAATAATTATGCACATTAGGCAAATTCCGATACATCCAAATAAGAGTGCAAATATTAACTAAAAATAAAAAACAACAACACTAAACTCACCAAAATTTTGTGTGAAAATGCAAGTATTCTCTAAAATATTGACAATTCTGATTAAATATTTTTTGTTTCAAAATAAAATTATGATCATAATGTCTGTCACACAATTGGTATGTACTTGCCAGGAAAGATAACTATTGTCATGCAATAGGCCGATGCTTTCTAGGAATAGTGACTGTTGTAACAAATTCTTCAAAAAATATTGTTTGGTGTTTGACTTCATTTTCCAGGACATTTTAAGCTATGTATGACAGTCATTATTTGTGGTGGAGGCAGACCACACACTTATTCCTGGGTAGAACCAGTACCGTGTATCTCCCGTAAGGGAGATGGTGTATAAATCAATTAGCTATATCTCCCGTAAGGGACATGGTGTATAAATCAATTAGCATGTGAAATGTGGAAAAAATCAGTTCTGCTTTTGCGAATGTTGTTGATATTTTAAAACACTTTATAACAATTTAATCAATGACGTATTTATTCAATAAGGGGACATATAATTTATCACTACATTCATTGATAGGCATCATTATATGAGTAAATGTGTTTTTTTTTCCACTACGGAATATTTGTTAAAAATTCTTATTACATATTACTCCCACACAAATTGTGTCTGTATCGCAATACTTATTGCATTGAAAGTGGTCTGGCAATACACACTCCTAAACCGCTCACTCAAAATACAATAAAAACTGAATAACCTCAAGCTAAATTTATATCTAAAAGCACAAAAAGCTTGAGCTAACTCGACCGTGACCGGTCCAAGGTAATTTATTGACCTATTCATGTATTTCTGCAGGACTTAGCAATCTGGACCGTGACCTGTCCACAGCGATATTTTTTGACCTGTGCCAGTATTTCTGTAGGACTTGGTAACCTGGACCGTGTCCTTTCCACGGTGATCTTTATTGACATGTGATTTCATTATTTTTCTGCAGGACTTGAGTTACCTGAACCGTGACCTATCCAAGGTCATCCATATTGACTGGTGTAAGGAGAGCTACAAACTGAACCCAGAGAATGGCTTTAACATAAAACCGTGGACCGGAGAGGATGGGGACACCTTGCTGGGAGAATTGGCGGAGTTCTTAAGAGGTAGGTCTTCAATTGCCAGGCATGTAATCTGTATGGATAATCCATGACAGTTTAGCGGGTTATAACCTGGGGTTGAAGTTGACCTTGCCTCAGGAGTGAAATGTTTTACATAGTCATTTTGGACAAAAAGGATAATTAAATGTTAGCCAGTACAGCATCCATAGGCCATGTTAGCCGATTGTTTGGTCTGGTTTACTTACAATCTGGAACTGTATGTGGTTGCCGTAAAACAACATTTTCAGATGTAAAACCGCTCACATGTAAAACCACCCAGATTGAAAATCTGAGTATGGTTATCTCTTAAAGAGATGTTTGTAAGGTTGTCTCCCCCAGTGGTGTAAGCTATGTAAATATGAAACTAGGAAGTTGTTTATGCAAGTTAGAGGTTATATTTTATTTACCCTTAAAAGTATAGAACAGCACCTTGAAAAATCACGTGACTAGGCAGTCACGGCGATATGTAATTTTGAATAGGGCTTCATTACCAGTTACAATGTAAAATTAACGCACTTTGCAAGAAAACAGAATAAGTTATTTTTCTTCATCTTGCATTTGAAAACGGTAGATTGAAATGAGAATCTGACATAGTTTATTAAATTACTTTATGCTGATTGGTTATGGAGGTGTTATTTAAAATCCCTATCAAGACCTCTGATGTCATGTCCTTCAACCATTAGGACGTTATTTTAAATGATATTAAAACGTCAGAAAACATTCAAATCAATGATTACGTTATTTTAAATTCAAACAACAAATTGAAATTGTTAAAAACAGGATAAAACTATATATTTTCTTTGTTTGGTGTTGAGCAATGGCCACACAATGTAAGTTGTGAGAATTTGTTTGTATTATGTTCAGTCTCTCGAAAACATGAGTTATACATAGATAAGAAATATATTTCCAGCGTGTTTATAATGTGCGAGATCAAAACCTGGTGTTTGGGACTTGAAACACATCGAAACTTACGGGCCTATGGCCCTTGGTATCATCATTTTCATATCCCACCCACCAGGTATTGATCCGGGACAATATAAACCCACTGGAAATATTTTATTTCTTAAATATAATATCAGATAATATATCAATACTATTGCAAAGTTTAACATTGTGTAAGGTATATGTTGAACATATATGAACATGTATAAACATCAATAGGAGCAATGTAGTGAAAGTTGAGTTGAATTTGGTTTTATGGCACACCAACACAGAAAGGTTATCTAGCACCAACAGGAATGAATATTTCAGGCCCACCCTCCATTTACATCGAGATATTAACATGCAGAATAGGCCTAGAACCTTCTCACCTGCAGAACTGCAGAGTTGCTGCAAATTTTGTTGTAAGCACTCCATTTTTTGTTGGAGCCAGGATCATTGTTTTCTGCCACTACTCAAGTATCACCTGAAACAATACAAGGATGATGATGAAGACCTTTAATGAACGGCAAAATGACAAAATGAACATGAATTCGGATTGTACCCCTCTGCCTGGATAAGCAGTAAGCAGTGGCGCTATTCCTGCCCGGGAACCACACGGGCAATTGGTGAAAGCATTCACTTGCAAATTGATTTTAACAAACATGTAACAATAATGCAGTGTTCTCAAATACATAATTACGAGGGGAGTTCAAAATGTAATGTTATTCGTCCTAAAACTATTTAACTGCACACGTGCAAATCGTGAAATTTCACGGGTTCGTAAATCTATTCATTTTAAATCCAATGATACCAAATACACGTGTGTGCGTGTTATATAAATAAATATTTTCAGTTCGTGAAAACAACTAGTCATATACACTGTAGTAAAATATAGTTGGAAAGAGAGCTGAAAATAGTATTCAAATACTAGGGTACATTAAGGCGCGTTGCAAAATTGGATTACGTGCAAAAGAAGTTTTCAAAGAGGTATGTAGTGTTTATGGAGGTAACGAAATATCGTATATGACTGTTACTAGATGGATTCGGAAATTCAAATCCGGCCAGGAATCCATTCTGGATGGCTTGAAATCTGGCAGACCACACTCCGCCATCACTCCAAAAAACATCAAAAAAAGTCACGCACATATTAAAGCAAGATTCGAGATTGACCACTCATCAGATAGCACGAGTCGCAGGGATCTCATCAGGAACAACTTATAATATTCTTAAGAATATTTTGAAAGTGCGACGCATTTCAGCCAGATGGATACCTCATCTTCTGACGCAAGAGCAAAAGAGATACCGTGTTTTAGCTGCTCGTAAACTTTTTAAAAATGTACCCAAAATACGACACCCGGAAATTTGCAGACATAATAACAGGAGATGAAACCTGGGTGCACTATTTTGAACCACAGTGAAAGGTCAATAATAAGATATGGGCCACAAAACACGGACGGAGGCCGTGTATTGCTAAGAGAACACAAAGTACGAAAAAGGTTATGTATGCAGTTTTCTTTTCCAACCAAGGTTCTGCAATTCATGTCGCAGTTCCAAGAGGAAGGTCGGTCACCGGACTATTCTACAAACATTCTGTACTAACGAAACTAAAATCCTACTACAGGAAATGCCGACGAGCCACCGGAATGCGTCATATCCAGCTATTGTATGATAACGCCCCTGCACACAAGTCGGCTGTTGTGATGGAATATTTGAAAGAAGAAAAGGTGACAGTTCTTCCACATCCACCTTATTCACCAGACCTGGCATCATGTGACTTTTTCTTGTTTCCAAAATTGAAAAAACATCTATCTGGACGGCGCTACACCTCGCAACAAGCACTCGGGTCAGCTGTGTATCAGTGTCTAGCGGGTATCCCTAAAATAGACTATGGACGCCTTCTGGAAATGGTTGAAACGACTGAAAGTGCGTATTTCTGTAAATGGAGGTATGAAATAAACCGGAATCACGATATCATTAGCTCGACTGATCAGAGATCAGCAGAGCTTATGCCGTGGTGCGGCGTCCGTCGTCCGTCCGTCTGTCCGTAAACTTTTATTTGTAGCGAGAACTCCTCTGAAACTACTGGATGGATATTCATGAAACTTTACAGAAATGTTGCCCATAAAGTCTAGTTGATCCAAGCAAAAATTCATGTTGATGTGAAATCCAAGATGGCCGCCAAAGCTAAAAATAGAGTTTTAAAATACAAGTTTGTAGCGACTACTTCTTGAAAACTATAAGTGATATTGATATGGGACTTTTTCTAAAATGATCAGCATGACATGACGTTGATCCTTGTCAAAAATCGTTTTGATTCAACGTTAAACATGGCTGCCAGCGGCCATCTTTGTTTACATAGAGTTATATTGTAAAAACTTGTAGCGACTACTCCTCTGAAACCACTTGGCGGATTGTCATGAAACTTTACAGGAATGTTGCTCTTGATGTCTAATTGATCATAGCAAAATTTCAGATCTGCCAGAAATTCAAGATGGCCGTCACAGCTAAAAATAGATTTTTAAAAAATAAGTTTGTAGCGACTACTTCTTGAAAACTATAAGTGATATTGATATGGGACATGATGTTGATCCTTGTGGAAAATTATTTTGATTTGATGTAAAACATGCTGCCAGTGGCCATCTTTGGTTACATAGAGTTATATAGTAAAAATTTGTAGCGACTACTCCTCTGAAACTACTTGACGGATGTTCATGAAACTTCACAGGAATGTTGCTCTTGATGTCTAGTTGATCCTAGAAAAATTTCAGGTCGGCCGGAAATTCAAGATGGCCGCCACAGCTAAAAATAGATTTAAAATAAATAAGTTTGTAGCGACTACTTCTTCAAAACTATAGGAGATATTGATATGGGACTTTTTCTAAAATGATCAGTATGACATGATGTTGGTCCTTGTCGAAAAACTTCACAGGAATTTTGCTCTTAATGTCTTATTGATCCTAGCAAAATTTCAGGTCGGCCGGAAATTCAAGATGGCCGCCACAGTTAAAAATAGATTTTCAAAAAACAAGTCTGTAGCGACTACTTCCTGAAATCAAAATCAATCAGTAGAGCTTCAAGGTCATTGACCTCTTGTTTTTAGCTCGACTGATCAGAGATCAGCAGAGCTTATGCCGTGGTGCGGCGTCCGTCGTCCGTCTGTCAGTCTGTCCGTAAACTTTTATTTTTATCGAGAACTTCTCTGAAACTACTGGATGGATATTCATGAAACTTTACAGAAATGTTGCCCATAAAGTCTAGTTGATCCTAGCAAAAATTCATGTTGATGTGAAATCCAAGATGGCCACCAAAGCTAAAAATAGAGTTTTAAAATACAAGTTTGTAGCGACTTCTTCTTGAAAACTATAAGTGATATTGATATGGGACTTTTTCTTAAATGATCAGCATGACATGATGTTGATCCTTGTGGAAAATTATTTTGATTCGACGTATATTATGGCTGCCAGTGGCCATCTTTGGTTACATAGAGTTATATTGTAAAAACTTGTAGCGACTACTCCTCTGAAACTACCTGGCGGATTGTCATGAAACTTTACAGGAATGTTGCTCTTGATGTCTTATTGATCCTAGCAAAATTTCAGATCTGCCAGAAATTCAAGATGGCCGTCACAGCTAAAAATAGATTTTTAAAAAATAAGTTTGTAGCGACTACTTCTTGAAAACAATAAGTGATATTGATATGGGACTTTTTCTTAAATGATCAGCATGACATGATGTTGATCCTTGTGGAAAATTATTTTGATTCAACGTATATTATGGCTGCCAGTGGCCATCTTTGGTTACATAGAGTTATATAGTAAAAACTTGTAGCGACTACTCCTCTGAAACTACTTGACGGATGTTCATGAAACTTCACAGGAATGTTGCTCTTGATGTCTAGTTGATCCTAGAAAAATTTCAGGTCGGCCGGAAATTCAAGATGGCCACCACAGCTAAAAATAGATTTAAATTAAATAAGTTTGTAGCGACTACTTCTTCAAAACTATAAGAGCTATTGATATGGGACTTTTTCTAAAATGATCAGTATGACATGATGTTGGTCCTTGTCGAAAATCATTTGACGTTAAACATGGCTGCCAGCGGCCGTCTTTGTTTACATAGAGTTATATAATGAAAACTTGTAGCGACTACTCCTCTGAAACTACTTGACGGATTTTCATGAAACTTCACAGGAATGTTGCTCTTAATGTCTAATTGATCCTAGCAAAATTTCAGGGCGGCCGGAAATTCAAGATGGCCGCCACAGCTAAAAATAGATTTAAAATAAATAAGTTTGTAGCGACTACTTCTTCAAAACTATAGGAGATATTGATATGGGACTTTTTCTAAAATGATCAGTATGACATGATGTTGGTCCTTGTCGAAAAACTTCACAGGAATTTTGCTCTTAATGTCTTATTGATCCTAGCAAAATTTCAGGTCGGCCGGAAATTCAAGATGGCCGCCACAGTTAAAAATAGATTTTCAAAAAACAAGTCTGTAGCGACTACTTCCTGAAATCAAAATCAATCAGTAGAGCTTCAAGGTCATTGACCTCTTGTTTTTAGCTCGACTGATCAGAGATCAGCAGAGCTTATGCCGTGGTGCGGCGTCCGTCGTCCGTCTGTCAGTCTGTCCGTAAACTTTTATTTTTATCGAGAACTTCTCTGAAACTACTGGATGGATATTCATGAAACTTTACAGAAATGTTGCCCATAAAGTCTAGTTGATCCTAGCAAAAATTCATGTTGATGTGAAATCCAAGATGGCCACCAAAGCTAAAAATAGAGTTTTAAAATACAAGTTTGTAGCGACTTCTTCTTGAAAACTATAAGTGATATTGATATGGGACTTTTTCTTAAATGATCAGCATGACATGATGTTGATCCTTGTGGAAAATTATTTTGATTCGACGTATATTATGGCTGCCAGTGGCCATCTTTGGTTACATAGAGTTATATTGTAAAAACTTGTAGCGACTACTCCTCTGAAACTACCTGGCGGATTGTCATGAAACTTTACAGGAATGTTGCTCTTGATGTCTTATTGATCCTAGCAAAATTTCAGATCTGCCAGAAATTCAAGATGGCCGTCACAGCTAAAAATAGATTTTTAAAAAATAAGTTTGTAGCGACTACTTCTTGAAAACAATAAGTGATATTGATATGGGACTTTTTCTAAAATGATCAGCATGACATGATGTTGATCCTTGTGGAAAATTATTTTGATTCAACGTATATTATGGCTGCCAGTGGCCATCTTTGGTTACATAGAGTTATATAGTAAAAACTTGTAGCGACTACTCCTCTGAAACTACTTGACGGATGTTCATGAAACTTCACAGGAATGTTGCTCTTGATGTCTAGTTGATCCTAGAAAAATTTCAGGTCGGCCGGAAATTCAAGATGGCCACCACAGCTAAAAATAGATTTAAATTAAATAAGTTTGTAGCGACTACTTCTTCAAAACTATAAGAGCTATTGATATGGGACTTTTTCTAAAATGATCAGTATGACATGATGTTGGTCCTTGTCGAAAATCATTTGACGTTAAACATGGCTGCCAGCGGCCGTCTTTGTTTACATAGAGTTATATAATGAAAACTTGTAGCGACTACTCCTCTGAAACTACTTGACGGATTTTCATGAAACTTCACAGGAATGTTGCTCTTAATGTCTAATTGATCCTAGCAAAATTTCAGGTCGGCCGGAAATTCAAGATGGCCGCCACGGTTAAAAATAGATTTTCAAAAAACAAGTCTGTAGCGACTACTTCCTGAAATCAAAATCAATCAGTAGAGCTTCAAGGTCATTGACCTCTTGTTTGTTTTCATTTTATTTCCAAAATAACATCACTTTTTGAACGTCCCTCGTATATGCCCAGACTCTGAGCAACATTGTATAATGAAGCAATCAGGATGTGGCTAAGGGATTAAGTACCAGACAGAGAATAGATATAAATGAGAACTCATTATTGTACTTGTCTTTCTGCAGTTTCTTTAAAAAAAATTGGGCATTATCTGTTAACTGTCGACAAGGAAATGAGGATATTTACTGTCTACATACTATGTCTAATAGGAGCACAAAACACAAATGTTTCCAGAACTAACGAAGGGTACAATGAAAGCTAAACAACTTTTAAAAGGAAGATTATTAGCCAAACTTAGGATTTGATAGAACAAATTACGACACTTAATAACGTAAAGTAGGCAATAATTGGGGTTCTTGTAGCCATCCGTCTCAACATGGCATTGTTTAAGGGGCAATTTAATAGTGCCTTTAGTCATAAAACATGGTAATTGTTTAAGGTGGGGGTGGGAACTTGTTGCCATCAGTCTTAAACCACATGGCATTGTTTAAAGGGGTACTTAGTGCCATCAGTCTTAAACCACATGCCATTGTTTAAGGGGGTACTTAGTGCCATCAGTCTTAAACCACATGGAATTGTTTAAAGGGGTACTTAGTGCCATCAGTCTTAAACCAAATGGCATTGTTTAAGGGTGTACTTAATACCATCAGTCTTAAACCACATGCCATTGTTTAAGGGGGTACTTAGTGCCATCAGTCTTAAACCACATGGAATTGTTTAAAGGGGTACTTAGTGCCATCAGTCTTAAACCAAATGGCATTGTTTAAGAGTGTACTTAATACCATCAGTCTTAAACCACATGACAATGTTTAAGGGGGTACTTAGTGCCATCAGTCTTAAACCACATAACATTGTTTAAAGGGGTACTTAATGCCATCAGTCTTAAAACGTATAATATTGTTTAAGGAGGTACCTAATGACATCCATCTCAAAACACATGGTATTGTTTGAGGGGGTACTTAGTGATATCCGTCTCAGAACACATGGCATTGTGTAAGGTGGTACCTAGTGACATCCATCTCAAAGCACATGCTATTGTTTAAGGGGACACTTAGTGACATCCATCTCAAAACACATGGTATTGTTTAAGTGGGGGGAGGTGTACTTAGTGACATGAGTCTTTAAAGACATGACATTGTTTTAGGGGTTTCTTAGTGACATTGTTTTAGGGGCTACTCAGTGACATCAGTCCTGAAACAAATGGAATTGTTTTAGGGAGTACTTACGGTAGTGACATCCATCTCATAACACATGACATTGTTTAAGGGGAAATTTAGTGGCATCAGTCCTAAAACACATGGCATTGTTTAAGGGAGTACTTAGTGACATCCATCACAAAACTTGGCATTGTTTAAGGGGGTACCTAGTGCCATCAGTCTCAAAGCACATGGTAATGTTTAAGGAGGGTACTTAGTGACATCCATCTCAGAACATATGGCATTGTTCAAGGGGAAATTCCGTTACATCCATCTTAAACACATGGTATTGTTTAAGGGGGTACTTAGTGACATCCATCCCAAAATAGTTGGCATTGTTTAAGGAGAAATTTAGTGACATCCGTCTCAAAACACATGGTATTGTTCAAGGGGGTACTAAGTGATAACTGTCTCAAAACACGTGGTATTGTTTAAGGGGACATTTAGTGACATCCATCTCAAAGCATATGGTATTGTTTAAGGGGTACTTAGTGACATCCATCTCAAACACATAGTATTGTTTAAGGGGGTATTTAGTGACATCCATCTCAAAACATGTGGTATTGTTTAAGGGGGTACTTAGTGACATCTCTCTCAAAACACATTACATTGTTTAAGGGAGTACTTAGTGACATCCATCTCAAAACATGTGGTATTGTTTAAGGGGGGTACTTAGTGACATCTCTCTCAAAAACACATTACATTGTTTAAGGGGGTACTTTATGACATCCGTCTCAAAGGACATGGTATTGTTTAATGGGGTACTTAGTGAGATCCATCTAAAAAAACATGGTATTGTTTACGGAGGTACTTAGTGACATCCATCTCAAAACACATGGCATTGTTTAAGGGAATACCTAGTGACATCCGTCTCAAAATACATGGTATTGTTTAAGGGAGTATTTAATGACATCTGTCTCAAAGCACATGGTATTGTTTAAGGGGGTACTTAGTGACATCCATCTCAAAACACATGGTATTGTTTAAGGGGACTTAGAGACATCCGTCTCAAAGCACATGGTATTGTTTAAGGGAGTACTTAGTGACATCCATCTCAAAACACATGGTATTGTTTAAGGGAGTACTTAGTGACATTCATCTCAAAACACATGGCATTGTTTTAGGGGGTACTTAATGACATCAGTTCTAAAACACATGGAATTGTTTAAGGGAGTACTTAGTGACATTCATCTCAAAAAACATGGTATTGTTTAAGTGTGGTACTTAGTGCCATCAGTCTCAAAACACATGGTATTGTGTTAGGGGGTACTTAATGACTTCAGTCCTAAAACACATGGAATTGTTTAAGGGAGTGCTTAGTTACATTCATCTCAAAACACATGGTATTGTTTTAAGGGGTACTTAATGACATCAGTCCTAAAACACATGGAATTGTTTAAGGGAGTACTTAGTGACATTCATCTCAAAACACATGGTATTGTTTTAGGGGGTACTTAATAAAACCAGTCCTAAAACACATGGAATTGTTTAAGGGAGTACTTAGTGACATTCATCTCAAAACACATGGTATTGTTTAAGGGAGTACTTAGTGACATTCATCTCAAAACACATGGCATTGTTTTAGGGGGTACTTAATGCCATCAGTCCTAAAACACATGGTATTGTTTTAGGGGGTACTTAATGACATCAGTCCTAAAACATGGATTTGTTTAAGGGAGTACTTAGTGACATTCATCTCAAAATGCATGGTATTGTTTAAGGGGGTACTTAGTGACATTCATCTCAAAACACATGGTATTGTTTAAGGGGACACTTAGTGAAATACATCACAAAGCACATGGTATTGTTTAAGGGAGTACTAAGTGACATCCATCTCAAAACACATGGTATTGTTTAAGGGGACACTTAGTGACATCCATCTCAAACCACATGGTAGTGTTTAAGGGAGTACTTAGTGACATTCATCTCAAAACACATGGCATTGTTTAAGGGGGTACCTAGTGACGTCCATCTCAAAACACATGGCATTGTTTAAGGGGGTACCTAGTGACAACCATCTCAAAACACATGACATTGTTTAAGGAGGTTCTTAGTGCCATCGGTCTCAAAACACATGGAATTGTTTAAGGGGGTACTAAGTAACATCCATCTCAAAACACATGATATTGTTTTAGGGGGTACTTAATGACATCAGTCCTTGGAATTGTTTAAGGGAGTACTTAGTGACATTTATCTCAAAATACATGGAATTGTTTTAGGGGGTACTTAATGACATCAGTCCTAAAACACATGGAATTGTCTAAGGGAGTACTTAGTGACATTCATCTCAAAACACATGGTATTGTTTAAGGGGGTACTTAGTGACATTCATCTCAAAACACATGGTATTGTTTTAGGGGGTACTTAATGACATCAGTTCTAAAACACATGGTATTGTTTAAGGGAGTACTTAGTGACATTCATCTCAAAACACATGGCATTGTTTTAGGGGGTACTTAATGACATCAGTTCTAAAACACATGGAATTGTTTAAGGGAGTACTTAGTGACATTCATCTCAAAACACATGGTATTGTTTAAGGGGGTACTTAGTGACATCTCTCTCAAAACACATGGTATTGGTTAAGGGGACACTTAGTGACATCCATCTCAAAGCACATGGTATTGTTTAAGGGGACACTTAGTGACATTCATCTCAAAACACATGGTATTGTTTAAGGGGGTACTTAGTGACATCTCTCTCAAAACACATGGTATTGGTTAAGGGGACACTTAGTGACATCCATCTCAAAACACATGGTATTGTTTAAGGGGGTACTTAGTGACATCAGTTTTAAATAAATGAGATGTATGTATGTATGTATGTATGTATTGTTTAGACATGTCTGTACAATGTTATAGATCAGGAACCAAACATTTTAGGGTTATCATGTTTATTGCCTAGAGTGAGAAAGTTGAGTGATTAACATGCAGGGGATGGTTTGCTGGTGGGGAATAGTTCATACCTCATTAAGGAAGTAACATTTCAAAATGATAACACATTTCTTTATAATCAATATGAACGTCGAAACACTCCAAATATGGAAGAAGCTATTTACACCATCCTAGACAATCTCAGTGCATGATGAACAGACTGCAGAAGATAAAACAATTTTTGCGTCAGCAGTTGCATAAACTGCAGCGTGCCATCGATTTTGATCGATTTTACAATCAGTTTTCAATTAAATTCATCATCACCATGTTTTATCTCAGGACACATGTAAACATAAAAGGTCTTTAAAATGTCACAAGTATTACCTGATCAATAGCAAAAACATTAAAGGCAGCTTTGATTAAACATTGGTTGGCATTTTAATAACATTAAGCAGGGCTTTTCAATTAGTAAGATTGGAAATAAAACATTTATTATCAGATTTGTTTTTTCTCCAAATGTTCAATTTGTTAGATGGTGCAATGAAAGTAAATATTTTCATAGTTACAGGGAAGCCACCATAAACTCTTTGTAATCATTTTAAAGAGATTAAGACGGCAGTCTAAATATTTCTTAAAATAAATCATTATTGTCCATCTGTAAATCGATATCATAAGACATAAAGCATGGTTGCAATATAAAAAAAACCTCACAAAATCTAAGTCTTTGTGGAAATAAGCTGTGAGAATCATAGCTCTTTAATATGGTTTTGTATTCTAAACCTACCATAAAAGTCGGTAGAGTAAGCAGAACGTTATTTCTGAAAACATAAAGCAATGCCTGCCTTAACAACCACCGTATTTCAATGGGATAAACATGTTCACCACATGACTAAGCATAAAGCATAAACCTCCACAAATACAAGAATCGGACATAATGTATGTCAATAATTATTTTAAAGAAATAACCCGCCAAATAAGGGCAAAATTACACTACAAAACCGTTTAAAAACTCTATCCAAGTGTTCAGGTCATATAATAAAGTATATGTACCTATTAAAGGTACTGCAGTTTTGAAGTTTGATCTGGCTGGTTAAAACCATTTTATTGTTTCTATAGAGTTGGGATTCTAAAAATATGTAAGTTATATATGGCTGTTGTTGGCGGGATAGCTACTTTAAATGAACTTTTGACTTTTGGGTTCAAAAAAGCAAACACAAACATAAAATAAGAATCTTTTATTGAAATCGCCATTTGTCTATGGCTGTCAAAATACAACTGAAATAATTACCGTACAGTAAGCAAAAGAATATGGAATTTACCTTAAAAATATCTCATTATATATTACATGTAATTGGATTACCTCAGCGATATCTGTGACTTCAGATTGATTGTCATGATGTAATGACTTGCTGAGTGATAACTGATTAGCACCTAGGGCAAACAACTAGTGGTCCCATCACAGCTGCCAATTAGCTAGTTTGAGGTTGCAATGTCATGTGTTCTGATTTGTGGACAATTCAATCAAAATTTATCACATAGGCCTTTGTTGTTTTTTTAATCTGGACGGGATTCCTTGAAACAGGCATTTTAGATTCCCAAAGGCATTTTTTGATAATAAAAAAAAGGACTGTTTTTGACGGCATGATTGGCTTACATAGAAAAGGATTATTTTGCCTTAGGCTGTCTTCCAAAGGAAACTAGGTTGGCTTACAAAGGAAACTAGGCTGACTTACAAAGAAAACTAGGCTTATAAAGGAAACTAGGCTGACTTACAAATTACAATGGAAACTATTATGGCTAACAAAGAAAACTAGGCTGGCTTACAAAGGAAACGGCTGGCTTACAAAGGATACCAGGCCGGCTTACAAAGGAAACTAGGCTGGCTTACAAAGGAAACTAGGCTGGCTTATAAAGGAAAGGCTTACAAAGGAAACTAGGCTGGCTTGCAAATGAAACTAGGCTGGCTTACAAAGGAATTAGGCTGGCTTACAATGGAATCTAGGCTGGCTTACAAAGGAAACTGGCTCATTTACAAAGGAAACTAGGCTCACTTACAAAGGAAGCTAGCTTGCTTACAAAGGAAATTAGGCTGACTTACAAAGGAAACTAGGCTGGCTTACAACGGCTTACAAAGGAAATTAGGCTGACTTACAAAGGAAATTAGGCTTGCTTACAAAGGAAAGACTCATTGTAGAGTTACATGTATATATTAATTCATAAAACTCGGTAGTGCATCCATGAACATTTTGAAGAAAAAAAAATGACTAGGGACTGAAAAAGACTGTAGTTTAACCTTGGTTTGTGCAAGCAGAAGATGGTCAGACAGATGTGTACATAATGAATGAATATACCATATACCATATATTGCATTTAGCATACGTCGCTTGTGTTCCTCTTCCAAGTTTGTTCAGATGATGACCCTGGGGTCAAATTGGCCCTGCCCTGCGAGTCAGAATTTTACAAAGAGTTACACGGTAAAGTCTTTAAAAAATCTTCTTCTCTGAATCTTCAAAAGCTAAGAGGTTTTATATTTTACATTATAAGTACCATGAACATATGATCCTCTGCCAAATGTATTTAAAAGGTGACCCAGGGGTCACATGTTTTACATAGACTTATAAAGGGCAAACTTAAAAAACAAGCTTCTCTGAAACCACAAGGCATAGAGCTGTAGTACATTTTAATCAGACTTGAGTTATGCCCCTTTTTTAATTTAGTTTATTTCTTATAGACAGTATATAGTTAAAGCAGTCTTGTGCTGCTAACTCCTCCTATAATTTTTATTGGATTGAAATTGAACTTGAAATTTCCATTATTTCTCCTTTTATACAACACTGACATGAAATGGCACTTGTGTGTCTTTACTCGTAAAGTAGGGAGCTGGGGTATAGTAGTCGCCCAAAAAGGGCGACAGCTCTAGTTTAAAACCAGTCCCTACTTCTGATTTACAAATGTCCCCAAGGTCCCCATCTCTAAATAAATGTGGCTGTAAACATGGTTTAGGCATACACAAGTGGATTGACTATATGAGTAATGGTACTGGTTTGGCTAACTGGTCTAGCTCGAGAAAATGTTGCCTGGCTAATTGCAATTATGGGCAGACCATATAGCAATCTTGTAGAGAGCGCTAAAACATGTGTTTATTGTAATCACCTTTGGAAGGGTGTCGAGATGTCTCGTGGGTGAGATTTAAACAGTTAAATCAGGAGTGAGTGGAGATGGATAAATGGGGACATTTTTATCTTGATTGAAGAGGAGACTGTGGACCATAGAGGGGATTATTCACAAGGGATTAAGGACCCAACATCCAGACTGGTATCCACACTGCCCATTACTATGATGAATCCTTCACTGGGGACACGTTATCAATTGGCATCCTTCCCTTGCAGGCAAATTAACAATCCCTTCAATGTCTGGCGTACTGAATGTTGTAAAGGCACGTAAGAGGTCAATCAAAAATTGGGGAATCTTGGTGCCAAGACTAGTGCACAAATGCTGTGATGTCCAGAATGCACACAATACCAGCCAACTTGAAGATTGAGTAGTACAACATGGAGTTCAACATTGAACTTTTCATTATAACATTTGGCTCTACTTAATCAGCCTTTCATCTGAATTGCCAGTTTGCTAATTGACACTAATTATTTATGTTTCCAATGAAATTATTTGCAAATTAACATCATTGTTGTGTATTTTAGATTGCAGTAAGATGGAAGATAATACTTTTGCAATGTTGCATATTTCAACCCTTGCAGCCATGACGTAGAAGTTAATAATTTTGCTATGTTGTGTATTTCAGCCCTTGCGGCCAGTAACGTGGAAGATGTACGTCCCGTTCTACAGTACTACAGTGAGTTTGAAGATCCAATCGCAAAGTTCCATGAAAACCAGATAAAACTCAGGGTGAGGAACCTTTGTTGTATACAATGAGTAGAGTACAATACAAGTATATAACGAAAACAAGTTCCTATGTTTCAGTCATACGCCAAAATAAATGTCTAATATTCATACTTAAATACGGCAGCTCAAGTTAAGTGTGAATAGATATATTTCCCCTCTTTCAGAAT
This sequence comes from Cyrtodaria siliqua, assembly GCA_037043455.1. Lineage (NCBI taxonomy): Eukaryota > Metazoa > Mollusca > Bivalvia > Adapedonta > Hiatellidae > Cyrtodaria > Cyrtodaria siliqua. The sequence goes on along the minus strand of JAWPHD010003887.1, from coordinate 91,661 downwards.
GGGCATTGAAGTGTAGTTAGGTAAAGCTAAGGTGCTAAATCAATGGTAATATTGAATCCTAAATAAAATGCAAAAGAATTATGGTCTTAAATGTAATTTGGAGAAACAACTTTATTACGACTACAACATATTTGAACTGCGTAAACACAAAATATCACAATGCGTAATGTCGAGTAAGTCTTGACAACGATAACCCAGGTTAAAAAACGCTCTGTTTATGTACATTTTGCCGATTTATAAATATTTAAATTTTCCTCATTAAAATTATGCATGTATTTCTTTGCCCTTTAAAATGTACGTAAAACAAAATTAACAAACAACAAACAAAAATAAACAAACAACAAACACAGTTAAAGTCAGTTTTATTTTTGCCGATTTTATCTTTTCACATGTTTGACCGCTAGCATTTGTTTTATCTCAGTTCGGACTAATTAACCCGTAATCAATCGGAAGCCGGTAGCAATCAATTAAACAGTTAATCCAATCAAGTCATAATAGTCTCCACCCGCAAAAAGCATCATAAACTTCAAAGATAATCGTTAAATTATTAACGCAATAGCAGCGATTAGATTACACATGGACACCATTTACAGACAGGTTATTTTCGCCTCTGTGCCACAAGCTGCGACAGCAGCGAATTTGATAGGTCGAGAGGCGATCAGTGTCGTCAGGCAAGGTGTCAATCACTGTTATGCAGCGCGTGCTCATTGTTGTGATGTTTGGACTATCGAAAATAGGTACGTGTGTATTGGATTGATGCTTGGAAGCAAATACACGCGCGTCATAAAAACGCACAGGTGGTAAATTAGCTGTGTCAGAATTGGGTCAAATTGAATTTCCATGCGTCAAAACGCGTATGTACGCGTCTATTGAGAACCCTGATAATATAGCAGTGCCTTAATTAGCGCATACTGATAATACTAGTCAAATGTCACCCATAATATAGCAGTGCCATAATTAGCGCCTACTGATAATACTAGTCAAATGTCACCCATAATATAGCAGTGCCTTAATTAGCGCATACTGATAATACTAGTCAAATGTCACCCATAATATAGCAGTGCCTTAATTAGCAAATACTGATAATACTAGTCAAATGTCACCCATAATATAGCAGTGCCTTAATTAGCGCATACTGATAATACTAGTCAAATCTTACCCATAATATAGCAGTGCCTTAATTAGCGCATACTGATAATACTAGTCAAATCTTACCCATAATATAGCAGTGCCTTAATTAGCGCATACTGATAATACTAGTCAAATGTCACCCATAATATAGCAGTGCCTTAATTAGCACCTACTGATAATAATAGTCAAATCTTACCTATAATATAGCAGTGCCTTAATTAGTGCATACTGATAATACTAGTCAAATGTCACCCATAATATAGCAGTGCCTTAATTAGCGCATACTGATAATACTAGTCAAATCTTACCCATAATATAGCAGTGCCTTAATTAGCGCATACTGATAATACTAGTCAAATGTCACCCGTAATATAGCAATTCTCTAATTGGCAGTAAGTAATAAAAACAATCAAATAAGGTATTGGGCTATTTGAACTTATACAATTTTCAGTCATGTTTCTGCCAATTATCATTGACTATTCAAATGTCTTCAGGAAAGTAGAAATTGATTTCACTGTTCAATAGATTACTGGATTTAGAGAATACCTGAAACAATGCATCTTCAATGAAGAACTCGTAACACCAACGAAAAAAACAATATTTGATGGAAAATGTTCTGAGTTAATTCTTAGAATTATTTACCATTCATACAGAAATGACTTGCTTCTATCGTCACATTAGCTATATACATCAGGTAAAAGCAATCTGAAATATTCTGAATTTTTAAAACCTTGAATCTGGTGTTAAGATGTTTTACACTTATAACATATTCAGGGCTTTTTCTAGGTGTCCCATGGGACTGAATAACGGACCCGTTCCCTATGCAAAATAGTGTCCTTTTTTTTTCCATTTATTGAAGAAAAGAACCACTTTTGTTTTACTTTTTTTTTTGTATGTGTACTGATACATCCCTTATGTTACATACTCATCAATGTAAGTGGTATGTTAGTGATTTAATAGTGTTCCTTATTATATCTTTTAGGCTTTTACCTCGCCCTAACTTACAAAATCTTGACGTAAACAATTCTCAATTGGCCATTTTATCGATGAAAAAAATTCCCAATTTGGGTCGTTTTTACGATAGAAATTTCTCAAATTTACAAGGGTCCCTTTTCCCAAAATACCTGAAAAAAACCCTGATATTTTTTCACTTATTGCAGTCTTATTCACAAGTGAAAAGGTAGTTGGATTTCTCTGCAGCCATTTTTCAAGGTCCATAATTTCTCCTTTAAGTGTACAGATGAGTCTGGTCTTGGTAGATTTCAACCAAGTTATACATTTAAAACTGTTACATGAACATTTAAACAGATAGCTTCGAAGGTCAGCATCAGCTCATACAGACATCTGCCATATATATACAATGATTCTATTGTCACTGAGGTCAAGAATCTCTAGTACAACTACATGTTTCAGGGATAGTGTAAGACTATGAGTCATGTATTGTTAGCAAATATCTCAAAAGGAATAAATGTTAGTTCATTGTAAACCATATCAGAATGTTCAAGTTGATCAAATGTGTTCAGTAGATCACCAAACTCTGGAAATATTTTCATCTCATTACGGGGTCCGCCTATTAATTTTCATACCCCATCGAACCCCTTCCCCATGAAGCGAAAACTTGGTTGGCTGGGGTATGAAATAAAAACCTTAATTTCTGCTTAAAAAATAAACATATTGTAAAATTAAAACATTAAGTAGGTAATTTTAAACAGGTTATTGCATGTTTTCGGTAAAAAAAAGATTTAAACGTGTTTTATTGTTGAAATACCCGTTATAAAATCCTGCTAATATAAGTGTTCCCATCACTAAATGGAATTAAGGTGGGACCACGTAATGTGTAACGGCTGTTGTTAGACATAGATGGGATATCATTGATAGCTGTTCATTTAAGAAATCTGGCGAGATGTAGGATGAAAAGTCAATTTTTGTGAAGGAAACATTTTTAGGCCAGTGGACTTTTTAAAATTGTTTCCCCTCAGATAAATTGTTTTCAATTTTCCTGGACAGTTGGATCAGACGTGGTATGTTTAATAATCCATCATATTAACTACCATTGTACCTTGCTTCAACATATGCAGGCCAATAATAACATTTCTTTGAATTGATCATAGCTCTTCTGTTTTCCACTCTAAAACTTGCAGTAAATGAATAAGATTATATGCTTATGACATAATTCAGCATAAACGTAACTGTAATCTCCCATTTGAATATCTGTTCCATTGAGCCTAAGACCGTCAGTTGCCTTTGAATTAAACGATTTACCATGCTTGGTATGGAATCCTTTAAATACGAGGTACCAGAGTGTTGGGGTTGATTGCTTTATTAGAATTAGAACTAACTGATCACCTTTTAATGATACCTTTTAAGTCCAGATTGATGAGTTGATTCAAATCTGTTTTGTTCAATTGTTTTAAGTTCTTATATATGAACCACAGGTATGCTCAGAGCTTCCAGTTTAGTCATCAGTTTGGAAATATTTCCATCTGGAATTAACATTGATATCAAATTCTGTGACAGAGTGCCAGTAGAGATTCTCAATTTTGAATTCTGCACAAGCATAGTTGGTAATATAGACCTCGTCCACAAAAATGACATCATCCGTAAGTTCTTCGGTTGCACACGTAATGTTCTTTGGTAACACGCAGCTACAGGTTAATCTTGATGATTCTTGTGTCCACAGGTTTACATAATTTTGTTGATTCTTCATTACAGTCTGCCATTAAGTGTCGCCTGCTGAGATGTGGCTATTACGATCATACATGTCAAGGCGGTCTATCATGGCATCACCCTGAGATCCATTCTTGAAGTTTTTTTTTATCCTTCATTACAGTCTGTGCCATTAAGTGTTATTTGCAGAGATATCTCTATGACGATCATACATGTCAAGGCCGTCTGTCATGGCATCACCCTGAGATCCATTCTTGAAGTGTTTTTTTATCCTTCATTACAGTCTGTGCCATTAAGTGTCATTTGCACCCTGAGATTCATTCTTGAAGACTTATGCTCTTTTCAAAATGGTGGCTGTGAATTAGAATTAAAATTAATAATCTGGTATCAATGCCTTACTACAAAGATTTGCAAAATGTGTTGATGTATAAGTGGTAAAGCGTCGCATACGGGAGGTCATGGGTTCAATCCCTAGACTTCATAAAAATGGCACCAATAGCTCCCTTGCTTGATTTTGCATGCCAAAATGTGCATCTTGGTTTGGTGTTCAAATCAAATGAGAACTACCATAGTCTTGGCTTTTTGTTGTTTACATTCTATATGGAAATGTTCAACTCCTCCCAGTTTCTGACAAAATATCTTTAAATTTGACAAGATCCGCATTTTACAAGATCCGCATTTTACCAGATCCGCATATCGTTTTGGCTTTGCAATCAAATGAGTATTACTGGAGTTGTAGTTGCTTGTATATATTGTGTTTTAACACCTTCTACAGTTTCCAACTGGTGGTCTTGAAACTTTACTGGATATCATTTGAGTGGTACAGTCGGACAAATTTTACCACATTTATGGCTATTTGTTATTTAAAATTTGTGTGGTAAAATCTGATTTTAGTTAACTTTTATGTGATAAGGGCTTGTAACAAGATGAGCATATTGTTTTGGGAGTCAAAATGCATCAGTGTCTGCGCATCTGTGTCCAAAGACACATTTCTAGTTGCTCATCATGCCTAAAGGATGAATGGGTACACGGTACACATGGCAGTTTATATCCCCGTCTGACTGCACCTTCATTCATCATGGCGATCATGATTGCAGAGTGATAACATTAACTCTTAACCCACTACATATATATAGTGGACTGTTCTTTCTTTGAATTAAGACCATTCCATTTATGTGACAAAGATATTTTTTCAGGGAAGATGACTGATCAGCAGATGGACATTGTAATCCCTGATCAGCGTGCGAATTACTCATCTGAGTGACCTCGCAGGCTGATTTGGGTTTACAATGGATGCAAAGGATATTATAGTCATGCTTAGCGGTTTAAGGGTTAATAGACTATACAAACAATATGAACATAATTATTAGATATTTTGTTTCAGAATTAGATATTTTGTTTCAGAATTAGATATTTTGTTTCAGAATTAGATATTTTGTTTCAGTTACTAGTTAACACTGTCCACATTGCCAGCCTGTGTCACATGGCAAGCACATAGGTCATTGGTTATCTCAGAATATAATCTTGCATATTGTCATATTTTACTTGTAGTTTTAGTTTAAACAGACTGCAGCCAGGCATACATACATACAGCACAAAATAGGATCTGAATGAGACATTTATTTTGTAGTTTTGAATAAAATCAATTGAAAATGTCTTTTTCCGGCAAAATAAGACTACAGCAAAAACATGACTGATTGTTGACAGTATTTTAATTACTTTTTAACAAAAAAAATCCTATTTTGCAGGAGGAACAAGACAGAAAAGCACATTTGCTGAAGGTCAATCAGAAGAAGCCATTAATGCCAAGTTCTTGGAGATTTAAATGAATTGACCCATGTATTCGATAAACATTCATTGAATAAATCTGGTGATCGTGTCAACTAGAATCTGGTGATTACGAACAATTCTGCAATAAGCAGAAGTAGCAGAAGTAGCAGAAGTAGCAGAAGTGTGTGTGTGTGTGTGTGTGGGTGTGGGTGTGGGTGTGGGTGTGGGGGTGTGGGTGTGGGTGGGTAGTGGGGGGGGATTTTGAATTGCCAGCTGCAAGCATCTGGTGATTTTGAGTTAAAATTGAACGCTAATCATCTGGTGAATTTTAATGGGGGATTTTGAATTTGGGGGGGGGGGGGGGGGGGGGGGATTTTGAATTGCGGCTGCAAGCATCTGGTGATTTTGAGTTAAAATTGAACGATTATCATCTGATGAATTCTAATGTCAAGCAGTTAACATCTGCAGGAACTGTTGCTCCCTTTGCAGCTAACATCTGCAAGAACTGTTGCACCCTTTGCTGCTAACATCTGCTGGAACTGTTGCACCCTTTGCAGCTAACATCTGCAGGAACTGTTGCACCCTTTGCAGCTAACATCTGCAGGAACTGTTGCACCTTTTGCAGCTAACATCTGCACCCTTTGCAGTTAACATCTGCAGGAACTTGTTAATAGTTTAAAGTAATATTGGCAGTGTTTGAAACTTGTTTGCTAGAAGTTTTTTTGAACGACTTTACGAAATTTATTTCATAACACGAGTATTAACTGTTTTTAAGATGATCTATATGTACACCTTCATGCTTGTTTTAGCATAACATGTTTATCATATATGAAAATCACTGGTAATATATAACATATCTACATAAGATTACTGTTATGAACATTTTCCCTTTTAATAGCTTTTTGTTCACTGATTACACTTCATTAATGTTAAAGCATCTTCTTTGAGGAGCATCCATTGGTTCTACCAATGTAATTTTTACCAGACAAGTTGTAAACTTGCAAGAAAACATGAAAGCAATACATATAAGAGGATCATGAACATGTCCCTAGGTTGTGAAGTCTAATCTTGAATAGTATCTGCAGTAATTGACATAACGCTGGATAAACTGTATTTGTAATACGTATTTTATTTAACATTTTAATGTGTAGATGAAGTGTAGGTGAATAAATTTTGACTCCCACGTCTAGGTTTGCAGAACTGGGACTGCTTAGCTATTCGTTTAAAAACGGAACTGCCCCGTGTGGTTCCTGGGCGAGAACAGGATCACTGCTTATCCAAACCCCCGAATCATTATTCATTTGTCAGGTCCTGATCGTCATCCCAGTATTGTTCCAGGTGTTACTGGAGTAGTGGAAAAAAACAATAATTGTGGCTGCAGCAAAAAATGTAGTGTTTACAACAGAATTTGCATCAATTCTGTCGCTGAGAAGGTTCTAGGCCCATTCTGCATATTTTTATCTGGATAGCGGGTGGGTCTGGAATGTTCATTCCTGTTGGCACCATATAACCTTTTTGTGTTGGTGTGCTGTGAAACCCAATATAACTACAAATGGCACTGCCTTATCCATTTATGCACACATATCTCTGCATGTACAAATGTGACAGATCTAGTCATTTACAAATGTGACTACAGAACTATTTGTGTACAAATGTGACAGATCTATTCATTTACCAATGTGACTACAGATCTATGTGTGTACAAATGTGAATAGCTGTATTCATGCACAACAATCTATTCATTTTCACATGTTTCCTGAAGCTCTTCCGTGTACAAATCTAATCTATTCATTTGAATGCCGATCTAATCATGTACAAATGGGAATATAGATGTATTTATGTACAAATGTGTTTGCAGATCTATCCATAAATGTACAAATGTGAATGTTATTTTTGACAACTGCTAGCTCTGTAGACCGTTCAATGCATGTATTAATGCTGTATGCACCGGTATGAATAGTTGTGCCATTATTCAGAATAGGTCATTTTCTGTAGGTTAATAGTTTATGCAAACAGTTGGCTAACCCATTGATATGTCTGGAAGATATTTATAACATTCATGGTCCTGAATTGTGAGTGTCATTGTGTGTCAAGATCTGAATGACCAATAAGTGCACTGATCAAGGCCAGACTTTTCTCCAAAGCAACTTGTGTCCGGTATGTGACCAGCATGTGAAAGGGTATTGTGGTTAGACATGTTGGTTCTCACCAGAAACTCAGGTTTCTTCCGAAGTATGCATCCAGAATGATTGTGTATTTGTCAGTCGTTATCTTTATACTTCAAACATGTGATAAAAAAAAATTCTATTGAACAAAAGTAATATGATATGCCAGTTTTAAATGAAGGTTTACTTGAGGATGTTTATTATACCCCCGCTTTCACAAAGTGACGTGGAGGCTATATAGGAATGAAACTCGTTTTTAATACTTGATATCTCAAACATTTATTACAGAATTGTGGCCCTTTGTTTTGGAATTTAAGCGGGGTATTCATAACCTTCACATTCATTCTCATTAAAAGAGAGAGATCACGCACGAGAGAGAGCAGGCACGAGAGAGATCACGCACGAGAGAGAGCAGGCACGAGAGAGATCACGCACGAGAGAGAGCAGGCACGAGAGAGATCACGCACGAGAGAGAGCAGGCACGAGAGAGATCACGCACGAGAGAGAGCAGGCACGAGAGAGATCACGCACGAGAGAGAGCAGGCACGAGAGAGATCACACACGAGGGACAAGAAAATTAAAAAATACGATTCTGACTTAGGGCACAATTTCTTATTCTTTTTAAGATATCATCCTGTGTAGAATGTAGTGTACAGTATTTGCACTATCCAGGCAACGGTTTTGACTCTCTTTTTTAATTTGAAATACGATACTCTTTTTTCAAGTAAACAGGTACGTTACATAGATTAATTTTATAAAATGTGTGAGTAATGCGTAGTAAATAAAGTTTATACGAGAGATACTGTATTTGATTATGGAAACATGTACAACTGATAATTGTAAACTTGCCTTGGGTTTATAATTATATGTATTTTGTTTAATCTTACTTGCTAAAGTGTAAGGTTTAGCAACTGTCGAGTAATAAAATAGCTAAACATTTGTTATTTTTGCTTTATTTTTTAAATTGTTAACTACATTTTCTCTGCTTTTGATTAAAAACAGAGATTATAATGGCTATTCATTGCAAGAAAACAATTCACTGCAGTATATGTTCTGTTCAGTTGTATTTTCGCAAGACTGAAGTGAGTTAAGTTGGTAACGTATCTGTTGTCTACAACAAAAACTGTTGTAACAAATAACTGTTGTAACAAATAAAAAATGAAATCAATAAAACATTTTACTTATCAAATTTCACACTGAAGTATACGTAGAAATTAACTTGAAACAAATTAAATCACAAGCTCAACAATTCAGTATCTGTAATAACTGCGTAACGTATCTGTCCTACTAGTTACCAGCACACGTTTGTAATGAATTGCAAGCCGTCATCGGTAATGCTAAAAAATCTACAGGATCTATCAATAGCTATTGGTTGTCTGACTAATGCAATGATGTCCCCAACATTAACCCGAATGATATATTATCTTCTTTTGATGGCCAACTTAAATGTATTCCGCCTCGCTTTGTTTCCTTTCCATGAACGACACATGAACTTCAGTCATCTGCATCTAATTCTAATATTTTGTCTATGTACCACTGACGGTCGTAAATGGCAGCAATATATGCGTTGATGATAAGCATTGTGCTCGCTTGCTGACAGCTTACATTACTCGATGGCTGACAGCTTACAGTATCCACAACCGATGCATCTGTAACGCGTTCACGATACAAATCACATGTTCCAATCAAGCAGTTGTTGGAGTAACATGAAGTGTCTCTTACAAGAAGTTTACTTTTGACCTCACAACACACAGCATGTATGTTCATGGTACCGGGTACCACCTTTCCATTCAAATCATCTACCATATTTGCTGCATCTTCATATTCATGTTTACATTTAAACAGATACGTTACCAATTCAACCAGATACGTTGCCAACTTTTCAAACGGATATTAACAAACATTAAAAATCGTCGAGTATATTTCTCTTAGTTTAACATTGTCATTTATATATTCTGATATTAACAAACCTGTATTTGTTTAACTAAATAAGTGTATAAAAACGATTTGCTGTAACCTTAACCCATGTGAATCCGTCCAAAAAAAGAAAAGTTAAGCGTGATGACAAACATGTGTAAATATTAAAAGTAACAATTTTTTACGAGCGCGAACTACTGCTGTGAATTATTATTAGTTACTGGGTTTGTTACTGACACGCTACAGAAATATGTGGGGTCAGTAAGATTTATAGGGGCGAGGCAATAGCCGAGTCCCCCTATATATCTGACTGACCCTACATGTTTCTGTAGGGGGTCAGTAACAAACCCAATAACTGATTTATTGCATCGAGCACCTTGTTTAAGGCAAACACCGATATTTAACCCATTTTAATGGAGCGTCAACGTCATTGAGACGTTTGCGCAGTTTGTCGTCATGACGTTGATGTCACGACCGGTACAGTTTAAAAACATTATTAATTTACTTATTATGTTTGTTACTAACGCCTTAAAGAACTATTTGCAAATGATTTAAACTTTGAATCGGAATTGTAATCCATATTGTTTTAGTGACCCTCTATGAAATCTACTGACCCACTATAGAATAATAGAGGGTCACCATGTGACTGCCCTAATCCAATGAAATTCCTAGGATTTTGTGCGAGGTGCAATAATACATCTTAATGTGACATATTTCGTCATATATGTCACTTATATTGTGACGTCGGGACAAGTTAAAATGCAAGGTCAATTAGCTTTGAATTAAATCTGGTAACCTATCTGTTGTTTCACATATCTGTTGTACGAACTTAAACAGTTGTGTTAATAGGGACTTAGATCAATAGGAATGATTACTTTATTTACCGATATCGAGAGATATTGTTCGTGCAAATGAACACATTTATTTAGATATAATCTCCGATGACACTCAATTATGTTAATAGGGACTTAGATCAATAGGAATGATTACTTTATTTACCGATATCGAGAGATATTGGTCGTGCAAATGAACACATTTATTTAGATATAATCTCCGATGACACTCAATTATGTTAATAGGGACTGAGATCAATAGGAATGATTACTTTATTTACCGATATCGAGAGATATTGGTCATACAAATGAACACATTTATTTAGATATAATCTCCGATGACACCCACTCATAACAGTTCGTATACAGTTGTAACGCATCTGTCGAAAAAACATCAAACCGGGTAATTAATTTGAAAATGAATCTTGTTGCAAGTATTGCATCTAAAATTAAGTGGTTTTGCATGTTGTCATTTAATTTATTAGAAAGTGCATCTAGTTTTGCACAGTTGATGTATATTGAGTGTAGTAATAGAAGAACAGAGCGAACCAAATATCCGGTAACCTATCTGTTACGATATTGCCGACATGGATTTTACAAATAGTATGAACAAAATACGTCAGAGCTAAAAGAACGCATTTCAGTGCTTAAAGGTACAGCCTTTGGTGATTGGTTTTGTATATTAAATTCCTATAAATTACACCAATTCTATATTTTACGAGTTAACATCTAGCTTTACCCCTCTTCGCCGACATTAAAGTTTTAGCGATGCTCTGATATATGACATCATACACAATTTTTAGCTCTACTGATCAGAGATTCTGATCAGTAGAGCTTATGCCGTGGTGCGGTGTCCCTCTGTCCGTTCGTCCGTAAACTTTTTGTTGTAGCGTCCTACTCCTCTGAAACTACTGAACGGATTTTCATGAAACTTTACAGAAATGTTGCCCATGAAGTCTAGTTGATCCTAGCAAAAATTCATGTTGATGTGAAATCCAAGATGGCTGCCAAGTCTAAAAATAGATTTTTAAAAAACAAGTTTGTAGAGACTACTTCTTGAAAACTATAAATGATATTGATATGGGACTTTTTCTAAAATGATCAGCATGACATGATGTTGGTCCTTGTCGGAAATCGTTTTGCTTCGATTTTAAACATTGGCTGTCACCGGCCATCTTTGTTTACATAGTTATCTAGTAAAAACTTGTAGCAACTACTCCTCTGAAACTACACGACTGATTTCCATGAAACTTCACAGGAATGTTGCTCTTGATGTCTAAATGATCCTAGCAACATTTCAGGTTGGTCGGAAATTCAAGATGGCCACCACAGCTAAAAATAAATGTTCAAAAAACAAGTTTGTAGAGAGTAATTCTTGAAAAACTATAAGTGATGTTGATATGGGACTTCTTCTAAAATGATCAGTATGGAATGATGTTGATCCATGTCGAAAATTATTTTGATGCGACGTTAAACATGGCCGCCAGCGACCATCTTTGTTTACATAGTTATCTAGTAAAAACTTGTAGCGACTACTCCTCTGTAACTACTTTACGGATTTTCATGAAACTTTACAGGAATGTTGCTCTTGATGTCTAATTGATCCTAGCAAAATTTCAGGTCGGCCGGATTCAAGATGGCCACCATGGCTAAATATAGATTTTCAAAATACAAGTTTGTAGCGACTACTTCTTGAAAACTATAAGTGATATTGATATGGGACTTTTTCTAAAATGATCAGTATGACATGATGTTGATCCTTGTCAAAAATTATTTTGATTTGACGTTAAACATGGCCGCCAGTGGCCATCTTCGTTAACATAGAGTTATATAATGAAAACTTGTAGCGACGACTACTCTGAAACTACTTAATGGATTTTCATGAAACTTCACAGGAATGCTGATCTAGCTGTCAAAAATCTATCAGTAGAGATTCAAGGTCATTGACCTCTTGTTTAAAAATATATTTTAGAATCTCACCGAGGCGTTGTTTTAAAACTGGAATGATATTTCGTTGTTATACAAACACTTTGTATATTTGCACACACTTACAAACCAGTTTGTATAATGGAGCTGTATTTAAAGAATGCATGTTCAGTGAAAGTTCTAGTTGTTCCTGTAACTACTTAAATAAATTTGATATATGGCTATACCCTCATTTTCAGACAACGGAATACAAATCTCTATTACTATTACTGTTTTCTGAATTAGAATCACTATCGTACTAAAAATAGATGCAACTGTATTCCCGACGTGTAAACATGTCAGTGTAATATTTTACAAGGATTCTCCTCAAGGTATATAATAAAAGGATCATTACTGGAGTAAGTTTTGTGGAAACTTGTATATATACCAAGTCTGCAATGTTCTCGCGAGATCCTGCAGATATGGCTTGTCCACTTGAGGTGATACAACATGTTCCAAGAACACTGGTTACTCCACTAACCCTCCTGTTACATCATGTCTTGCTGGATTGCTTGTCTGCCATGAAATGTTCAGTACATCATTCAAGTTATACACCACAAAGATTCCCCCATTTTAAATCACTTGCGGGCTGTGGTGATAGCACTGTGTTATACACCACAAAGATTCCCCCATTTTAAATCACTTGCGAGCTGTGGTGATAGCACTGTAGACTGAATCCGGAGATCTCGGGTTCAAGTCCACCCCCTCTTCTGGGTGTTTGTGCCTCGTTCGTCAGATGGTGCTGTAAACTGAACGATCTTAGGTATCGAAGTCCTCAGAGCATGTAAAATAACCATAGGAATCTATTCGATAATAAGAGTATACAGGGCTCGAAAATATGCATGAGTGCTCCTTGATTCAGGACAAGTAGAAATTGAGATAAATTCTTTAACAATTTGGCTATTCAGATATAACATAGGACAACTCAGGAACAAATCCTCCTGCCCTGATTTGGCACGCTTCCCTGATTCATATGAATTCTTCCCGTCTCTGGGGCGCCTCAAAATTACCTATAACGTGTTAATGAGCAGCAACACCACTTATTTTAAATGCTACATTATAACGGGTGTGTTCAATTAGCAAGAATGATACATGATTTGCGTTTTAGTAAATCAGTCTTAATAAACTCACTATTTACCTGTCTATCTTGAAAACGAAATTACTGATAAACCCAACAGTGATATGGGACTTTTTTTTACCAGTTACTTCTATTTATTTTTTACAAATCTGTGAAATAACAGATTACATGAATGGAATAAATGAATGGAATAAAATCCTGTACATTTCATTGTTTATATTTTCACTTCAGACAGGCATACATCCTTACACATGTACTGCTTAATTTGCTATTTTCTTATCAACTCCAAGTGGGAAAACATGCACTCTCGAAAATAGGTTTTCTCACTTCTGGATGAGTATATACCAAATCAGTATATTGTTCACTTTATAAGAAAACTTTTATTTTGTCACATCTATTTTGAGGTAGATTATTAAATTGTAAATTATGCTTTAGAAATACATTTTATTCTGTACATATATATATATACATCTTGTCAGATAAAATAAAACACTATTCCATGATTATCTTCTGGTACATTTCTTTCATGATCCTTTATTGTTTCCGCCATATTCAGAATTAAATATATTCATAACTTTCACATCCAGTCAACTTCCGGTAGGTTGAGATATTCAGTAGGTGAAAATAAAGGGGTTTACTCGGACTTTATCCTCAATCTCTATAATGAAAAATGAAATATTAGACCATGATTTAAATTAAATGTATCCATATTGGTGTTTTAAAATCAGACAACACCAAAAGAAGATACATAGATGTACACAAAAAATAAAGCTTTTAATATAATTATCACGACAAACTAGTTTTATAAAGGGCTAAAGTCAGTTGAGCACCAACGATAAACACCGAGTTTACCCCCTACCAGAATGTGGAGGTCATTTATTTTATTGATCACTGATTGGTTAAATTATTTTGATGATGTCCAGTGAAAGTTATGAATTGCATTACTTAACTAACCCGCCAAATAACGGGGGAGCTATATATAGTCACCGCTTTGTCCTTCCGTTCTTTCCACTTTTGTCCGGAGCATAACTTCAAAACTACTGATGGGACTGCAATGAAACTTCTCACAATGATAGAGTGCAATGACAGAAAGTGCAGAGATCTACAACAAATCTTCATTCAAATTAGAGTTATTGCCCTTTGTAATTTTATACTTGTAATTCTTACTTGTCCAAAGCATATGTCAAAAACTACTGATAGAACTGCAAATTGAAAACTGCTTGGTGATACAAGGCCATATGATAAGTTTTGGATAGTTGTCATTTCAGGGAGCATCCATTGGTTCTACCGATTTTATTGTTTTCACGGGTTTTTAGCTCTACTGATCAGCAGAGCTTATGCCTTGGTGCGGCATCCGTCGTCTGTCCGTAAACCTTTTTTGTAGCGACTACTCCTCTGAAACTACTGGATGGATTTTCATGAAATTTTACAGAAATGTTGCCCATGATGTCTAGTTGATCCTAGCAAAAATTCATGTTGATGTGAAATTCAAGATGGCAGCCACGGCTAAAAATAGATTAAAAAAAAAACGAATTTGTAGCGACTACTTCCTGAAAACTATAATTGATATGAGACTTTTTCTAAAATGATCAGGATATGTTGGTCTTCGTCGAAAATCGTTGATTCGTCGTTGAACATGGCTGCCAGTGGCCATCTTTGTTTACATAGAGTTATATAGTAAATACTTGTAGCGACTACTCCTCTGAAACTACTCGACGGATTTTCATGGAACTTCACAGGAATGTTGCTCCTGCTGTCTAATTAATCCTAGCAAAATTTCAGATCGGCCGGTAATTCAAGATGGCCACCACAGCTAAAAATAGATTTTTATAAAACAAGTTTGTAGTGTCTACTTTTTGAAAACTATAAGTGATTTTGATATGGGACTTTTCTAAAATGATCAGCATGAGATGATGTTGATCCTTGTTGAAAAATATTTTGATTCAACATTAAACATGGCCGCCAGCGGCCATCTTTGTTTACATAGAGTTATACAATGAAAAGTTGTAGAGACTACTCCTCTGAAGCTACTCGACCAATTTTCATGAAAATTCACAGGAATGTTGATTTTGATGTCTAGTTGATCCTAGCAAAATTTCAGGCAGGGTGGAAATTCATGATGGCCACTACAGCTAAAAATAGATTTTATAGAACAAATTATAGCAACTACTTCTTGAAAACTATAAGTTATATTGATATGGGACATATTCTAAAATGATCAGCATTACATGATGAAAATTATTTTGATTCTACATTAAACATGGCTGCCACGACCATCTTTGTTTACGTAGAGTTATATAGTAAAAACTTGTAGCGACTACTCGTCTGAAACTACACGACAGATTTTCACGAAACTTCACAGGAATGCTGATCTAGCTATCAAAAACCTGTCAGTAGAGTTCAAGGTCATTGACCTCTTGTTAAAATAACCTGTGATTGAATATGCGTAAAATGAATTACGAGTTGGCAACTCTTATACGAAAATATGTTTTTGCCTGGCTGGTTAAAGCCGTTTATGTCGTGTCTATAGAGTTTGGATTCTCAAAATATGTAAGTTATGTATATACCTCGTCGTCAGTAGGTTTAGAAACAGTGTACATATGTTGTAAAATTTGGCTGTTGTTGGCGGGATAGCTACTTTAAATTCTGCATTGACCCACGAAACATCTCGTCTCCCTCTGAGGTCGCTGTCCCAATATAACCTTACATTGAACAGACGCGTACAACCCTATTATATTTCATTTACCAGTTAGATGTAAAATTCATAACGTGATGTTTTCCAGAACCCTATCAGCGAGTGGATTTTCAAAAAAAAAAGTTTAAAAAAATCAAGCTTTTCTACACCTAATAGCTTGCATTATTTTTATTAATGCCCTAATTGTACATAAATAAAATAATAAAACAACAAGAAATGTGTCCATGGGACACGGATGTCCCCACTGCAAACCATCTGCAATACTGTGAAAGGATACAAACACACACAAAATATTTACATTTGTGTGGTTTAACACAATTCCCTTCAGTAATTTTGGACTAATGGCCGACACGAAAAGAATGACCATTGTCCTCCAAACTGTGACCTTGACCTTTGAGGCAGTGACATGATTTTTTGCGCGCGACACACCTTCTCAATGTGATGAACATTTGTGTGAAGTTTGACCCAACTTCGAGCTACCTTAAATAGTTTTAAAGAAATGGCTGAGATACAATTTTTTTTACGATGTTTTGGCTCTACTGGCCAAAGGCCTTCTATGCGATGGCGAGTTGTGCGTCATCTGTCCGTCCGTTAACTTTGGTCTTGTTTATGCAATAGACTTCAATATTAATCGGATCTCTGCAAAGCTTTGCCAATGTCATTGTATCAATGAAAACCAGTCAGATCGGATTAGTAACACCAGAGTTATGGCCCTTGTTTTGCTGAAAAATGCCATATTAAGCTTTGTTTACACTCTAGCAGCTTCATTTTGTATTTGATCTTTACCAAACTTTGCCAGTATATTTATAGCAATGCAAGCTCAGATGAGATCGAAAACCACCTGGATCGGAAATTTACGCGGGAGTTATGGCCCTTGTTAGCTCTACTGGGATGCCGAGTTGTCCGTCGTCCGTCGTTAACTTTTGTCTCGTTAAGAAGATAGGGCCTTCATTTTTCATCCGATCTTTACCAAACTTTAACAGGTTGTTAATATCAATGAAAGCTCGGATGAGTTCGAAAACCAGCCAGATCGGACAAGTAACAACGGAGTTATGGCCCTTGATTTAGTTAAAAATGCTATATTGCTATATTTTGCCTCGTTAAGACGATTGGGCCTTCATTTTTAGCTCTACTGGCCGAAGGCCAGCAGAGCTTATGGGATGCCGAGTTGTCCGTCGTCCGTCGTCCGTCCTTCGTCCGTCGTCCGTCGTCTGTCGTCCGTCGTCGGCGTTAACTTTTGGCTCGTTAAGACGATAGGGCCTTCAATTTTAACCTGATCTTTACCAAACTTTAATAGGTTGTTAATATCAATGAAAGCTCGGACGAGTTCGAAAACAAGCCAGATCGGACAAGTAACAGCGGAGTTATGGCCCTTGATTTAGTTAAAAATGCTATTTTGCTATTGTTTGCCTCGTTAAGACGATAGGGCCTTCATTTTTCATCCTATCTTTACCAAACTGTACCACATTGTTAATATCAATGAAAGCTCGGATAAGTTCGAAAACCAGCCATATCGGACCAGTAACAGCAGAGTTATGGTCCTTGATTTAGTTAAAAATGCTATATTGTTATATTTTGCCTCGTTAAGACGATAGGGCCTTCGTTTTTCATCCTATCTTTACCAAACTTTACCACATTGTTAATATCAATGAAAGCTTGGACAAGTTCGAAAACCAGCCATATCGGACTAGTAACAGCGGAGTTATGGCCCTTGATTTAGTTAAAAATGCTATATTTTGCATCGTTAAGACGATGAGGCTTCATTGTTCATCCGATCTTTACCAGTCTTTATCAGATTGTTAATGTTGTTGAAAGGTCAAACAATTTTGAAAACCAGCTATATCGGACCAGTAACAGCGGAGTTATGGCCCTTGATTTAGTTAAAAATGCTATATTTTGCCTCGTTAAGACGATAGGGGCTTCATTGTTCATCCGATCTTTACCAAATTTTATCAGATTGTTAATGTCGTTGAAAGCATGAACAAGTTCGAAAACCAGCCATATCGGACCAGTAACAGTGGAGTTATGGCCCTTGATTTAGTTAAAATATATTTTCCCTCGTTAAGACGATAGGGTCTTCATTGTTCATCCGATCTTTACCAAACTTTATCAAGTTGTTAATATCAATGAAAGCTCGGACAAGTTCGAAAACCATTCATATCGGACTAGAAACAGCGGAGTTATGGCCCTTGGTTTAGTTCAAAATGCTATATTTTGCCTCGTTAAGACGATAGGGCCTTCATTTTTCATCCGATCTTTGCCAAACTTTAGCAGATTTTATGACTTTCTTTTTTTATATTATTATTATTTTTATTTTATTTTTTTATTTATTTCATTTTTATTTTTTTTTCATATTTTTTTTTTAAATTTTTTTTTTATTATTTATATTTTTTTTATTTATTTATTTTTATTTTTTATTTTTTTTAGCTCTATGTTGGACCAGTCGGACCAGTTACAGAGGAGTTACGGCTCTTGATTTAGTTAAAAATGCTTTATTTTGCCTCGTTAATACGGTGGGGCCTTCATTTTTCATCTGATCTTTACCAAACTTTACCAGATTCTTTAGTTATGGCCCTTGATTTAGTTAAAAAGCTGTATTTTGCCCGAAACTTTCAAAAAAAACGTAAATGGCAGTCAATCGCTTCATTGATGTTATAAGAGCCGTGTTAGCCAGTAGAGCGTCCACAGGCCCTCTTGGGCCTCTTGTTCATTCTATCTTTACCAAACTTTACCACTTTGTTAATCTCAATGAAAGCTCGACAAGTTCGAAAACCAGCCAAATCGGACCAGTAAGAGCAGAGTTATGGTCCTTGATTTAGTTAAAAACGCTATATTGCTATTATTTGCCTCGTTAAGACGATAGGGCCTTCGTATTTCATCCTATCTTTACCAAGCTTTACCACATTGTTAATATCAATGAAAGTTCGAAAACCAGCCATATCGGACTAGTAACAGCGATTTATGGCCCTTGATTTAGTAAAAAATGCTATATTTTGCCTCGTTAATACGATAGGGGCTTCATTGTTCATCCGATCTTTACCAAACTTTATCAGATTGTTAATATCGTTGAAAGCTCGAACAAGTTTGAAAACCAGCCTTATCGGACCAGTAACAGCGGAGTAAAAGCCCTTGATTAGGTAAAAATGATATATTTTGCCTCGTTAAGACGATAGGGACTTCATTGTTCATCCAATCTTTACCAAACACTATCAGATTGTTAATATCAATGAAAGCTCGGACAAGTTCGAAAACCAGCCATATCGGACTAGTAACAGCGGAGTTATGGCCCTTTATTTAGTTAAAAATGCTATATTTTGCCTCGTTAAGACAATAGGGGCTTCATTGTTCCGATCCTTACCAAGCTTTATCAGATTGTTAATATCAATAAAAGCTTGGACAAGTTCGAAAACCATTCATATCGGACCAGTATCAGCGTAGTTATGGCCCTTGATTTAGTTAAAAATGCTATATTTTGCCTCGTTAAGACGATAGGGCCTTCACTTTTCATCCAATCTTTACCAAACTATATCAGAGAGTTAATATCAATGATAGCTCGGACAAGTTCGAAAACCAGCCATATCGGACAGGTAACAGCGGAGTTATGGTCCTTGATTTAGTTAAATATGCTATATTTTGCCTCAAGACAATAGGGCTTCCATTTTTCATCCGATTCTTACCAAACTTTAACAGTTTGTTAATATCAATAAAAGTTCGGACAAGTTCGAAAACCAGCCAGGTCGGACCAGTAACAGCAGAGTTCAGGTCCTTGATTCAGTTAAAAATGCTATGTTTTGCCTCGTTAAGACGATAGGGAATTCAGTTTTCATCCGATCTTTACTAAATTTCACTTGATTGTTAATGTCAATGAAAGCTCGGACAAGTTCTAAACCAGCCAAATCGGACCAGTAACAGCGGAGTTTTGGCCCTTAATTTAGTTAAAAAGGCTATATTTTGCCTCGTTAAGATGATGGGGCCTTCATTTTTCATCTGATCTTTACCAAACTTTACCATTGTTAATGTCAATGAAAGCTCGGAAAAGTTCGAAAACCATTGATATCGGACCAGTAACAACAGAGTTATGGCCCTTGATTTAGTTCAAAATGCTATATTTTGCCTCGTTAAGACGATAGAGGCTTCATTGTTCATCTGATCTTTACCAAACTTTATCAGATTGTTAATATCAATGAAAGCTCAGACAAGTTCAAAAACCATCCATATCGGACCAGTAATAGCGGAGTTAATGCCCTTGATTTAGTTCAAAATGCTATATTTTGCCTCGTTAAGACGATAGGGCCTTCATTGTTCATCCGATCTTTATCAAACATTATCAAATTGTTAATATCAATGAAAGCTCAGACAAGTTCGAAAACCATTCATATCGGACTAGTAACAGCGGAATTATGGCCCTTGATTTAGTTCAAAATGCTATATTTTGCCTCGTTAAGACGATAAAGGCTTCATTGTTCATCTGATCTTTACCAAACTTTATCAGATTTTTAATATCAATGAAAGCTCGGACAAATTCGAAAACCATCCATATCGGACCAGTAACGGCGGAGTTAATGCCCTTGATTTAGTTCAAAATGCTATATTTTGCCTCGTTAAGACGATAGGGCCTTCATTTTTCATCCGATCTTTACCAAACTATATCAGATTGTTAATGTCAATGAAACCTCGGTCCAGTTTGAAAACCAGCCAGATCGGAACAGTAACAGTCGAGTTGTTATAATTTGCCTCGTCATATGATAGGGTCTTCATTTTGCATCTGATCTTTGCCGAACTTTTCCAGATTTTATGTTTTTCTTTTACTTGTTTTTTTTTATTATTTTTTTTATTTTTTTTTTTAAATTTATTTTTAATTCATTTATTTTTTTAAAATATTTCTTTGAATTTTTTTTCTGTTTTACTTTTTATTGTTTTGATTTTTTTTTAATATATATATATCTTTTTTTTTTAGCTCTATGTTGGACCAGTCTTCGACCAGTCGGACCAGTAATAGAGGAGTTATGGCTCTTGATTTAGTTAAAAATGCTATATTTTGCCTCGTTAATACGGTAGGGCCTTCATTTTCATTTGATCTTTACCAAACTTTACCAGATTCTTAAGTTATGGCCCTTGATTTAGTCAAAAAACGCTGTTTTTTGCCCGAAACTTTAAAAAAAACGTACATGTCAGTCACTCGCTTCATTGATGTTATAAGAGCCATGTTAGCCAGTAGAGCGTCTACAGGCCCTCTTGTTTCGATTTTTTTTTTGATTTGTTTTGAATTTGAATTTAATTATTTGAATTTAATTATTTGTTTTTATTTTTTTAATTTTTTTCTTTTATAATTTTTGATTTTGATTTTTGATTTTTTTTTTTTTAGCTCTATGTTGGACCAGTAACAGAGGAGTTATGGCTCTTGATTTAGTTTAAAATGCTATATTTTGCCTCGTTAATACGGTAGGGCCTACACTTTACCAAACTTTACCAGATTCTTTAGCTATGGCCCTTGATTTAGTCAAAAAGCTGTTTTTTGCCCGAAACTTTCAAAGAAACGTAAATGGCAGTCACTCGCTTCCTTGATGTTATAAGAGCCATGTTAGCCAATAGAGCGTCTTGTTTACTAATTCAAGGGCCGTAACTCCGCTGTTGCTGGTCGGATCTAGCTGGTTTTCAAACTTGTCCGAGCTTTTATTGATATTAAAAATCTGGTAAAGTTTGGTAAAGATCTGATGAAAAGAGAAGGCCCTATTGTCTTAACGAGGCAAAATATAGCGTTTTTAACAAAATCAAGGGCCATAACTCTACTGGTCCGTTTTGGAACTTGTCTGAGCTTTCATTGATATTTACACTCTGTTAAAGTTTGGTAAAGATCGGATGAAAAACGAAGGCCCTATCGTCTTAACGATATAAAAGTTAACAGACAATGGACGGACGGACGGACGACGGACAACACACCATCCCATAGTGATAGCCAGATTAGCGATGGGAAGTATGTTGTAGGATGAGCGTAGGTGTTTTACTTTGGGAAAATCTTGCAGATGTTATGCTGATCATTTTAGAAAAAGTCCCGTATCAATATCACTTATAGTTTTCAAGAAGTCGCTACAAATTTGTTTTTTGAAAATCTATTTTTAGTCCGAGCTTTCATTGATATTAACAATCTTTGCAAGTTTGGTAAAGATCAAATAATAAACAAATTGAATTGGGTTTTAAGGCGCAGCAACACATGAAAAGGTTATATGGCGCCTAACAGGCATGAACATGCCAGGCTCATCTTCCATGTATCGAGATAAAATATGGAAAATGGGCCTAGAACCTTCTCACCCTGAACTGCAGAGTTGCTGCAAATTCTATCGTAGAAACTCCATTTACGCTGGAGCCACGTTTATTGTTTTTCTGCCACTGCTCTTTTGATGCGAGCGAGATAGCACCTGAAACAATGCAGGGATCCTGATGAAGACCTTTAATGAATATGAACAAAAAATGATAAAATGAACATGAATTTGGGGGGGATTCTACCCCTCTGCCTACCACTCCAAAGGGATCTGCAGTGGCCCTATTCTTTGTCTCGCGACTAAACGGGGGCACCCGGGAACCACACGGGGCAAATAATAAACGAAGGTGCTAGAGTGTTCACAGTGCTTAATATGGCATTTTTCAGCAAAACAAGGGCCATAACTCCGGAGAAACTAATCCGATCTGGATGATTTTCGAACTTGTCCGAGCTTTCATTGATATAAAGACACTGGCAAAGTTTCGTAAAGATCCGATTAATAATGAAGGCTCTAGAGTGTTCACAAGGCAAAAGTTAACGGACAGACGGACGATGGACAACTCGTCATCCCATAAGCTCTGCTGTCCTCTGCTGGCCTTTGGCCAGTTGGCCAGCAGAGCTAAAAATTGGTGGAGTGTATAAGAATAGACAAGATATTTCTATGGAGATGTACTCTTCATTATTCAATGGGAACAGCGGCGAATGTAAATTACAAGATTCTGGTGCAGTTTTTTTATTTAGATGCATAATGTCACATTTGAAGAAAACACCCAAATACCTAAAGAAGGGGTTTATGTCAACAATTTTTTTTCTCCATTTTTTTTTTTAAATGCATTACTTTTAATAGCGTTTATTTTTCAGTATAGGTTTTTAGCTCTACTGATCAGAGATCAGCAGAGCTTATGCCGTGGTGCGGTGTCCGTCGTCCGTCTGTCCGTCAGTAAATCCTTTGAAACTACTGAATGGATTTTCATGAAACTTTACAGAAATGTTGCCCATGAAGTCTAGTTGATCCAAGCAAAATTTCATGTTAATGTGAAATCCAAGATGGCCACCAAATCTAAAAATCGATTTTTATAAAACAAGTTTGCAGCGACTACTTCCTGAAACATGTGAAAACTCTAAGTGATATTGATATGGGACTTTTTCTAAAATGATCAGCATGGCATGATGTTGGTCCTTGTTGAAAAATCTTTGTGATTCGACGTTAAACATGGCCGCCTGCGGCCATCTTTGTTTACATAGTGTTATATAATGAAAACTTGTAGCGACTACTCCTCTGAAACTACTGGACGGATTTCCATGAAACTTCACAGGAATGTTGCTCTTGGTGTCTCAATGATCCTAGCAACATTTCAGGTTGGTCGGAAATTCAAGATGGCTGCTACGGCTAAAAATAGATTTTCAAAATACAAGTCTGTAGCGACTACTTCTTGAAAACTATAAGTGATAGTGATATGGGACTTTTCTAAAATGATCAGCATGACATGATGTTGGTCCTTGTTGAAAATCGTTTTGATTCGATGTTAAACATGGCTGTCAGCTGCCATCTTTGTTTACATAGAGTTATATAGTGAAAACTTGTAGCGACTACTCCTCTGAAACTACTTGACGGATTTTCATGAAACTTCACAGGAATGCTGATCTAGCTATCATGGCTAAAAATAGATTTTCAAAATACAAGTTTGTAGCAACTACTTCTTGAAAACTATAAGTGATATTGATATGGGACTTTTTCTAAAATGATCAGTATGACATGATGTTGATCTTTGTCAAAAAATATTTTGATTTGATGTTAAACATGGCCGCCAGCGGCCATCTTTGTTTACATGGAGTTATTTAGTGAAAACTTGTAGCGACTACTCCTCTGAAACTACTTGACGGATTTTCATGAAACTTCACAGGAATGCTGAGCTAGCTATCAAAAACCTATCAGTAGAGCTTCAAGGTCATTGACCTGTTGTTTTACAATTTTTAATTCTTGGTTTAAAATCATCAAACAATGGTAATCTGCCGACTTAAAGGTAACAAAGGCCTTAACATTTTAATCATATTCCAACGGGCCACAGAATTATTTCTTTACATGCAGAATAGTACAAAACTAATTGTTTAGTGGGACGTGAAGCTCCCGCTACGCACTAACACAAGATGGATAGTATTACCTCATAAAATTGTATTTATTTTCAGAACAATTTATGCCATGGGATTTAAACACCATTTATCACACCCTTTGAGAGTGTATTAAAGCCATGAAATAAATATCAAAATACACTAGTGTAATAAATATGCAAATGAAGGTGAATAATAGATAGGTCTTTCCCACTCAGCTCAGTGCTGAGATGGCATCCTGTTAGTTATCCTGCCGACTTACTTTCGCATAAATATTCATTACTTATCTTAATGTCATTTCATTTTTAAAATATTAGACCCTCATAAATAATGATCAGGTACCTAACCCTAAACAATCCCATAAAAAAAAAAGGTCCATAACTTTGCTAAAACAGTAGATAAATCATATCCGTGTGCACAGTCTGGCTTACTTCAATCATTAGCTAGTCCTTTAAGGACTAACTATTTTCTATTATCCATGTTTACTGTTTGAAATATTCATCAAAACTTCATTACTAAGCTACTAATAAAATATTTTTTCAAAGTCAATTTGGCATGGAGCGATAAACATCAAGCTTCTGTCACTTAAGGCTGTATGGTTTGCAGATCAAAGTATTGATGGGGCACTGTTAACATAAAATTTTAATTCATACTGTTCCAAATTTTCTAAACCGTTAAGATTTAAAAATATTTTATTGGCATGTATTATGCAAACGGGTTGGGCCACAAGTTCTTACAACATTAGTTACAGCCTGTTTTATAAACTGTTGCTAGGCATGATGTGCGTGTTTGTATTAATTTATTATTTAGTGCTTTTGCTATTGTATAACGGTAGCTGCAGGCCTGTCATGTATCCATATAGACTTTCCTTATATTAGAGTATATTATTTTTGCTATTTTGTTGATAATTAATTATTTGTATTGTCCTGCATGCAGCCAGTGTCAATCAGTTCTCTTTATATCTGATATGATGTGATAAGAGTTTTAGCACCTTTTTAACTTAACAGCTTTTGCTCCATATTGTAAATCTCAGTTTTTAATAAATTGTAATCTTAACTAGCTCTTAACAGATTGCAGCATGTGGCATGTGTAAGATTTGTCGACTGCCGTCTGTAGGATTGACACCGACTGTATGCTTCTTATTTTTAATTATATAAAATACAGAACCTAAAATGTATTATGTATTATTATGTTATATACTCTTAATTGGTAATGCTGTCATAATAATGTAAATTGATTTCTCCTTAGATAGTTTTATTTTACTGTTGTTCTAAATATATTTTGTGTTACATATAGTCGGTTCAAAAGCTCGCCAAGAGCTTATGTTGTATTGTTTTATGTCTTGCCGATTCAAAATAATATTTATCTCATCTTAATTTTAATGTTAAAGTGGGTACATCAGACTTTTTAGGTCTAAGGGTCCGACTTAAAATTGACAAAAAATGATGTTTATTTTAAAGGGCCTAAACAGGACTCCTTATATACAAGGATATTCATTTTGTACAGTAACATCGTGTCCTAGGTGACGCGCCAGAGTTAATTTATGCCACAAGTTCAAATACTGGACCTGAGCAACACCATATTTAGTTTGATATAATGTTTTTATCTTGAATTGGAACACTTGAACATTTCAGATTCGTCTGGGAAAAGCCTGATGTACCCCATTTAAACTGCTGTCTTCGAGATGATCAATCCATAATAATTTAATGAATTAGACATGTCCACTGATTTTTCCTCATCCATACATTCATCACAGAAGAACTGCTGGGGTATGCTGCCTTGTTGTCATGGCAGCAGTCGTTATCTTATTGTTCTGTAGCCGAGTAAATCTATGAAGACAAATCTGAAAAAGGTAAAAATCCAAAATTAATTTAATTAGGAAACAGTCGAGGACAGCCATATCCCCCACCAAAGAACTTTTGTGTGTAAAAGGAAACCATTAGGTATATTTGGACATTTTACATTTGAACAAGAAACGTGGAAATTTATGAGGTGCCGTATTGCTTTTTAATACAATTCAGTGATATCACCTTTTTGAAGGAGTGATATCACTGATTTGAATAGGATCACTGATTCAAAACGAAAGGGTGATATCACCTATTGAATGGGTGATATCACTTATTTGAATGGGTGATATCACTAATTCAAATAGGTGATATCACTCTTTCAAAACAAATGGGTGATATCACCTATTCGAATCAGTGATATCACTCATTCAAATAGGCAATATCACTCATTCAATAGGTGATATCACCCTTTCGTTTTGAATCAATGATATCACCTATTCGAATCAGTGATATCACCTATTCGTTTTTACAACAAGAAAAATACAGACTTCCCCCAAGAGTTTCATCACAGAGAACGTTATACGTCACTGGTATTATATAGTATTGCTAACGGTTAGTTATAATAATTAAATAATATCTGTCCACTGTGTTTCTCAGTGTAACTGGTGAAGGGTGTGTTTATTTACAACTTGAATTACTGTATCAAATAATAGAAAAGGCATAGAAAATGAAATTATATTTTGCGGGATTGGGATGGTGGTGGGGGGAGGGTAGGGGGTGCAGCAGTACCACATCTTCTGGATCGATCCCTGTAGGGATAGGTTTGGTAGGGTGTATACCCCTTCTGCTGTGTGGGGGAGGGGGGAAATGTCCGCATCTATTGCTGCAAGAGCTGATGCGACCATAACATGATTCACTGATTCGAATAGATGATATCACTCATTCAATAGGTGATATCACGCATTCAGAATGAACCGGTGATATCACCTATTTGAATGCGTGATATCACCTATTTGAATCAGTGATATCACCGATTCGAATAGGTAATATGGTAATACCAAATGGTATTAAAAAGTAATATGGAACCCCATAGAAATTCCATGAAAACCAGGTTTTCCATTTGAAATGCTTTTACAGTACCGTTAAGATGAAAATGAAGTAACAAAAGCTTTTTTCTTCAAAAAAACAGCAAATTACACAAATGAAGTTGTTGAAGTTCTAGTATTAAAGTGATATAAACAGTGTACAATATTGAATGAATAGAATGACATGTGAATCTCAAACATAATGCATACACAGTAAATGAGGACTATAAACTAAGAAAAGATTTGTTAGTAAGGCAAATATAAGCTACACACACAGCAAGTTTTATTGCAATATCTCATTCATTTCAAAAGTTATTGAGCAGAAACCGTTTTTCTAATTTTAGTAACAGTGACCTTCCCAAGCTTCCTTTCCATGTAAGCTACCCACCCTGCCAGTTTCATTGCAATATCTCATTCCTAACAAAAGTTATTGAGCGGAAACCGTTTTTCTATTTTAATAACAGTGACCTTAACCTTGACCCCAGTGAACCCAAATGTAATCCCAAGCTTCCTTTCCATATAAGATACCTACCCTGCAAGTTTCATCACAATATCTTATTCCTAACAAAAGTTATTGAGCGGAAACGAAGAGGTTGATGCCGCATGCACACCCGCACGCCCTCGATCCCAACGACACCCCCAATCTAATAACCAGGTTTTTCATGAAAAACCTGGTTAAAAACATCAAAGTCCTGTAATTCGGCCAAAAATCATTTAACCGGAATGTTTTGACAATATGTGCTTCTAGAAATTATACTGATACTTCCTCTCAAGTTTCATGAAAATCAGAAGAAAAACGTAGTAGTTGAGTGGAAACGCTTTACACTTGAAATTCAAAACTAAAGGTCAATGACCTTGAAGCTCTACTGATAGATTTTGATAGCTAGATCAGCATTCCTGTGAAGTTTCATAAAAATCTGTCAAGTAGTTACAGAGGAGTAGTCGCTACAAGTTGAAGTTTTTACTATATATATATATCTAGGTAAATAAAGATGGCCACTGGCAGTCATGTTTAATGTCGAATCAAAATAATTTTCGACAAGAATCAACATCTTGTCACGCTGATCATTTCAGAAAAAGTCCCATATCAATATCACTTACAGTTTTCAAGTAGTAGTCGCTACAAACTTGTTTCTAAAAATCTATGTTTAGCCGTGGTGGCCATCTTGAAATTGTGCTAGGATCAACTAGACATCAAGAGCAACATTCCTGTGAAGTTTCATGAAAATCCGTCAAGTAGTTTCAGAGGAGTAGTCACTACAAATTTTTACTATACAAACTCTATGTAAACAAAGCTGGCCACTGGCGCCCATGTTTAATGTTGAATCAAAATAATTTTTCGAGGATCAACATCATGTCATGCTGATCATTTTAGAAAAAGTCCCATATCAATATCACTTACAGTTTTCAAGAAGTAGTCGCTACAAACTTTTTTTTAAAAATCTGTTTTTAGCCATGGCGGCCATCTTGAACTTCCGGCCGACCTAAACAAAATCTGGGATCAATTAGACATCAAGAGCAACATTCGTGTGAAGTTTCATGAAAATCCGTCAAGTAGTTTCAGAGGAGTAGTCGCTACAAGTTTTCATTATATAACTCTATGTAAACAAAGATGGCCACTGGCAGCAATGTTTAACGTCGAATCAAAATAATGTTCGACTCGGATAACCATCATGTCCTGCTGATCATTTTAGAAAAAGTCCCATATCAATATCTCTTATAGTTTTCAAGAAGTAGTCGCTACAAACTTATTTTTTAAAAATCTATTTTTAGCCGTGGCGGCCATCTTTAATTTCCTGCCGACCTGAAATTTTGCTAGGATCAATTAGACATCAAGAGCAACATTTCTGTGAAGTTTCATAAAAATTCGTCAAGAAGTTTCAGAGAAGTTTTTACTATATAAATCTTTGTAAACAAAGATGGCCGCTAGCGGCCATGTTTAAAGTCGCATCGAAATAAATTTCGACAAGGATCAACATCATGTCATGCTGATCATTTTAGAAAATGTCCCATATTAATATCACTTAACAGTTTTTAAGAAGTAGTCGCTACAAATTTATTTATTTTAAATCTATTTTTAGCCATGGTGGCCATCTTGAATTTCTGGCCAGTCTGAAATTTTTCTGGGATCAACTAGACATCAAGAGCAACATTCCTGTGAAGTTTCATGAAAATCCGCCAAGTAGTTTCAGAGGAGTAGTCGTTACAAGTTTTTACTATATAACTCTATGTAAACAAAGATGAACACTGGCAGCCATGTTTAACGTCGAATCAAAACGATTTTTGACAAGGACCAACATCATGTCATGCTGATCATTTTAGAAAAAGTCCCATATCAATATCACTTATAGTTTTCAAGAAGTAGTCGCTACAAATTATATTTTAAACATTTATTTTTAGCTTTGGCGGCCATCTTGGATTTCACATCAACATGAATTTTTGCTAGGATCAACTACTTTGCTAGCAGAATACTTATTTTCCAATAGAAAGGCAAATCATTTTTAGCTGAAAACGTAATTTTTGCAAAACATGGTTATCTCCCTTATATGATAAAATAAGAGTTTACTTCAGAATATGATAAAATAAGAGTTTACTTCAGACCCTGTTTAAACATTTTGTAGTGTAAAGTTGTTAGTGCCGCCCCAGAGTCAACACATTAGTCCACGTTGGTTAGTGCTGCCCCAGTCAACACATTAGTCCATGTCGGTTAGAGCTGCCCCAGAGTCAACACATTTGTCCACGTTGGTTAGAGCTGCCCCAGAGTCAACACATTAGTCCACGTTGGTTAGTGCCATCCCAGTCAACACATTAGTCCATGTTGGTTAGAGCTGCCCAAGAGTCAACACATTAGTCCATGTTGGTTAGAGCTGCCCCAGAGTCAACACATTAGTCCATGTTGGTTAGAACTGCCCAAGAGTCAACACATTTGTCCATGTTGGTTAGAGCTGCCCCAGAGTCAACACATTAGTCCACGTTGGTTAGTGCCGTCCCAGTCAACACATTAGTCCATGTTGGTTAGAGCTGCCCCAGAGTCAACACATTAGTCCATGTTGGTTAGAGCTGCCCCAGAGTCAACACATTAGTCCAGAGAAAGAAGTAAGACAATACGTAGGAATCCTGGGACTGTTTACTAATCTTACTTGCAGACAAAATACATTTGTTTGTTGCGTGTCTGTCCTACCCCTGATGAAGGCGTAAGCCGAAAGTTCGTTTGAAAGAGATCGTTTGGAAACTGTTATAGTGAAAGTAAAAACTGCTTAATAAAATTATTGCATTCACAGCAATTAGCTACTGGATGGACGGGATATGTTCTGTATCAAGTTACCCTCTCATCAAGACACAAGTTCCATTCCAGATCGATGGACAATTTCTGTATCAAGCTACCCTCTCGTCTAAACACAAGTTCCATACCAGACGAATGGACAATTTCTGTATCAAGCTACCCTCTCATCTAAACACAAGTTCCATACCAGACGAATTGACAAGTTCTGTATCAAGCTACACTCTCGCACAAGTTCCATACCAGACAGCTGGACAAATTGTGTATCAAGCTACCCTCTTGTCTAGACACAAGTTCCATTCCAGACAGACAGACAAGTTCTGTATTCGACAAGTTCTGTATAAAGCTACCCTCTTGTCTAGACACAAGTTCCATACCAGACAGACTGACAAGTTCTGTATCAAGCTACTCTCTCATCTAACCACAAGTTCTATACCAGACAGACGGACAAGTTCTATATCAAGCTACCCTCTTGTGTAGAAATAAGTTCCATAACAGACAGACGGACAAGTTTTGTATCAGGCTACCCTCTCATCTAGACACAAGTTCCATACCAGACAGACAAACCACTTCTGTATCAAGCTACCCTCTTGTCTAGACACAAGTTCCATACCGGACGAACGGACAATTTCTGTATCAAGCTACCCTCTCATCTAGACACATAAGGTCCATACCAGACAGACAGACAAGTTCTGTATCAAGCTACCCTCTTGTCTAGACACAACTTCGATACCAGACGGACGGACAAGTTCTGTATCAAACAGGTTCTGTATCAGACAAGGTCTGTATCTGATAAGTTCTGTATCGTGCTATATTCTCATCTAGACTCAAGTTCCCTATCTACATCCTACTGTCTCGCCAATATCCGCTTGATCAGGAACACATGAAGCTGATACAAGATAGATTTATTAAGAATAAATGGGTGTTTTGAATGCATTCTAAAGCGCACAAAATATTGATCAGACTGCACCAGAGGGATGCATTGTGCATATCATCCATCAGTCTAACGATCTGCCGGCAAATTAAGAATTTATAACCCAGAGTGAAATTGAACTATCAATCACATCTAAAGTAAAACATCGCCCAGTTTAATGGTGTATAGAATATTATTCAACATGGAACCTGATGCTCCGATGATCTACCTGCAAGGGATTGACATTTCATGGCAATAACTATCTCTCCACCCTAATTAAAATTACTACAACATGCAACAACATCCATAAGAAGGATAGTGCTTAAAGTGATAATGACCTGCTGGTAGAATGTTAATTTAAACTTGTTCCATAAAATAGTTTCAGCGATTTGTTTCACACTTTTGGGAATGGTACCCATTCAATTTGGAAAATTCGCGGCATTTTACCTTAATTTGGGAATTTTTCACCATTAAACAAAAGCAATATTGTATGCTTAAATACATTGCAAACACATGACCATGTATACATTCTCTTGTAGTATTTCATTACTCTTCTTGTAGTATTTCATTACCCTCACCTAAAAGAATATAGTTCTTCTCTTTAAATAAAGTTTCACTCAAAATAATAAAAAAAAAATGGATTGGGAATTTTTTCACTCCAACTGGAAAAAACCCATACTTTTTGCCATTGGGAATGGTACCATTTTTCGCTACCACTTATGTAAGGAAAAAAAATACTGATTTTATATTTTAAATAAAGCTCGAATTAAAGACACTTTTCCAAAATTGGCAAAAAAAATTGTGATACTATTAATAATGACCTTGATGGAAATTCTTTGGATAAATAGAAATGGCAGATATTCGACTAATGCCCTCACTAAAATATAACTTCCAAGTGTGTGACCTGACCTTCTGGTCGCAGATCACTAAAGTATAACTTCCAAGTGTGTGACCTGACCTTTTGGTCGCAGATGATCAGAAATATGACAGAATGTTTTTGTATGACCTTAGTAATCAACAAATAAAATATGAGAATATGAGAAAAAACGACAGTCGGATGAACATACGGAAAAGGCCAAAACAGTATAGCTCTCAACAATTTTGGCAGGGGCATAATAAACTGGTCTTTGTTAAAGTTCTCCGGCCATGTTTTGTTTCATGAATGTTTATGTTTCTTTAAATCGAAATCAATGCACAACAATAGATATCATTGCAATATCTGTGAAAAGCAAGATTAAGATTTTATTTGACAACGTAGAAAACTTTAAACAGGTAAATTAATCCACAGGTAAATGTATTTATCAATTATCTGGCAATAGTTGTGCAGCTATACAATTCAGATTTACCACATTTTCCCGTGCAGTCACGCAGTGATAAAAGTAGCATCTACGTCATTTGCTTGGAAATAGTCTAGGAAAATTACAGATCCCCATTAAGCGATTTAGGTATGGGGTATATACCGGTATACAGATCGATTATCATCACCCATTTGGTAATGAGCTGTAGTTTTTTAAAATTGTTCCAAGTATTGTAAGATTGTTGTCATCAAAGTTATATCATTGGATTGGAAATAACTAAGAAGATGAGCCGTAGTTTATTGAAATTGGTTAAATGAGTCATAGTTTATTGAAATTGGTTAATGAGTCCTAGTTTATTAAAATCGGTTAAATGAGTCATAGTTTACTGAAATTGGTTAAATGAGTTGTAGTTTATTGAAACTGGTTACATGTCATAGTTTACTGAAATTGGTTAAATGAGTCATAGTTTATTGAAATGGTTAAATGAGTACAAGTTCATTGAAATTGGTTAAATGAGTCATAGTTTACTGAAATTGGTTAAATGAGTTGTAGTTTATTGAAACTGGTTAATGAGTCATAGTTTATTGAAATTGGTTAACTGAGTCGTAGTTTATTGAAATTGGTTAAATGAGTCATAGTTTATTAAAATCGGTTAAATGAGTTTATTGAAATTGGTTAAATGAGTCATAGTTTATTGAAATTGGTTAAATGAGTCATAGTTTATTGAAATCGGTTGAATGAGTCGTAGTTTATTGAAATTGGTTAAAAGAGTCCTAGTTTATTGAAACTGGTTACATGTCATAGTTTACTGAAATCAGTTAAATGAGTCGTAGTATATTGAAATTGGTTAAATTAGTCATAGTTTATTGAAATTGGTTAACTGAGTCGTAGTTTATTGAAATTGGTTAAATGAGTCATAGTTTATTAAAATCGGTTAAATGAGTTTATTGAAATTGGTTAAATGAGTCATAGTATATCAAGGAGTTACCAGATTCCGATAGTTTAACAAACAAACTTAATTTCCAAATTTATTAAGTTGTCCTATTCCTCCGAAACCTCGGTAAACATAAACTTCAATACAATAGACATAGAAAAAGTTTCATTCATTTAACTGTCAAATATTCATCAACAATCAAAACAAATATGGCGGTGAAATCCTATCCAATAGCAAGCGCGTCACATGATTCCGATAGGTAACGTCATCACACTATTGCGTCATCACACCGCTCGCCAAAATCATAAAATAAGTTACGGTGGCCAATTTCAGTCATTACGCACACTGAAGAATGTTATACACAAATCATATGAAGACAGATACCTCTAAATTAACGTTTATTTAACTATAATTGCAGTCATTCAAATATTTAGATAATACAAACAATGTGATTGGTTAAAGGACGATCACATGATCAATTTAAGCTACGTTCATTTTCCAATGAACTGTACGAAGAACTACTTTCATCCGCCATTGATAGAATACGCGTGCTGCGTAACAATATAGTTCGGATTTACAGGGGGCGTATTTAGGAGAGGGATATTAAAATAATTGGATAAAGAGTTTAAAACCGTGGATTGCAATTATAAAGGTTTAGTGTCATTTTTTGTGCGTTCATTGGGGTATGAACTGTTAATTGTCGCAGTACATAATGCGTACATAATGCCCTCTCATTATGCGCTTTGTGTTTAGACAACTAACAGTTCTTAAAAAAGACACTAAACCCTTCAATCATTTAATGCTGATCACAGCATGGACATCTAAATGAGGTGTCCTTCCTGACACTGGTACAATAGAGATGAGACCAGTGATCACATATTTCACACTGGATGGTCCTCCTTTACAGCTTGGTATGCTCTAGTGAGAGCAGATGGTTAATAAGCTCTTCTGTTACCATATGAAGTAGGACCTATCAGCTGTAAATACAAGAAATACCATTCAACCTAGACAAAAACACAATTTCAATTAGTGACTACAAAATAACATAATGGCTCTAATTGGCTTCCGTAGAAAAAAAATTGGTTGGCATTTTTTCCACCGTACAACGTTACTATTTTTAGACTTGACATAGTTTTTACAGGCAGAGATAGCGTCTGTGGATACACAAATGTTAAATGCGTTATTTTATCATTTTAAGTGCTATAATAAAATGACTTAGTGGAAATACATAGAAATTATTCATCAACAATGTAAGTGACGTTTTCTTACCTTTATTCGAAGCATTTTCTTGAAATTGTTGTAGAAACAAAGCGACCGAAAGTTTTATGATCTGTTTACATCCGTGTTTATTTTTGACGTCACATAATGACGTTACGCTCGCGATATAACAAAACCTATCGGAATCATGTGTCTATCGGAATCAGGTTACTGGAGGATACTGAAATCAGTTAAATGAGTCATAGTTTATTGAAATTGGTTAACTGAGTCGTAGTTTATTGAAATTGGTTAAATGAGTCATAGTTTATTAAAATCGGTTAAATGAGTTTATTGAAATTGGTTAAATGAGTCATAGTTTATTGAAATCGGTTAAATGAGTCGTAGTTTACTGAAATTGGTTAAATGAGTTGTAGTTTATTGAAATCTGTTAAATGAGTCATAGATTATTGAAATTGGTTAAATGAGTCATAGTTTATTAAAATCGGTTAAATGAGTTTATTGAAATTGGTTAAATGAGTCATAGTTTATTGAAATTGGTTAAATGAGTCATAGTTTATTGGAATCGGTTAAATTAGTCGTAGTTTATTGAAATCTGTTAAATGAGTCATAGATTATTGAAATTGGTTAAATGAGTCCTAGTTTATTAAAATCGGTTAAATGAGTTTATTGAAATTGGTTAAATGAGTCATAGTTTATTGAAATTGGTTAAATGAGTCATAGTTTATTGAAATTGGTTAACTGAGTCGTAGTTTATTGAAATTGGTTAAATGAGTCATAGTTTATTAAAATCGGTTAAATGAGTTTATTGAAATTGGTTAAATGAGTCATAGTTTATTGAAATCGGTTAAATGAGTCGTAGTTTACTGAAATTGGTTAAATGAGTTGTAGTTTATTGAAATCTGTTAAATGAGTCATAGATTATTGAAATTGGTTAAATGAGTCATAGTTTATTAAAATCGGTTAAATGAGTTTATTGAAATTGGTTAAATGAGTCATAATTTATTGAAATTGGTTAAATGAGTCATAGTTTATTGAAATCGGTTAAATTAGTCGTAGTTTATTGAAATCTGTTAAATGAGTCATAGATTATTGAAATTGGTTAAATGAGTCCTAGTTTATTAAAATCGGTTAAATGAGTTTATTGAAATTGGTTAAATGAGTCATAGTTTATTGAAATTGGTTAAATGAGTCATAGTTTATTGAAATTGGTTAACTGAGTCGTAGTTTATTGAAATTGGTTAAATGAGTCATAGTTTATTAAAATCGGTTAAATGAGTTTATTGAAATTGGTTAAATGAGTCATAGTTTATTGAAATCGGTTAAATGAGTCGTAGTTTACTGAAATTGGTTAAATGCGTCGTAGTTTATTGAAATCTGTTAAATGAGTCATAGATTATTGAAATTGGTTAAATGAGTCCTAGTTTATTTAAATTGGTTAAATGTCATAGTTTACTGAAATTTGTTAAATGAGTGATAGTTTACTGAAATTGGTTGAATGAGTCATAGTTTATTGAAATTGGTTAAATGAGTCATAGTTTATTGAAATTGGTCACAGGTCATAGTTTATTGAAATTGGTTAAATGTCATAGTTTACTGAAATTGGTTTATTGAGTCACAGTTTACTGAAACTGGTTAAATAAGTCCTAGTTTATTGAAACTGGTTAAATGAGTCATAGTTTATTGAAATTGGTTAAATGAGTCAAAGTTCATTGAAATTGGTTAAATGCCATAGTTTATTGAAATTGGTTAAATGAGTCCTAGTTTATTGAAATTGGTTAATGTCATAGTTTATTGAAATCGGTTAAAAGAGTCATAGTTTACTGAAATTTATTAAATGAGTCATAGTTAATTAAAATTGGTTAATGTCATAGTTTATTGAAATTGGTTAAAAGAGTCGTAGTTTACTGAAATTGATTAAATGAGTCATAGTTAATTGAAATTGGTTAAAATGTCAGTTTATTGAAATTGGTTAAATGAGTTGTAGTTTATTGAAATTGGTTAAATGAGTCATCATTTATTGAAACTGGTTAAATGAGTCCTAGTTTATTGAAACTGGTTACATGTCATAGTTTACTGAAATCAGTTAAATGAGGCATAGTATATTGAAATTGGTTAAATGAGTCCAAGTTCATTGAAACTGGTTAAATGCCATAGTTTATTGAAATCGGTTAAATGAGTCCTAGTTTAGTGTAATTGGTTAAAGTCATAGTTTATTGAAATTGGTTAAAAGAGTCATAGTTTACTGAAATTGGTTAAATGAGTCATAGTTATTGAAATTGGTTAAAATTTCAGTTCATTGAAATTGGTTAAATGAATTGTAGTTTATTGAAATTGGTAAAATGAGTCGTAATTTATTGAAATTGGTTAAATGAGTCCTAGTTTATTGAAACTGGTTACATGTCATAGTTTACTGAAATTGGTTATCATTGCAATATCTGTGAAAAGCAAGATTAAGATTTTATTTGACAACGTAGAAAACTTTAAACAGGTAAATTAATCCACAGGTAAATGTACTTATCAATTATCTGGCAATAGTTGTGCAGCTATACAATTCAGATTTACCACATTTTCCCGTGCAGTCACGCAGTGATAAAAGTAGCATCTACGTCATTTGCTTGGAAATAGTCTAGGAAAATTACAGATCCCCATTAAGCGATTTAGGTATGGGGTATATACCGGTATACAGATCGATTATCATCACCCATTTGGTAATGAGCTGTAGTTTTTTAAAATTGTTCCAAGTATTGTAAGATTGTTGTCATCAAAGTTATATCATTGGATTGGAAATAACTAAGAAGATGAGTCATAGTTTATTGAAATTGGTTAAATGAGTCATAGTTTATTGAAATTGGTTAATGAGTCCTAGTTTATTAAAATCGGTTAAATGAGTCATAGTTTACTGAAATTGGTTAAATGAGTTGTAGTTTATTGAAACTGGTTACATGTCATAGTTTACTGAAATTGGTTAAATGAGTCATAGTTTATTGAAATGGTTAAATGAGTACAAGTTCATTGAAATTGGTTAAATGAGTCATAGTTTATTGAAATTGGTTAAAATGTCAGTTTATTGAAATTGGTTAAATGAGTTGTAGTTTATTGAAATTGGTTAAATGAGTCGTAATTTATTGAAATTGGTCAAAAATGAGTCGTTATTTATTGTAATTGGTTAAATGAGTTGTAGTTTATTGAAAGTGGCTAATGAGCCATAGTTTATTGAAATATGTTAAATGAGTCATAGATTATTGAAATTGGTTAAACGAGTCAGTTTATTGAAATTGGTTAAATGAGTCCTAGTTTATTGAAATTGGTTAAATGTCATAGTTTACTGAAATTGGTTAATTGAGTCAGTTTACTGAAATTGGTTAAATGAGTCCTAGATGATTAAAACTGGTTACATGTCATAGTTTACTGAAATTTGTTAAATGAGTCATAGTTTACTGAAATTGGTTAAATGAGCCAGTTTATTGAAATTGGTTAAATGAGTCATAGTTTATTGAAATTGGTTAAATGAGTCATAGTTTATTGAAATTGGTTAAATGAGTCATAGTTAATTGAAATTGGTTAAATGTCATAGTTTACTGAAATTGGTTAAATGTCATAGTTGACTGAAATTGGTTAATTGAGTCAGTTTACTGAAATTGGTTAAATGAGTCCTAGTTTATTGAAACTGGTTACATGTCATAGTTTACTGAAATTGGTTAAATGAGTCATCGTTTATTGAAATTGGTTAAATGAGTCCAAGTTCATTGAAATTGGTTAAATGCCATAGTTTATTGAAATCGGTTAAATGAGTCCTAGTTTATTGAAATTGGTTAATGTCATAGTTTATTGAAATCAGTTAAAAGAGTCATAGTTTACTGAAATTGGTTAAATGAGTCGTAGTTAATTGAAATTGGTTAAAATGCCAGTTTATTGAAATTGGTTAAATGAGTTGTTGTTTATTGAAATTGGTTAAATGAGTCTTAATTTATTGAAATTGGTTAAATGAGTCATAGTTTATTGAAACTGGTTAAATGTCAGTTTATTGAAATCGGTTATATGAGTCGTAATTTACTGAAATTGGTTAAATGAGTCTTAGTTTATTGAAATCGGTTAAATATCATAGTTTATTAAAATCGGTTAAATGAGTCGTAGTCTATTGAAATCTGTTAAACGAGTCATAGTTTATTGAAATTGGTTAATTTTTTTTAGATGTTATGGCGATTTAAAAATAGCAATTTGTCCATACTGAGCTGATGATGTTGCTGGAAATATGTTTTCTGTAAATGTTTTGATTATAAGGCATACAAATACAAATAACATTAATTGTTTTGTTGTGAATAACAGATTTATTTCATCTCGAAGTGATCATCACCTTCAATATTTTCATGAATGCAAATTTTATTTCAAAGTGATCAAACTTTGCAATCATGAAACTATTTAAGTTTGGTCACTTCCAGATGAAATAAAACCTGTTAAATATTGAAGTCTGATCACTTTGAGATGAAATCAAATTTGTTATTCACGACAAAATAACAAATATCTTCTATATATTTTAATAAATTACTGGTTGTTTCAGCATGCAGAGAATTAGTCTCTGGCCTTATTATCAAACTGAAGTGTTTATCAACTCAAAATCCTTTAATGTATTTATAAAAAATATATATATATACATTAAAAGATTTTGAGAAAATAAATATATACATTAAAGGATTTTGAGCTTTTGCTGAAACAACCAGAGTTCACTACGTACAGCTTGAAATCAAACCAATGTAAACTCACTCATATACCACAATTTATTCTTAATATTTTGATTTAATACATCTATTGATGAAGATAATAATTTTGGCAACACTTTTAATGCCTCTATTTCTACAATATACCTAGAAAAATGTTCAATAAAAACTCTAAAGCTTTGTAACATTTCATTGGAAACTGCTTCCTTCAAACGTGTTGGTGCACAACATTCCACACCAAACGCACTGGAGTCAATAAAAAAATATCAGTTTATAAGTTTGTAATGTCAGTTCACAGAACATAGTTGAACATAGGGGGTGGTCCTACAACTCTGCAGGTGACCGTGTGTTTGTGAGATTGCAGTGGTTGTATTCTATCCCGGCAACCACAAGGGAGTGAACGTAAAACTATTGCAAATACATATAAACAAGAGCATCAAGAATTGCAGGGCAATCCATAGTCCCCCACCGGCCCAGACAAACATTTTCCAGACATTTTCTATGATGGAGGTCAAAAATCAAGGTGAAGGTCACGATGACCTTATTTTGGTACGTGACACACCGTTATCGCAAGATGTATTCACATACCAAGTTTGGTATCGCGAAGTGTTATAGTATTGAAAATACGGTCCGGACAAGCATTTTCTATGACAGAGGTCACAGGTCAAGGTCACAGTGACCTTATTTTGGTACGCAACACACCATTATCCCAAGATGTATCCGCATCCCAAGTTTGGTATCTCTAAGTGTTATAGTATTGAAAATAAGGTCCGGACAAGCATTTTCTATGACAGAGGTCACAGGTCAAGTCAAGGTCACAATGACCTTATTTTGGTACACGACACACCGCTATCCCAAGATGTATTCACATACCAAGTTTGGTATCTCTAAGTGTTATAGTATTGAAAATACGGTCCGGACAAGAATTTTCTATGCATGACCTTGACCTTATTTTGGTATGCGACACACCGCTATCCCAAGATGTATTCACATACCAAGTATGGTATCTCTAAGTGTTATAGTATTGAAAATATGGTCCGGACAAGCATTTTCTGACAGAGGTCACAGGTCAAGGTCAAAATAACCTTATTTTGATACGCGACACACCGCTATCCCAAGATATATTCACATACCAAGTTTGGTATCTCTAAGTGTTATAGTATTGAAAAAACGGTCCGGACAAGCATTTTCTATGACAGAGGTCACAGGTCAAGGTCACAGTGACCTTATTTTGGTATGCGACACACAACTATCCCAAGATGTATCCATATACCAAGTTTGGTATCTCAAAGTCTTATAGTATTGAAAATATGGCCCGGATAAGCATTTTCGGAACATTTTCTATGACAGAGGTCACAGGTCAAGGTCACTGTGACCTTATTTTGGTATGCGACACACCGCTATCCCAAGATGTATTCAAATATCAAGTTCGGTATCTCTAAGTGTTGTAGTATTGAAAATACGGTCCGGATAAGCATTTTCTATGACAGAGGTCAAGGTCACAGTGACCTTTTTTTGGTACGCAACACACCACTATCCTAAGATGTATCCACATACCAAGTTTGGTATCTCAAAGTCTTGTATTGAAAATATGGCCCGGACAAGCATTTCGGAAGGATGGATGGACGGACGGACAGGGTGCAAACCTATAGTCCCCACCGGGACCGATTGGGGACTATTAAGCGAGCTTATGGATAAACTATTGAAATTGGAACTTAGATATTATGTCTATGAACATTATCCTAAAGCTTCATCAAGATCCGATTATAAAAAATAAAGTTATTGGTCAGAAACAAAAGTCAGGTTTGAAAAATCAAAGGCCATAACAATTTTAGGTGCGATCTGGCTGGTTATCAAACTTGGCCGAGATATTGTCCATAAATGTTAATACCAAGTTTCATCAAGATTGGAATGAAAATGTTAGTTATTGAGCAAAAGCCGCAAAACTCTACAATTTTCAAAAATCCAAGGGTCATAACTCTGGCATGATAGTTGTGATCTGGCTTGTTACCAAACTTGGCCAAGATATTATGGCCATAAACACTGTCCTAAAGCTTCATCAAGATTGGATTATATTGAGGGGAAACCCCAAACATTTTCAATTTCAAAATCCAAGGGCCATAACTCCAGCACTGTATGTGCGATCTGGCTGGTTATCGAACTTGGCCTAGATATTATGGTCATAAACATTGTCCGAAAGTTTCATCAAGATCGGATTATAAATATTAAAGTAATTGGTTGGAAAAAAAAGAGGATTTTGAAAAATTACCTGTTGTTGCGACTACATTCTATGTGCATGTTCTATGCATTACCGCTAATATTCACATCCCTGTGTATAGTATCATTTAACACTTTGTACCAACTTGTGCATTTAGCACAGTTGTACCACAATAAAACAATATATAGGTGCAATCTGGCTTGTTATTGAATGTGGCCTAAATATAATAGACGTTCAAGATGGAATAATAAATATTACACTTATTGGTCAGAAACAGAAGTGACGCTGGAACGACGGACAGAAATGCAAATTCAATAGACATCCGCCTTTGGCAGTGGACAATAATTCAACGGCCATTACTGGATTTCCAACTTGTCCAAGCTTTTATTTATATACTTTGGCCGAGTTTGGTAAATATCTGATGGAAAATGAAGGTGCTAGAGCATCAACAAAGCAAAATA
The DNA here is from genome assembly GCA_037043455.1 of Cyrtodaria siliqua. Classification (NCBI taxonomy): domain Eukaryota; kingdom Metazoa; phylum Mollusca; class Bivalvia; order Adapedonta; family Hiatellidae; genus Cyrtodaria; species Cyrtodaria siliqua. The sequence continues at coordinate 49,163 of JAWPHD010003887.1, read as the reverse complement.
TAGCAAACTCTGCTGTTTGTTGTCCGATATGTCTTGTTTTCCAACTCGTCTGAGCTTTTAATGACGTTTTCTGCCAAAGATTGGTCGAAATCAGATGAAAAATGAAGGAGCCACAGTGTTAACAAAGCAAAATATAGCATTTTTAATAAACTCTAGAGTTACTAATCCAATCGAGCTAGTTCTCGCACTTGTCTCAGCGTTTATTAGTAGGCAATGAGAAGTTGTACATGAAATGCAAAATAGTCGAAGGCCAGACAAACTTATAAATGCATCCGCATTTGGACTAGAAAGTACATTTTGTGTTGTTTGTTGTTCGTTTACCTGATTACCTCCTAGGGGGCCCCAGCAGACGGAACAAAAATATGAAAACTGATTGTGCAACAACACGCCCTTAGCTAAGAAATACACCACACATGAACATGAAATCTCAAAGGATATGGAGGGAGTTAGCATCACAAGGACGAAACTCCATTATAATAAGTTACTATAATAATAAGTTTCCCAAGTCACCCCTGTAGAGGGGCCCCTGTATGCAGGCAGTCAAAACATGTTTTATATAATTATGATGTGCCTCAAGTCCCTAAATTAGAACTTGAGGTTGTTTTTAGTAAAAACATAAGTCTCGCCCACTGGCAAAAGGGCCATAAATCATTCAAGTGGAACACGATGATGACATGTGCAACTAAGCTTGGTAATGATCATCCTTATAAAGTTTCGTTGAAATCTGGCCAGGGGATCAGAAGAACTAGTCGGTACAAAGATTGTGTATTAAAAATCTTTAAAGGGCCATAACTCTGCCAAAAATCATTCAACCGGAACACGACAATAATATAAGAAACCAAGTTTCGTTGAAAGCCTACTGGTGATTGAGGAGAACTAGTCCGGACAGTCTGTGTATTAAAACCTTTAAAGAGTCACAACTCCATCAAAACTCATTCAACCGGAACATGACAATGATATGCGCAACTACGCTTGGTACTGATCATTCCTGCCAAGTTTTACTGAAATCCAGCCAGGGGTTCAGGCAAACTAGCCTGGATAAAGTTTGTGTATAAGGGGCTATAACTTTGTCAAAAATCATTCAACCGGCCAGCGTATCTGGAGAACTAGTCTGGACAAAGTTTATGTATAGCAACCTTTAAAGAGCCACACCTCCAACAAAAATCATTCAACTGGAACACAGCAACATTATGCACAACTAGGCTTGGTGCCAAGTTTCATTGAAATCCAGCCAAGAGTTCAGGAAAACTAGTCCGGTTAAAATTTGTGTATAATGGAACATAACTCTGTCAAAAATCGTTCAATAGGAACACGGCGATGACATAAGCAACAAGGCTTTGTAACGATCATCCCTGCCAATTTTCGTTTTTAAAACTTGTCCAAGCTTTCATTGGTATTAACAATCTTGTAAAGTTTGGTAAAGATCCGATGAAAAATTGAAGGCCCTGTCATCTTAAGGCAAAATACAGCATTTTTAACTAAATCAAGGGCCATAACTCCGGTGTTACTGGTTCAATCTGGCTGGTTTTCGGACTTGTCCAAGCCTTCATTAATATTAACAATCTGTGCAAGTTTGGTAAAGATCAAATAATAAATGAAGTTGCTAGAGTGGTCACAAGGCAGAAAATCACATTTTCAGCAAAACAAGGGCCATAACTCTACTGTTACTGAACCGATCTGGCTGGTTTTCAAACTTGTCCGAGCATTCATTGATATTAACAATCTGTCTTAGTTTGGTAACGATCAAATAATAAATGAAGGTGCTACAGTGTTCACAAGGCACAATATGGCCAAAACTTCAGTGGAACTAATCCGATCTGGCTGGTTTTCGAACTTGTCCAAGCCTTTATTGATATAAAGACCCTCGCAAATTTGGTAAAGATCCGATTAAAAATAACAACAAACAACTCGCCATCTCATAAGCTTTGCCTGGATTTGGTATGCAGCAATGACCAGACACAGTAAAGATGTCTAGTTTTGGTATGCAGCATGGACCAGACAGTAAAGATGCCTAGATTTGGTATGCAGCATGGACCAGACAGTAAAGATACATGGATTTGGTATGCAGCATGGACCAGACACATTAAAGGTACCTGGATTTGGTTTTCAGCATGCATCAGATGATAAACATGCATGGATTAGGTATGCAACATTGACTAGACAGTAAGCATGCCTTGTTTTGGTAGGCAGCATGGACCAGACAGTAATATGCATTGATTTTGTTTGCAGCATAGACCAGACACATTAAAAGTATGCAGCAAAACACAGAGACAGTAAAGGCGCCTTGTTTTGGTAGGCAGCATGGACCAGACACAGTAGAGACATATGGATTAGGTCTGCAGCATGGACCAGACATTTTAGGAACATGGCTTTGGTATGAAGCATGGACCAGACACAGTAAACATACCTATATTTGGTATGTAGCATGGACCAGAAATACAGTAAAGATGCCTGGATTTGGTATGCAGCATGGACCAAATACAGTAAAGATACATGGATTCGGCATGCAGCATAGCCCAGACACAGTAAAGTACATGTATTTGGTATGCAGCATGGACCAAACACAGTAAAGATACCTGGATTAGGTATGCAGCATAGTCCAGACACAGTAAAGTACATGGATTTCATATGCAGCATGGATCAAACACAGTAAAGATGCCTGGATTTGGTATGCAGCAGAGACCAAACAGTAAAGATATCTGGATTTGATATGCAGCATGGTCCAGACACAGTAAAGGTACATGGATTTGGTATTTGGTAAGCAGTATGAACCAAACACATTAAAGATACCTGGATTTGATCTGCAGCATGGACCAAACACAGTAAAGATGGATTTGGTATGATGTTTAGACCAAACACAGTAAAGCTATATGGATTTGATTTGCAGCATGGCAGACAGTATATGTACATGGATTGGGTATGCAGCATGGACCAAACACAGTAAAGGTACCTGGCTTTGATCTGCAGCATAGCCCAGACACAGTAAAATACATGTGTTTGGTATGCAGCATGGCCCAAACACAGTAAAGATACATGGATTAGGTAGGCAGCATAGCCCAGACACAGTCAAGTACATGGATTTCGTGTGCAGCATGGACCAAACACAGTAAAGATGCCTGGATATGGTATGCAGCATCTACCAAACAAAAGATATCTGGATTTGATCTGCAGCATTGACCAGACACAGTAAGGGTACATGGATTTGGTATGCAGCATGGACCAAATGCAGTAAAGGTGGATTTTATCTGCAGCATGGACCAAACACAGTAATGCTATGTGAATTTGATCTGCAGCATTGACCAGACACAGTGAAGGTACACTGATTTGGTATGCAGCAAAGACCAAACACAGTAAAAATATCTGGATTTGATCTGCAGCATGGACCAGACACAGTAAAGGTACATGGATCTGGTATGCAGCATGGACCAGACACAGTAATGATACCTGTATTTGGTATGCAGCATAGACCAGACTCAGTATTGATGCCTGGATTTGGTATGCAGCATGGACCAGACATAGTAAAGGAACATGGATCTGGTATGCAGCATGGACCAGACACAGTAATAATACCTGTATTTGGTATACTGCATGGACCAGACATAAGATACATGGATTAGGTATGCAGCATGGACCAGACATAGTAAAGATACCTGAACTTGGTCTGCAGCATGGTAAAGATACTTGGATTTGATCTGCAGCATGGACCAGACACAGTAAGGGTACATGGATTTGGTATGCAGCATGGACCAAATGCAATAAAGGTGGATTTTATCTGCAGCATGGACCAAACACAGTAATGATACCTGAATTTGGTAAGCAGCATGGACCAGACTCAGTATTGATGCCTGGATTTGGTATGCAGCATGGACCAGACATAGTAAAGAAACATTGATTTGGTCTGCAGCATGGAACAGACATAGTAAAGGTACATGTATCTGGTATGCAGCATGGACCAGACACAGTAATGATACCTGTATTTGGTATGCAGCATGGACCAGACTCAGTATTGATGCCTGGATTTGGTATGCAGCATGGACCAGACATAGTAAAGAAACATGGTTTTGGTCTGCAGCATGGACCAGACATAAGATACATGGATTAGGTATGCAGCATGGACCAGACATAGTAAAGATATCTGGATTTGGTCTGCAGCATGAACTATCTACCGTAAGAATGCCTGGATTTGGTCTGCAGCATGGACCAGATACAGTAAAGATGCCTGGATCTGGTCTGCAGCATGGACCAGATTCAGTAAAGATGCCTGGATCTGGTCTGCAGCATGGACCAGATTCAGTATATTTAGTATGTAGCACTAAGGCTTTCAATGATGAAAGAGTTAAAATGATTTTGTTTAAACAAATTGATTACATTCGAGGGTAAACAAGAAAACATCCCAGATTGAGTAACAATTAAGTCTAATATGTGACTTCAAATGGATTCATTTGTTTAAATATAAACACATATTACATGCCAAAATAAATGAGTATCAGTCTCAATCCATTGAAACCATCCATACTAGTCACATAAACATAGATCTTCAAATATATATTTATTGATTATGAAAATAACACAGCTTCTAAGAAAACTTGTTTCTATAGCTATATGCAGACATCGGAAGATTTCTGCAACCAATGACTTGATCGGCTGATTCTCAGCATCATTTATGATAAATAATAGTGGCAGTAAGTATATAAGACCATTACTTTCAAAAGCTCTACACGGGAGTTATTCTTGTACGATATTTATTGCAATTAATTGCTCATTCAATGAAAGTAATGATTTTATCGTATAGGAAATCATGTTTTATATAAGTATACATACTTCAGCAACTTTTCAGTTTATTGTTATTAATAACAATTAGGAAAATAAAGCAACTGTGCGGTGAGTGGCAAACAGTTGATTCTCGGTGGTAAGAGCGCACTGGTTGGGTAAGTAGAAATTTTTTTCAAACATTTTTTTAAGTAAATCTTAATGAATATAATATATGATTGATCTAATACAACAACATATCCTTTTTATATATATATTTTTTCATATATTTTTTTCTTTCTTTGCAGGTAAGTAATTTTTTATGACTATTAAATGTAAAAGATCTAATACAATATATCCTTTTGCATATTTGTTTTCTGTCAATTAATTACCATAATATGTTCAAGGTACCCTGTCTGGCAATGATTTACTCATTTGAATGACTGTTAATATTATTTAATGCAGACCTTGAATTTTTAAAGCCTTGTTCATTTAAAGTAAAATTTGATTTGATTTATGAACTATACAATCCAGTTAAAGAGTTTTAAGGTATTTGGCCTACTATTCTGCCACCATTGCAACACTGTCAAGTTCAAGGTATTTGGCACACTATTCTACCACCATTGTCACACTCAGTAAAGTTCAAGATATTTGGCACACTCTGCTGCTATCAGTCACCCTCAGTAAAGTTCAAGATATTTGGTCCACTCTTCTCTCACCACTGTCACACTCAGTAAAGTTTAAGATATTTGGCACACTTATTTGCCACCATTGTCACATTCAGTAAAGTTCAAGATATTTGGTACACTCAGCTGCCACCATTGTCACATTCAGTAAATTTCAAGATATTTGGCAGACTCTTTTGACATGCACACTTTTCTGCCACCATTGTCACACTCAGTAAAGTTCAAGAAATTTGGCACACTTTTCTGTCATCACTGTCACACTCAGTAAAGTTCAATATATTTGGCACACTCTTCTGCCAGTATTGTCATGCTCAGTAAAGCTCAAGATATTTTGCCCATTCTTCTACCACCATTGCCACACTCAGTAAAGTTCAAGATATTTGGCACACTCAGCTGTCACAGTCAGCAAAGTTCAAGATATTTGGTCCACTCAGCTGCCACCATTTTCACTCAGTAAAGTTCAAGATATTTGGCATACTCTTCTGCATACACTGTCACACTCAGTAAAGTTCAAGATATTTGGCATACTCTTCTGCATACACTGTCACACTCAGTAAAGTTCAAGATAGATTGCACACTTTTTTGCCACCATTGTCACACACAGTAAAATTCAAGATATTTGGCACACCCTCCTGCCATTATTGTGACACCCAGTAAAGTTCAAGATTTGGCACACTCTTCTGCCACCATTGTCACACTCTCCTGCCACCATTGTCACACACTTCTGCCACCACTGTCATACTCAGTAAAGTTCAAGATGTTTGGCACATTCTGCTGCCACCACTATCACACTCAGTAAATTTCAAGATAAAAAATTATCTGGCACAATATTTTGCCAAAAAAATTTGTCACGCTCAGTAAAGTTCAAAATATTTGGCACACTCTGTCAATTTTGTCACACTCAGTAAAGTTCGAACCCGCAGCAGTGAGAGGCGAGAAGGTTTACAATGCAACTATTATGATGCAGTAAATATGATGACATTGCTATTATGATGAAGTAAATATGCTGACATTGCTATTTACGATGAAGTAAATATGATGACATTGCTATTATGATGAAGTAAATATGCTGACTAGTGCTGCGCAGTATTATCGGTTTATCGGTGTATTGCGATACGGACCGCAAAATAATACGTACCTTGATATTTTTTTAGAATACCGGTTCATACTGGTTTTCTCTACACGTGATTTGATTATGAAAGTAAATCGTAATCTGCAACTGAGATCTATTTTTAACTTTGTATGGTTCATGTGTTTGTAATACAATCATAAATAGAAGATCTTACAGGAGTACTCATTCATTATTGAATTTATTAAACGAGTTGGCCAAATGATATAATGCGAGGCTCTTGCCAAAACCGACATAAACCGTGGGAATTGGATCATAATCATTATCGATTTTTTTTGACAGTGCATACTAGGCTTATTTGCATATTTATATAACTAGTGGTGTATTGAAAATATAGAATGGTGTAATTCCACTCCCACACTGTAAGTTATGTGATAAATACACATATTGGAAAGTGGGCACCATCATAGTTAAAAATAGACGCACTTCCAATAATATCTGATGTTCGCTTATCGTGATATGCGTATATGTAGTGCTGGGTACCACTCAGATGTACATGGCCGATTCAAGTGATGTTAAAAACAAGAGCAAAATATGCTGACACTGCTATTATGATAAAGTAAATATGATGACACTGCTATTATGAGGAAGTGAACATTGTGACATTGCTATTATGATAAAGTAAATATGATGACATTGCTATTATGATAAAGTAAATATGATGACATTGCTATTATGATAAAGTAAATATGATGACACTGCTATTATGATGAAGTAAATATGATGACATTGCTATTATGATAAAGTAAATATGTAACATTGCTATTATGATAAAGTAAATATGATGACATTGCTATTATGATGCAGTAAATATGATGTCATTGCTATTATGATGAAGTAAATATGATGACATTACTATTATGATGAAGTAAATATGATGACATTGCTATTATGATAAAGTAAATATGATGACATTGCTATTATGATGAAGTAAATATGATGACATTGCTATTATGATAAAGTAAATATGATGACACTGCTATTATGATGAAGTAAATATGATGACATTGCTATTATGATAAAGTAAATATGATGACATTGCTATTATGATGAAGTAAATATGATGACACTGCTATTATGATGAAGTAAATATGATGACATTGCTATTATGATGAAGTAAATATGATGACACTGCTATTATGTTGAAGTAAATATGATGACACTGCTATAATGATGCAGTAAATATGATGACATTGCTATTATGATGAGGTAAATATGATGACACTGCTATTATGATGAAGTAAATATGCTGACACTGCTATTATGAGGAAGTGAACATTGTGACATTGCTATTATGATGAAGTAAATATGATGACATTGCTATTATGATGAAGTAAATATGATGACATTGCTATTATGATGAAGTAAATATGATGACATTGCTATTATGATGAAGTAAATATGATGACATTGCTATTATGATGAAGTAAATATGATGACACTGCTTTTATGAGGAAGTGAACATTGTGACATTGCTATTATGATGAAGTAAATATGATGACATTGCTATTCTGATGAAGTAAATATGATGACATTGCTATTATGATGAAGTAAATATGATGACATTGCTATTATGAGGAAGTGAACATTGTGACATTGCTATTATGATGAAGTAAATATGATGACACTGCTATTATGATGCAGTAAATATGATGACATTGCTATTATGAGGAAGTGAACATTGTGACATTGCTATTATGATGAAGTAAATATGATGACACTGCTTTTATGAGGAAGTGAACATTGTGACATTGCTATTATGATGAAGTAAATATGATGACACTGCTATTATGATGCAGTAAATATGATGACATTGCTATTATGATGAAGTAAATATGATGACACTGCTATTATGATGCAGTAAATATGATGACACTGCTATTATGATGAAGTAAATATGATGACACTGCTATTATGATGCAGTAAATATGATGACACTGCTATTATGATGAAGTAAATATGATGACACTGCTATTATGATGAAGTAAATATGATGACATTGCTATTATGATTAAGTAAATATGATGACATTGCTATTATGATGAAGTAAATATGATGACACTGCTATTATGATGCAGTAAATATGATGACACTGCTATTATGATGAAGTAAATATGATGACACTGCTATTATGATGCAGTAAATATGATGACACTGCTATTATAATGAAGTAAATATGATGACATTGCTATTATGATGAAGTAAATATGATGACATTGCTATTATGATGAAGTAAATATGATGACACTGCTATTATGATGCAGTAAATATGATGACACTGCTATTATGATGAAGTAAATATGATGACACTGCTATTATGATGCAGTAAATATGATGACACTGCTATTATGATGAAGTAAATATGATGACACTGCTATTATGATGTAGTAAATATGATGACACTGCTATTATGATGAAGTAAATATGATGACATTGCTATTATGATGAAGTAAATATGATGACACTGCTATTATGATGAAGTAAATATGATGACACTGCTATTATGATGCAGTAAATATGATGACACTGCTATTATGATGAAGTAAATATGATGACATTGCTATTATGATTAAGTAAATATGATGACATTGCTATTATGATGAAGTAAATATGATGACACTGCTATTATGATGAAGTAAATATGATGACATTGCTATTATGATGAAGTAAATATGATGACACTGCTATTATGATGCAGTAAATATGATGACACTGCTATTATGATGAAGTAAATATGCTGACACTGCTATTATGATGCAGTAAATATGATGACACTGCTATTATGATGAAGTAAATATGCTGACACTGCTATTATGATGAAGTAAATATGCTGACACTGCTATTATGATGCAGTAAATATGATGACACTGCTATTATGATGAAGTAAATATGCTGACACTGCTATTATGAGGAAGTGAACATTGTGACATTGCTATTATGATGAAGTAAATATGATGACATTGCTAATATGATGAAGTAAATATGATGACATTGCTATTATGATGAAGTAAATATGATGACATTGCTATTATGATGAAGTAAATATGATGACATTGCCATTATGATGAAGTAAATATGATGACACTGCTTTTATGAGGAAGTGAACATTGTGACATTGCTATTATGATGAAGTAAATATGATGACATTGCTATTCTGATGAAGTAAATATGATGACATTGCTATTATGATGAAGTAAATATGATGACATTGCTATTATGAGGAAGTGAACATTGTGACATTGCTATTATGATGAAGTAAATATGATGACACTGCTATTATGATGCAGTAAATATGATGACATTGCTATTATGAGGAAGTGAACATTGTGACATTGCTATTATGATGAAGTAAATATGATGACACTGCTTTTATGAGGAAGTGAACATTGTGACATTGCTATTATGATGAAGTAAATATGATGACACTGCTATTATGATGCAGTAAATATGATGACATTGCTATTATGATGAAGTAAATATGATGACACTGCTATTATGATGCAGTAAATATGATGACACTGCTATTATGATGAAGTAAATATGATGACACTGCTATTATGATGCAGTAAATATGATGACACTGCTATTATGATGCAGTAAATATGATGACACTGCTATTATGATGAAGTAAATATGATGACACTGCAATTATGATGAAGTAAATATGATGACACTGCTATTATGATGAAGTAAATATGATGACATTGCTATTATGATTAAGTAAATATGATGACATTGCTATTATGATGAAGTAAATATGATGACACTGCTATTATGATGCAGTAAATATGATGACACTGCTATTATGATGAAGTAAATATGATGACACTGCTATTATGATGCAGTAAATATGATGACACTGCTATTATAATGAAGTAAATATGATGACATTGCTATTATGATGAAGTAAATATGATGACACTGCTATTATGATGAAGTAAATATGATGACACTGCTATTATGATGCAGTAAATATGATGACACTGCTATTATGATGAAGTAAATATGATGACACTGCTATTATGATGCAGTAAATATGATGACACTGCTATTATGATGCAGTAAATATGATGACACTGCTATTATGATGAAGTAAATATGATGACACTGCTATTATGATGCAGTAAATATGATGACATTGCTATTATGATGAAGTAAATATGATGACACTGCTATTATGATGCAGTAAATATGATGACACTGCTATTATGATGAAGTAAATATGATGACACTGCTATTATGATGCAGTAAATATGATGACACTGCTATTATGATGAAGTAAATATGATGACACTGCTATTATGATGAAGTAAATATGATGACACTGCTATTATGATGAAGTAAATATGATGACATTGCTATTATGATTAAGTAAATATGATGACATTGCTATTATGATGAAGTAAATATGATGACACTGCTATTATGATGCAGTAAATATGATGACACTGCTATTATGATGAAGTAAATATGATGACACTGCTATTATGATGCAGTAAATATGATGACACTGCTATTATAATGAAGTAAATATGATGACATTGCTATTATGATGAAGTAAATATGATGACATTGCTATTATGATGAAGTAAATATGATGACACTGCTATTATGATGCAGTAAATATGATGACACTGCTATTATGATGAAGTAAATATGATGACACTGCTATTATGATGCAGTAAATATGATGACACTGCTATTATGATGAAGTAAATATGATGACACTGCTATTATGATGTAGTAAATATGATGACACTGCTATTATGATGAAGTAAATATGATGACATTGCTATTATGATGAAGTAAATATGATGACACTGCTATTATGATGAAGTAAATATGATGACACTGCTATTATGATGCAGTAAATATGATGACACTGCTATTATGATGAAGTAAATATGATGACATTGCTATTATGATTAAGTAAATATGATGACATTGCTATTATGATGAAGTAAATATGATGACACTGCTATTATGATGAAGTAAATATGATGACATTGCTATTATGATGAAGTAAATATGATGACACTGCTATTATGATGCAGTAAATATGATGACACTGCTATTATGATGAAGTAAATATGCTGACACTGCTATTATGATGCAGTAAATATGATGACACTGCTATTATGATGAAGTAAATATGCTGACACTGCTATTATGATGAAGTAAATATGCTGACACTGCTATTATGATGCAGTAAATATGATGACACTGCTATTATGATGAAGTAAATATGCTGACACTGCTATTATGAGGAAGTGAACATTGTGACATTGCTATTATGATGAAGTAAATATGATGACATTGCTATTATGATGAAGTAAATATGATGACATTGCTATTATGATGAAGTAAATATGATGACATTGCTATTATGATGAAGTAAATATGATGACATTGCCATTATGATGAAGTAAATATGATGACACTGCTTTTATGAGGAAGTGAACATTGTGACATTGCTATTATGATGAAGTAAATATGATGACATTGCTATTCTGATGAAGTAAATATGATGACATTGCTATTATGATGAAGTAAATATGATGACATTGCTATTATGAGGAAGTGAACATTGTGACATTGCTATTATGATGAAGTAAATATGATGACACTGCTATTATGATGCAGTAAATATGATGACATTGCTATTATGAGGAAGTGAACATTGTGACATTGCTATTATGATGAAGTAAATATGATGACACTGCTTTTATGAGGAAGTGAACATTGTGACATTGCTATTATGATGAAGTAAATATGATGACACTGCTATTATGATGCAGTAAATATGATGACATTGCTATTATGATGAAGTAAATATGATGACACTGCTATTATGATGCAGTAAATATGATGACACTGCTATTATGATGAAGTAAATATGATGACACTGCTATTATGATGCAGTAAATATGATGACACTGCTATTATGATGCAGTAAATATGATGACACTGCTATTATGATGAAGTAAATATGATGACACTGCAATTATGATGAAGTAAATATGATGACACTGCTATTATGATGAAGTAAATATGATGACATTGCTATTATGATTAAGTAAATATGATGACATTGCTATTATGATGAAGTAAATATGATGACACTGCTATTATGATGCAGTAAATATGATGACACTGCTATTATGATGAAGTAAATATGATGACACTGCTATTATGATGCAGTAAATATGATGACACTGCTATTATAATGAAGTAAATATGATGACATTGCTATTATGATGAAGTAAATATGATGACACTGCTATTATGATGAAGTAAATATGATGACACTGCTATTATGATGCAGTAAATATGATGACACTGCTATTATGATGAAGTAAATATGATGACACTGCTATTATGATGCAGTAAATATGATGACACTGCTATTATGATGCAGTAAATATGATGACACTGCTATTATGATGAAGTAAATATGATGACACTGCTATTATGATGCAGTAAATATGATGACACTGCTATTATGATGAAGTAAATATGATGACATTGCTATTATGATTAAGTAAATATGATGACATTGCTATTATGATGAAGTAAATATGATGACATTGCTATTATGATGCAGTAAATATGATGACATTGCTATTATGATGAAGTAAATATGATGACACTGCTATTATGATGCAGTAAATATGATGACACTGCTATTATGATGAAGTAAATATGCTGACACTGCTATTATGATGCAGTAAATATGATGACACTGCTATTATGATGAAGTAAATATGCTGACACTGCTATTATGATGAAGTAAATATGCTGACACTGCTATTATGATGCAGTAAATATGATGACACTGCTATTATGATGAAGTAAATATGCTGACACTGCTATTATGAGGAAGTGAACATTGTGACATTGCTATTATGATGAAGTAAATATGATGACATTGCTATTATGATGAAGTAAATATGATGACATTGCTATTATGATGAAGTAAATATGATGACATTGATATTATGATGAAGTAAATATGATGACATTGCCATTATGATGAAGTAAATATGATGACACTGCTTTTATGAGGAAGTGAACATTGTGACATTGCTATTATGATGAAGTAAATATGATGACATTGCTATTCTGATGAAGTAAATATGATGACATTGCTATTATGATGAAGTAAATATGATGACATTGCTATTATGAGGAAGTGAACATTGTGACATTGCTATTATGATGAAGTAAATATGATGACACTGCTATTATGATGCAGTAAATATGATGACATTGCTATTATGAGGAAGTGAACATTGTGACATTGCTATTATGATGAAGTAAATATGATGACACTGCTTTTATGAGGAAGTGAACATTGTGACATTGCTATTATGATGAAGTAAATATGATGACACTGCTATTATGATGCAGTAAATATGATGACATTGCTATTATGATGAAGTAAATATGATGACACTGCTATTATGATGCAGTAAATATGATGACACTGCTATTATGATGAAGTAAATATGATGACACTGCTATTATGATGCAGTAAATATGATGACACTGCTATTATGATGCAGTAAATATGATGACACTGCTATTATGATGAAGTAAATATGATGACACTGCAATTATGATGAAGTAAATATGATGACACTGCTATTATGATGAAGTAAATATGATGACATTGCTATTATGATTAAGTAAATATGATGACATTGCTATTATGATGAAGTAAATATGATGACACTGCTATTATGATGCAGTAAATATGATGACACTGCTATTATGATGAAGTAAATATGATGACACTGCTATTATGATGCAGTAAATATGATGACACTGCTATTATAATGAAGTAAATATGATGACATTGCTATTATGATGAAGTAAATATGATGACACTGCTATTATGATGAAGTAAATATGATGACACTGCTATTATGATGCAGTAAATATGATGACACTGCTATTATGATGAAGTAAATATGATGACACTGCTATTATGATGCAGTAAATATGATGACACTGCTATTATGATGCAGTAAATATGATGACACTGCTATTATGATGAAGTAAATATGATGACACTGCTATTATGATGCAGTAAATATGATGACACTGCTATTATGATGAAGTAAATATGATGACATTGCTATTATGATGAAGTAAATATGATGACACTGCTATTATGATGAAGTAAATATGATGACATTGCTATTATGATGCAGTAAATATGATGACACTGCTATTATGATGAAGTAAATATGATGACATTGCTATTATGATTAAGTAAATATGATGACATTGCTATTATGATGAAGTAAATATGATGACACTGCTATTATGATGAAGTAAATATGATGACATTGCTATTATGATGAAGTAAATATGCTGACACTGCTATTATGATGACACTGCTATTATGATGCAGTAAATATGATGACATTGCTATTATGATGCAGTAAATATGATGACATTGCTATTATGATAAAGTAAATATGATGACACTGCTATTATGATGAAGTAAATATGATGACATTGCTATTATGATTAAGTAAATATGATGACATTGCTATTATGATGAAGTAAATATGATGACACTGCTATTATGATGCAGTAAATATGATGACACTGCTATTATGATGAAGTAAATATGGTGACACTGCTATTATGATGAAGTAAATATGGTGACACTGCTATTATGAGGAAGTGAACATTGTGACATTGCTATTATGATGAAATAATTATGATGACATTGCTATTATGATGAAGTAAATTTGCTGACACTGCTATTATGATGAATTCTAACACGACCTCCACAGTCTTTCATATACACAAAGAAGAGAGACAGCTGTATGTTATTCTACGATAAAATACAACTGTTCCATTAATTGCCCGCGTATATTTCATCCGTTTGAAGCGCACATTACATGACGTGACTTGGTAAATATACGTCATGAAGACAAACTCAACAGTAATTTTAATGAAATGTTAATTACAGCAAACTTGCCATGCTCCCAAACCATGCATCACCCCTGATATAAACCCATCATATGCATCAGTACAAATATAATTTTAATAAGCATCTCGAACAAGTTGAGAACATTTGACGTCATATAGCGCAAGCTATATGACGTAAGCAATGACTTAATTGTTTGTCACGTGACTACTAGTCTATTGAAACGCAGAACTTTGCATACAGGGTGCCCAATAGAACAGCCTGTAAACATAGCAGCCTGATTACCTTGACCTCCGAGATAATATAAAGTGCCCCAACAATAGCGTAAACAAAGGGAGTAAATGTTGTGTTAGAAACAAAATAATAAATAAGTACCTGTATTGTATCGGTGAATAAAACACAGTTAGGAGTTTGGATGCATAGTAATTAAATCACGAGTGCGTTAGCACGAGTGACTTAAATACTCGCATCCGAACGACTGTGTTTTATTCACCGATATAATACAGGTACATATTTATTATTTCTTAAGTAAATATGCTGACACCGATATTATGATGAAATAAATATGATGACACTGCTATTATGAGGAAGTCAACACGGTGACATTGCTATTATGATGGAATACATATGATGACATTGTTATTATGATACAGTAAATATGCTCACTGCTATTATGATGAAGTAAACATGCTGACACTGCTATTATGATAACACCCCTGTGACCTCCTGCCCTGGGGTCCCTAATGCAAACATTGAAAAATAATATGTTACATAACCACCCATCCACACAATCACTAATATACACATGTACTTTTACCTGAATTAAGGGGGATAATTCAGGTAAAATTACATGAGAGAGTTATAGTGCTTGTCATATAAAGTTGTTTAATAATAATGAACATGTGTGCCAAGTTTCAAAGATTGTGGACAATTTATTTTCGAAAAATGAGACAAAACAAAAAAATTACCCAAAATCTTTAACCAAAATGGCAAACTGGACAGATGGATGGATGGAAATCACAAAACCATAGGCCTGGATTTGCTATTCAATTGAGCTAGAACAATTATGCTGATTTTACTTAAAATAATTCAGTGAATATGTTGACATGGCAAAGTATATCCCACAATTTACTTAAACCAATACACTGATTTTGGTATACAGGTGTAAGTAGGACAATTTGAACTTGGAGAGCCAAGAGACAGAAACATTTGTAGCATGCCAGGTTTCCCAGTGTGATTTCTCCAATGTATTCAGTCTTCCTTTACATGAAGACCACCGTGGTACTCTTACCATCTTTTACGAGAACCAATTTGATTTTATTTGAACTAAATGACTGAAACCCTAAACTGTGTCCTTATCTTTGCCTGAGATTAATTAGAATGAAATCAGTGTTTCTTCAAGGTGATCTATTAGAACGAGGTCTATTATCTAAGATACAACAGAACTTTGCATATTTTTATCAAAAGTTGGAGATTCACTTATCACTCAACATGCAATGAAAACAAGTGTTATGTTAGCAATTGTAATTTGCACATTATAAAACTTGGCTTTGCATCATGCTTGTATTGAAGATAAAGAGTTGCACACTTGGATAATTCAATGTCAGCCTGCAGTCAGATGTACTTAGATGTACTTCAAGTAAGTTCCATATATATCAACATAGTCAAATCTTAACACAAACTACAATAAAAAATACCCAATAGGGTATCCAACATTTTTAAGATAGTTAGATGTACAAAATTAAATCTTCAAATTTTTAGATTTACTGTGGGAACAAGCACATCTGTTCTTAATAATGGTTAGATAGTTCTTGAAATCCTTCTCAATCATTACTGACATATCACTGCCTGTTGTCGACAACATACTCAGCAAAGCCACCAGTTGCCAACAACATACACAGCAATATCAATTTAAAACCCAGAGTGACAGACAAAATACTCAATAATACCCACATAAAACTTTTTAATTCTCAACTGTATCAATATATGTAACTTGAAAAGTTGTCAAAATCATACTCAACAATACAGATTGCCAACAAAAATCTCAATATACCAAAAATTGACAGTTGGTGACATATTACTGACAGTGCTTGGCTAATATTGTCCTTCAATATAACCAACACTGTCCTTCAATATAACCAACACTGTCCTTCAATATAACCAACATTGTCCTTCAATAAAACAGTTCCCCATATTGTCTTTCATTATAACCGACAGTTCCCAACATTGTATTTCAGAATAACCAACAGTTCCCTACATTGTCCTTTAATATAACCAACAGTTCCAAACATTGTCCTTCAATATAATGAACAGTTCCCAACATTGTCCTTCATTATAACGAACAGTTCCCAACATTGTCCTTCAATATAACCAACAGTTCCCCATATTGTCCTTCATTATAACTAACAGTTCCCAACATTGTCCTTCAATATAACCAACAGTTCCCCATATTGTCCTTCATTATAACGAACAGTTCCAAACATCGTCCTTCAATATAACCAACCGTTCCCAACATTGTCCTTCAATATAACCAACAGTTCCCAACATTGTCCTTCAATATAACCAACAGTTCCCCATATTGTCCTTCATTATAAGAACAGTTCCAAACATCGTCCTTCAATATAACCAACCGTTCCCAACATTGTCCTTCAATATAACCAACAGTTCCCAACATTGTCCTTCAATATAACAAACAGTTCCCAACATGGTCCTTCAATATAACCAACAGTTCCCCATATTGTCCTTCATTATAAGGAACAGTTCCAAACATCGTCCTTCAATATAACCAACCGTTCCCAACATTGTCCTTCAATATAACCAACAGTTCCCAACATTGTCCTTCAATATAACAAACAGTTCCCAACATGGTCCTTCAATATAACCAACCATTCAGGACATAGTCCTTCAATATAACCAACCGTTCCCAACATTGTCCTTCAATATAACCAACCGTTCCAAACATTGTCCTTCAATATAACCAACAGTTCCCAACATTGTCCTTCAATGTAACAAACAGTTCCAACATTGTCCTTCAATACAACCAACCGTTCCCGACATTGTCCTTCAATATAATCAACCGTTCCCAACATTGTCCTTCAATATAACCAACAGTTCCCAACATTGTCCTTCAATGTAACAAACAGTTCCAACATTGTCCTTCAATACAACCAACCGTTCCCGACATTGTCCTTCAATATAATCAACCGTTCCCAACATTGTCCTTCAATATAACCAACCGTTCCCAACACTGTCCTTAATATAACCAACAGTTCCCAATATTGTCCTTCAATATAACAAATAGTTCCCAACATTGTCCTTCAATATAACAAACAGTTCCAAACATTGTCCTTCGATATAACATCCTTTTATATAACAGACAGTTCCCCATATTGTTCTTCATTATAACCAACAGTTCCCAACATTGTCCTTCATTATAACAAACAGTTCCCAACATTGTCCTTCATTATAACAAACAGTTCCCGACATTGTCCTTCATTATAACAAACAGTTCCCGACATTGTCCTTCAATATAACCAACAGTTCCCCATATTGTCTTTCATTATAACAAACAGTTCCCAACATTGTCCTTCAATATAACCAACCGTTCTCAACATTGTCCTTCAATATAACCAACAGTTCCCAACATTGTCCTTCAATATAACAAACAGTTCCCAACATTGTCCTTCAATATAACCAACAGTTCCCAACTTTGTCCTTCAATATAACCAACATCATCCTCCAATATAACCAACAGTTCCCAACATTGTCCTTCAATATGACCAAATGTGTCGACGTGCCGTAAAACACCATTCATTCATTCATTCAATATAACCAACAACTCACGACATTGTCCTTCAATATAACAAACAGTTCCCAACATTGTCCTTCAAAATAACCAACATTGTCCTTCGATATAACGTCCTTGAATATAACAAACAGTTCCCAACATTGTCCTTCAATATAACCAACAGTTCCCAACAATGTCCTTCAATATAACCAACAGTTCCCAACATTGTCCTTCAATAAAACCAACAGTTCCCAACTTTGTCCTTCAATATAACCAACATTGTCCTTCAATATAACCAACAGTTCCCAACATTGTCCTTCAATATAACCAACAGTTCCTAACATTGTCCTTCAATATAACCAACAGTTTCTAACATTATCTTTCAATATAACCAACAGTTCCCATCAATATAACTAACAGTTCCCAACTTTGTCCTTCAATATAACCAACATTGTCATTCAATATAACCAACAGTTCCCAACATTGTCCTTCAATATAACCAACAGTTCCCAACTTTGTCCTTCAATATAACCAACATCATCCTCCAATATAACCAACAGTTCCCAACATTGTCCTTCAATATGACCAAATGTGTCGACGTGCCGTAAAACACCATTCATTCATTCATTCATTCAATATAACCAACAACTCACGACATTGTCCTTCAATATAACAAACAGTTCCCAACATTGTCCTTCAAAATAACCAACATTGTCCTTCGATATAACGTCCTTGAATATAACAAACAGTTCCTAACATTGTCCTTCAATATAACCAACAGTTCCCAACAATGTCCTTCAATAAAACCAACAGTTCCCAACATTGTCCTTCAATAAAACCAACAGTTCCCAACTTTGTCCTTCAATATAACCAACATTGTCCTTCAATATAACCAACAGTTCCCAACATTGTCCTTCAATATAACCAACAGTTCCTAACATTGTCCTTCAATATAACCAACAGTTTCTAACATTATCTTTCAATATAACCAACAGTTCCCATCAATATAACTAACAGTTCCCAGCTTTGTCCTTCAATATAACCAACATTGTCATTCAATATAACCAACAGTTCCCAACATTGTCCTTCAATATAACCAACAGTTCCCAACTTTGTCCTTCAATATAACCAACATCATCCTCCAATATAACCAACAGTTCCCAACATTGTCCTTCAATATGACCAAATGTGTTGACGTGCCGTAAAACACCATTCATTCATTCATTCAATATAACCAACATCTCACGACATTGTCCTTCAATATAACAAACAGTTCCCAACATTGTCCTTCAAAATAACCAACATTGTCCTTCGATATAACGTCCTTGAATATAACAAACAGTTCCTAACATTGTCCTTCAATATAACCAACAGTTCCCAACAATGTCCTTCAATAAAACCAACAGTTCCCAACATTGTCCTTCAATAAAACCAACAGTTCCCAACTTTGTCCTTCAATATAACCAACATTGTCCTTCAATATAACCAACAGTTCCCAACATTGTCCTTCAATATAACCAACAGTTCCTAACATTGTCCTTCAATATAACCAACAGTTTCTAACATTATCTTTCAATATAACCAACAGTTCCCATCAATATAACTAACAGTTCCCAACTTTGTCCTTCAATATAACCAACATTGTCATTCAATATAACCAACAGTTCCCAACATTGTCCTTCAATATAACCAACAGTTCCCAACTTTGTCCTTCAATATAACCAACATCATCCTCCAATATAACCAACAGTTCCCAACATTGTCCTTCAATATGACCAAATGTGTCGACGTGCCGTAAAACACCATTCATTCATTCATTCAATATAACCAACAACTCACGACATTGTCCTTCAATATAACAAACAGTTCCCAACATTGTCCTTCAAAATAACCAACATTGTCCTTCGATATAACGTCCTTGAATATAACAAACAGTTCCTAACATTGTCCTTCAATATAACCAACAGTTCCCAACAATGTCCTTCAATAAAACCAACAGTTCCCAACTTTGTCCTTCAATATAACCAACATTGTCCTTCAATATAACCAACAGTTCCTAACATTGTCCTTCAATGTAACCAACAGTTCCCAACAATGTCCTTCAATATAACCAACAGTTCCCAACATTGTCCTTCAATGTAACCAACAGTTCCCAACAATGTCCTTCAATGTAACCAACAGTTCCCAACAATGTCCTTCAATATAACCAACAGTTTCCAACATTGTCCTTCAATGTAACCAACAGTTCCCAACAATGTCTTTCAATATAACAAACAGTTCCGAACATTGTCCTTCAATATAACCAACAGTTCCCAACACTGTCCTTCAATATAACCAACAGTTCCCAACATTGTCCTTCAATATAACCAACAGTTCCCAACTTTGTCCTTCAATATAACCAACATTGTCCTTCAATATAAGCAACAGTTCCCAACATTGTCCTTCAATGTAACCAACAGTCCCCAACAATGTCCTTCAATATAACCAACAGTTCCCAACATTGTCCTTCAATGTAACCAACAGTTCCAAACATTGTCCTTCAATGTAACCAACAGTTCCTAACAATGTCCTTCAATATAACCAACAGTTCCCAACATTGTTTTTCAATATAACAAACAGTTCCGAACATTGTCCTTCAATATAACCAACAGTTCCCAACATTGTCCTTCAATGTAACCAACAGTTCCAAACAGTGTCCTTCAATATAACCAACAGTTCCCAACATTGTTTTTCAATAAAACAAACAGTTCCGAACATTGTCCTTCAATATAACCAACAGTTCCCAACATTGTCCTTCAATGTAACCAACAGTTCCAAACAGTGTCCTTCAATATAACCAACAGTTCCCAACAGTGTTTTTCAATATAATCAACAGTTCCCAACAATGTCCTTCAATATAACCAACAGTTCCCAACATTGTCCTTCAATATAACCAACAGTTCCCAACGTTGTCCTTCAATATAACCAACATTGTCCTTCAATATAACCAACAGTTCCCAACATTGTCCTTCAATGTAACCAACAGTTCCCAACAATGTCCTTCAATATAACCAACAGTCCCCAACATTGTCTTTCAATATAACAAACAGTTCCGAACATTGTCCTTCAATATAACCAACAGTTCCGAACATTGTCCTTCAATATAACCAACAGTTCCCAACAATGTCCTTCAATATAACCAACAGTTCCCAACATTGTCCTTCAATGTAACCAACAGTTCCCAACAACGTCCTTCAATATAACCAACAGTTCCCAAAATCGTCCTTCAATATAACCAACAGTTCCCAACATTGTCCTTTAATATAACAAACAGTTCCAAACATTGTCCTTCAATATAACCAACAGTTCCCAACACTGTCCTTCAATGTAACCAACAGTTCCCAACAATGTCCTTCAATATAACCAACAGTTCCCAACATTGACTTTCAATATAACAAACAGTTCCGAACATTGTCCTTCAATATAACCTACAGTTCCCAACATTGTCCTTCAATATAACCAACAGTTCCCAACATTGTCCTTCAATATAACCAACAGTTCCAAATAGTGTCCAACAGTTCCCAACATTGTCCTTCAATATAACCAACAGTTCCCAACACTGTCCGTCAATATAACCAACAGTTCCCAACATTGTCCTTCAATATAACCAACAGTTCCTAACATTGTCCTTCAATATAACCAACAGTTTCTAACATTATCTTTCAATATAACCAACAGTTCCCATCAATATAACTAACAGTTTCCAACATTGTCCTTCAATATAACCCACAGTTTCCAACATTGTCCTTCCATATAATCCAGTTTCCAACATTGTCCTTCAATATAGCCAACAGTTTCCAACATTGTTCTCAATATAACCAAAAGTTCCCAACATTGTCCTTCAATATAACCAAAAGTCCCTAACACTGTCCTTCAATAAAACCAACAGTTCCAACCTAACCAACAGTTCCCAACAACATTGTTCTTCAATATAACCAACAGTTCCTAACATTGTCTTTTAATATAACCAACAGTTCCCAACATTGTCTATTAATATAACCAACAGTTCCCAACACTGTCCTTCAATATAATCAACAGTTCCTAACATTGTTCTTCAATATAACTAACAGTGCCTAACATTGTCCTTTAATATAACCAACAGTTCCCAACATTGTCCTTCAATATAACCAACAGTTCCCAACATTATCCTTTAATATAACCAACAGTTCCCAACATTGTCCTTCAATATAACCAATATTGTCCTTCAAAATAACCAGCAGTTTCCAACATTGTCCTTCAATATAACCAACAGTTTCCAACATTGTCCTTCAATATAACCAAAAGTTCCCAATATTGTCATTCAATATAACTAACAGTTTCCAACATTGTCCTTCATTATAACCAAAAGTTCCCAACATTGTCCTTCAATATAACCAAAAGTTCCCAATATTGTCCTTTAATATAACTAACAGTTTCCAACATTGTCCTTCAATATAACCCACAGTTTCCAACATTGTTTTTCAATATAACCCACAGTTTCCAACATTGTCCTTCAATATAACCAAAAGTTCCCAACACTGTCCTTCAATATAACCAACAGTTCCAACATTGTCCTCCAGTATAACCAACATTGTTGTTCAATATAACCAACAGTTCCTTACATTGTCTTTTAATATAACCAACAGTTCCCAACATTATCTTTCAATATAACCAACAGTTCCCAACACTGTCCTTCAATATAATCAAAAGTTCCTAACATTGTTCTTCAATATAACCAACAGTGCCTAACATTGTCCTTTAATATAACCAACAGTTCCCAACATTATCCTTTAATATAACCAACATTGTCCTTCAATATAACCAATATTGTCCTTCAAAATAATCAACAGTTTCCAACATTGTCCTTCAATATAACCAACAGTTTCCAACATTGTCCTTCAATATAACCAACAGTTTCCAACATTGTCCTTCAACATAACCAACCATTCCCAACATTGTCCTTCAATATAACCAACCATTCCCAACACTGTCCTTCAATATAACCAACCGTTTCCAACATTGTCCTTCAATATAACCAACCGTTTCCAACATTGTCCTTCAATACAACCAACCGTTCCCGACATTGTCCTTCAATATAACCCAGTTTCCAACATTGTCCTTCAATATAACCAAAGGTTCCCAACATTGTCCTTCAATATAACCAAAAATTCCCAACATTGTCCTTCAATATGACCAACAGTTCCCAAAATGTTCCTTCAATATAACTGACAGTTCCCAATATTATTCTTAAGTAACCAACTTAGAAGACAATATTAGACCTCTAGCTCTTGTAGTTTCACAAGATTTTTAGAGAATTTCCTAAGAAGTACAACACTACCCCCAGGGTGGAGCCAAAATTTACCCCAGTGTGACTATTTGAACAAACTTGGTAGATGAAGTTCTATGCCTTGTGGTTTCATAAAAACCTACCCCAATCATTACCAATATACACAATACCTAAGCACCCCAATGCCCCACTCCTCAACATTAATATACACTCAATCATTACCAATATACACAAGACCTAAGCACCCCACCGCCCCACCCCTCAACATTAATATACACCCAATCATTACCAATATACACAAGACCTAAGCACTCCACCGCCCCACCCCTCAACATTAATATACACACAATCATTACCAATATACACAAGACCTAAGCACCCCACCGCCCCACTCCTCAACATTAATATATACCCAATCATTACCAATATACACAAGACCTAAGCACCCCACTGCCCCACCCCTCAACATTAATATACACCAGATCATTACCAATATACACAAGACCTAAGCACCCCATCGCCCCACCCCTCAACATTATAATATACACCAGATTTTCGTTGTTGCACCGACCTGATCTTGACAAATTTGAGTCATATATCTAAGATCATTCATTTGAAGTTGATGAAGAAGCTCTGAGAAGTTGTTTAAAGCAAAAGTTAACGCTGGACCGATGACGGATGGATGAACAGGGATCCTAGTAGCTCGTCTTTGAGCCCTTTGGCCCCTCAGCTCTTGAAAGCTAAAAATGCAACCCACCGAGGACAAGTTGAAAAACCCATTTATTATCATTATCTTTATTATCGAGTGATTATATCCAAAAGATATAAACATTAAAAGAAACATTACAGGTTTGGAGAAAATATAAAGATAAAGACTAATGCACCGGTCGCTGTTCGCTTTTCGCCATTAATATTACTTTGTCAGTTGATTAAAAACAGGACCTTGATTAATGGCTCAGCAAATCTTTTTTTGTTCTCACCTCACACCTTGATAAAGCGCCAACTCAATCTTTTAAATAGCGGATACAAGTCTACGCATTTCAAATTAAAAGACATAAAAATGTCCCCTGAATAGATGGAATGTGTCTATAAACATCTTAAAATCGTGCATTTATCGAATCAAAACGGCTGAAAGACAGTTTCATTCAATATTTTACTACAATCTGACACTATTTAATCCATAGCTGTCAATAAAAGTCTCCATAGATACTTCACATAGCTGTGCAATTTCTGATAACATTGTTTTTTTTGTTCTTACATTTGGTGCAATGTGATATTGGATATATTTTTTTTACAGCATCAGGGGACATAATAATGACTCGTTTTACAAATGTGCATTATTCTAATGTTTGAATTATCTCCCTTGCATTAACATTGCAAGACTGGGCTGCTGGTCATACTACACCAAGATGTACTTTATAGCTCTGAGCTCCGTACCGTGTTCCCTAATATAAGAAGCTACAGTTTTGCTTACTTGTTTTGAAAGACCTATCTTAGTTTTATCAAAAAAACATACACAAACCATACATTGAGTATGTTTTGAAAAAGCTGTTTGGGTCGGATGATGCTGACCCATCTACTTGCATGTAGAAACATGAGGAAAATGTAAAATATTTTTTTTTTTTTGATTTTTGAAACAAATTATGAATACATTGCACAAATGTATGATTTAAGTACTCTTCAGAAGTTGAATTTTAATTTTTTAGCAAGATTTTTTGGTTGTTTACCTTGTCAACCAATCAAAATCAAGAGATTCTGTGTAATAGCTCCAAATTTACCCTGGAACATTTTCCCTGCCTGCTGATTGGTTGGTAATTGGTGTAGTCTGATCTGCTTGTACTGCTCTAAGTGCTGCATTGATTTGTTTGTTTGAATGGTGTTTTGCAACATTTTTAGCACATGTAAGACCATATATGACAGTGGATTTCTTTCTTTTTTTGTGGTGGAGACAGACCACCCACTTATTCCTTACATTACATTACTGTATACCTCCCGCCATCTGTAAGACTCAACAATGCTGCATGGAAACAAACAAGGACTGAAGTTATTTCATAACTTCTTAAAATGGCAAAAAAACTTTGCTTCAATATAACCAACATTTCATCCCAGATGTCTGAAATTATTAAGGTGTTTATAGAAATAGACAAAAAAAAAAAAAACACAATTCTGTCCAGAGAGGCTGGGATGGGGTTGTTGCAGGGTTGCCATTTTTTGGTGTGGTGAGGAATTTGTTTATGCCACAATAAAAAGGCCTATGCCCTACTATAAGAATGTGCAAAAAAAAGAGAGTTTTATTTGGCAAGATTTTTTAATTTTTTTTTGCTCTTGTCAACCGTTTGGAAAAGTTATGTCCCACTAACATGGAATCCTGGATCCGTCCCTGTACCTCTCTCTTGGGCTGCTTGAAATAGCCTAATCAGTTGGTTAATGAGCCACAAACACTGGTTATTAAACTATATATTACATAATTTAAAATGATATTTTATTAGTATTCACGCCTTTTACACCAGTTTGAACGAGAACGCCAAGACGACGTTACGTCATACAAACAAAACAAGTGGAACCGGAACTCTTCGTTAATTTCCGTAATCGTTATTTCCTAGTGACGGAATCTGACGAAGACGTCCGTAAAACAATCGGAACTTCATTTGGCATTTACGCCACTGACGGAAAAGGCCGAGCAATGTTCCGTACTGTTAAATATCTCCCACTGGGAGATATTTCCCAGTAGAGAAAACGAGTAGATATAGCTTTTCTATTCCCAGTATTTCCTATATAAATCAGAGACAATTATGTAATATAAAGTTATTGCAAGTGTCTTATCTTGACAAAATCAAGGGAAACTAAAACTATCACTGAAGGTGATGAATACCCCCACCATTTTTTTTTATATAAACGATGAGAATGGGGAAAATCAAGAGTAATAAATGTTTTATAATATTGTAGAGGGACATAAGGCCATCAGTTGTTATGAGTATATGAAGCTTGGGAACAACCATTCAAAACTGTTTGAGAAATAGGTCAATAGTTGTTATAAGTATATGAAGTTTGGGAACAACCCATTCAAAACCGAGAAATGCAAGAAGAAAGTGTTATGTGACGGGACAAACATGTGTTACGCAGTGGGACACGATGTGATGTTACGGTCAGCATGATCCTAATTTGTTAAACTCTGTAGGTCTCACACCTCTATTATCTCCCCTGAAAGCTCACGGACCTAAAGACAAAAGGAAAACAGAATATAATTCAATTTTTTCTCAATTTTAGGCAATTTTTAATTTGAAAACTAGGTTTTTCTTTGCTTTAGCATACATCTGCAGTGCGAAAGACAGATGATACAGAAAATCCCACGTTGATATGAGAATTCATTCAAATTTCAGAAGTGTTTGACCTAATCACCACATATTCAGCTAGCTAGTGAACGAATTTTGTATTTTCCATAGGGGTCACATAAACATGAACAAGAAACAAGAGGCCCAAGAGGGCCTGTGGACGCTCTACTAGCTAATATGGCTCTTATAACATCAATGAAGCGAGTGACTATCGTCTTAAAGAGGCAAAATATAGCATGTTTAACTAAATCAAGAGCCATAACATCGCCATTACTGGTCCGATCTGGCTGGTTTTCGAACTTGGCCAGTAGAGAAAGTAAAAAAAAAAGAAAAAAGAAAGAAATATAAAAATAATAAAAGAAAAAAAAGTAAAAAAATCTGGTAAAGTTTGGTAAAGATCAGATGAAAAATGAAGGCCCTATCGCCTTAACAAGGCAAAATATAGCATATTTAATGAAATCAAGGGCCATAACTCTGCTGTTACAGGTCCGATTTGGCTGGTTTTTGAACCTGTCCCAGCTTTTATTGACATTAACAATCTGTTAAAGTTTGGTAAAGATCAAATGAAAAATGAAGGCCCTATTGTCTTAACGAGGCAAAATATAGCATTTTTAACTAAATCAAGGGCCATAACTCCGCTGTTACTGGTCCGATCTGACTGTTTTTTGAACCTGTCTGAGCTTTTATTGACATTAACAATCTGTTAAAAGTTTGGTAAAGATCAGATGAAAAATGAAGGCCCTATTGTCTTAACGAGGCAAAATATAGCATTTTTAACTAAATCAAGGGCCATAACTCCGCTGTAACTGGTCCGATCTGGTTGGTTTTCGAACTTATCCGAGCTTTAATTGACACTAACAATCTGGTAAAGTTTGGTAAAGATCGGATGAAAAATGGAGGCCCTATCATCTTAACAAGGCAAAATATAGCATTTTTAACTAAATCAAGGGCCATACCTCCGCTGTTACTGGTCCGAACTGGCTGGTTTTCGAACTTGTCCGAGCTATCATTGCCATTAACAATCTGGTAAAGTTTGGTAAAGATCGAATAAAAAATGAATGCCATATCTTCTTAACGAGGCAAAATATAGCATTCTTAACTAAATCAAGGGCCACAACTCCGCTGTTACTGGTCCGATTTGGCTGGTTTTTTAACTTGTCTGAGTTTTCATTGACATTAACAATCTGGTAAAGTTTGGTAAAGATCAGATGAAAAACGTCTTGGCTATACTAAAGATATTAAACCAACAAAAATGTCTGCTGGCCAGCTTTGAAGCTCAGATGTTGGGAAAATTAATTGAGGTGTGAGACCTGAAATGCACATAAGGAATTCACTCATTGCCAAACTCATCTCATCTAAGATATTATTGAAACAAATCTTGAAATAAAATTTGATGAATATCAGAAACATTTTACTTAAGTTATGTTTCAACAAGATGGAAGTTACGGACGGATGACATGGCATCATATAAGCTATAAGAAATGAAATTATTAATATGCACCTCATTTTTCTTAAATCAGAAAAGCTCCATTCCCATTACTTTTTTTATTATGCAGTTGCTCTTTGTGCCCTTACAGTGTGCAACATGATTTACTATATTTTTTTACTTACTATGTAGGGGATAGAATATGCAAAACTTGTCTATCACAGTGACAACAAATCTAAATCTTTTAATTCTAAGTGTTTCATTTCAAATCAAAATGTGGTTATTTCTGGAAATTGACGCCCAAGTTTAGGTTACTCAATAGTACAGCAGGATTATAACAAACTGAACTATTATAATAATGATAATAAGATGTAACGATTAAAGGACCTGTTTATGAACCTGATCAAGATCTAAATTATGTGCCATACAAATATGAGGTCAGTATGTGCACCATGATTTAACAAATTTTTTCACAACAAAGAAAGATGTAAAAAATAACAAAAAGGATATCTAAATGAATTCAGAAGAGAAACAATTATTTTTGAAAAATAATTGGAGAGGAAGGATTCAAACAATTAGGTCAACAAAGTTTAAGTATATGTGATAAGATTTCAACTTTTATTGTTTACGGTTATATCCATAATCAGTGCAACTCGCTTTCCCCCTAATACGCCATGCATCACTAATTTCTCACTCGATATCCTGTGTTACTCACTTCTCTCCAATATCTGTGCAACTCAAACCTCCCCTGATATCCTGTTTCACTTACTTCTCCCCTGAATATCCCATGTCGTTTACTACCCTCCTTGATATCCTGTTTCACTCACTTCTCCCCTTGATAACGTGCATGTCACTCACTATTCCCCTGGATAACCTGTGTATCACTCACTTCTCCCCAATATCTAGCTTCAGTCATTTCTCTCATAATATCCTGCGTCACTCACTTCTCCCCTGATATCCCATGTCACTCACTTCTCCCATGATATCCTGCATCACTCACCTCCACTCTGTATCCCATGTGTCACTCACTTCTCTCAATATTGCATGTTTCACTTACTTCTCCCCTCTATATCCCATGTGTCACACACTTCTCCCAGCAATATTGCTTAATTCTCCACTCATTATCCCATGTGTCACTCACTTCTCTCTTCGATAAACCTGTAGATCTCTGAATTCTCCCCTAGATATCCCATGTGTCACTTCTCTCAATATTGCATGTATCACTCACTTTCCCACTCAATATCACGTGTCACTTACTTTTCCCCTCGATATCCCATGTGTCACACACCTCTGACCTCGATATCCCATGTGCCACTCACTTCTGACCTCGATATCCCATGTGTCACTCACTTCTCCCCTTGATATACTATGTATCACTCTTTTCCCTCCTTGATATACTATGTGTCACTAACTTCTCCCCTTGATATACTATGCATCACTCACTTCTCCCCTTGATATACTATGCATCACTCACTTCTCCCCTTGATATACTATGTGTCACTCACTTCTCCCCTTGATATACTATGCATCACTCACTTCTCCCATTGATATACCATGTGTCACTCACTTCTCCCCTTGATATACTATGCATCACTCACTTCTCCCATTGATATACCATGTGTCACTCACTTCTCCCCTTGATATACTATGTGTCACTCACTTAACTCCTGCGAGAATTTCAAGAACTGTTCTTGAACTGTTCTTGTCCCAAGTTCATGAACTATACAAGTTCAAGAACCAAACTTCTTGAAGTTGAAGGTTAGTCTTCAAGTTTATAGTACTACTGGCAGACTTTTGCTTTAAATACATGTGTGATTTTGATTTTCCTTGATCAAATGGTACTACTATTTAAGTGATGTGCACACACAAGGCAAAATGATCATGTTTAAAGATAAAGTCTGTAAAATAATAATTGTAGGTTGTCATCTATCAATCAGCGGTCCACACTTTGTAACCTTAAAATTCCTTCTGTCAGTTTGGACCACACTGTTATTTATGAAACTCTAGGAGTGGGTATTTCCATTTTAACCATTGATGGGGCTGAAAATCTTCAGAAATACATAATCATCTCCATCATGGCACTCTTATGGTGTGCCTAAAATAGTTCCTCAGTTGTGTAAGAAGACATATAGTACAGTAGTACATACACATCTGTAACTGTAACATTTTAATCATGTTAAGGATGAACCAAAGGTTCTTGGAAAAGTCAGGTTTATCTGAGATCAAGACCCACTAGTTCAAGAACTGAATGGTTCTAGACCCATAGGTTCAAGAACTTGCTTATAGATTAATTCAGTTCGGTTCTTGAACCACAAATAAGTTCAAGAACTACAGATTCATGAACCTCAGTTCTTGAAAAGTTCTAGAACTATAGAAGTTCAAGAACCAACTTTTTGAACTTGAAGACTAGTTATACCCACCTTGACATACTGTCACTCACTTCACTCCTTGATATACTATGTGTCACTCACTTCTCCCATTGATATACTATAGGTCATTCACTTCTCCCCTTGATATCCAATGTGTCACTTACTTCTCCCTATTCCGTGTGTCACACACTTCTTCCCTCGATAAACCTATGCATCACTTGCTCCTCCCCAATATCCCATGTCATTACCTTCTCCAAAATATCCAATGTCACTCACTTCTACCCAATATCCCCGTGTCGCTCACCTCAGCCATATCAACTTCAAACATTGTAAAAATAAAGTAATTGTAGATGATAACCAATCATAATTGCAATTTAACTGCTGGCGAGTACAAAAGGAATCTTACCACTTATTTCGACAAAGATCTTTTTAATGTTTCCATCTCCGAATATCCACAAATGAAATGAGCCATAAAATGAACTTATAAATTTGTTATAGGAAGTATGAAAACTGTAATGTCTTTGTTAAGCATTCGTTCAAAGCAATCAAGACATGCCGACAATCAAGACATGCCGACAATCTTCGTGATAAAAAAGGTTGCAGATAAAACAGACGAATTTTGACTAACAATAAAACTAGCAATTTTCTATCTAATCTCACTGAAGCTGCATGCATAAAATACCTCCTTTTTTTACTTTATGTTTTATCAAACGGTAGACAGCCTTTAAGAGTACAATTATTTTTATACCAAAGTAAGTTGTGATACTTTGTAGTGATACTCCATTGCTCTAATAGTTTTAGAGTAGGAGACGACACAAATACAATATTAAAACTCAACTTAAACTATAAGAGACAGTTACTCCTGTAATTTGTATCTGACTTACTTGCCCTTGCTTCCTACACATCATTACTTTCTAGTGATCTTGCACACCAAGTTTGGTATATGTAGGTCGTTGGGTTTAGAGGAGCAGGCGACACAAGAATGGAAGTGTTTTTCTTGAACATATAAAGGGTAGTAACTCCTGTAGTATGTAACTGCCCTTACTTCCTACACATCATGTCTTGGTAGTAATCTTGCACACCTAGTTTGGCAAGGTTAGCTCAATTTGTTTTGAGAAGTAGGTACCACAACATTTTACAATACTAAGACTGGAATTATAAAGGGCAATAACTCCTGTAATTTGTATCATATTCGTTTGCACTTGTTTCTTACACATCACTACTTGCTAGTGATCATGCACACCAAGTTTGGTGTATGTAGGTATAACAGTTGTTGAGGAGTAGGTGAAACAAGTTTGCTTAATTAATGCACCATGCTCACCATTTATTAACAGCATCATGCATCAACCATTAATTAATGCATCATGCATCACCCATTAGTTAATGCATCATGCTCACTCGTTTATAAACAGTATCATGCATCACCCATTAATTAATGCATCATGCTCACCCATTCAATAACAGCATCATGCATCAATCATTAATTAATGCACATGCTCAATCATTTATTAATAACATCATGGAACTCCCAATAATTAATGCATAATGCCCATCCATTTATTAACAGCATCATGCATTACCCATTTATTAACAGAATCACACATCACCCATTATTAATGGCATCATGCATCACTCATTAATTTATGGCATCA
The DNA here is from genome assembly GCA_037043455.1 of Cyrtodaria siliqua. Classification (NCBI taxonomy): domain Eukaryota; kingdom Metazoa; phylum Mollusca; class Bivalvia; order Adapedonta; family Hiatellidae; genus Cyrtodaria; species Cyrtodaria siliqua. The sequence continues at coordinate 15,781 of JAWPHD010003887.1, read as the reverse complement.
GGCATCACCCATTTATTAACAGCATCACCCATTATTTACTGATATCACCCATTTATTAACAGCATCATACATTACCCATTAATTAATGACATCATGCATCACACATTAATTAACATCATCACCCATTAATAAATGGCATCATGCATCACCCATTAATTAATGGCATCATGCATCACCCATCTATTAACAGCATCATGCTTCACCCATTTAATGACATCATCATGCATCACTCATTAATTAATGGGATCATGCATCACCCATTTATTAACAACATCTTCCATCACCCACTTATTAACAGCATTACACATCACCCATTAATTAATGGCATCATGCATAAACCATTAATTAACAGCAGCATCCATAAATTAATGACATCATGCATCACCCATTAATTAATAGAACATTTATTAACAGCATCATGTATCACCCGTTATTTAATTGCATCATGCATCACCCATTAATTAACAGCATCATGTATCACCCATTAATTAATGGCATCATGCATCACCCATTAGTTAATGGCATCATGCATCACCCATTTATTAACAGCATCATGCATCATTCATTTATTAACAACATCATACTCACCCATTAGTTAATGGCATCATGCTTCACCTATTCCTTTCCCTTAGCCTCGTCCGTCAGATGGGGACGTAAACCGGGCGGTCCCGTGTATCGGTCTATCCTCTGAGCACGTTAAAGAACAAAAAATTGAACAAATAAGGAGCGAGTGTCCAACAAACAATGATAAAACAGCCCATGATCAAAGACAACTCTACGGTATCGTCATCCCTCAAAATGTGAAAATAATGACAATATTTTGACCACTTAGATAGTCCCCATACACTGTTAAGCCCCGTGTTGGTCTGGCTAACATGGCAACAAGTAACAGTGCATCCACAAGTGGGTCTCCGGTCACAAAACATTTGTCTCAAATGTTCATGTTTGAAAAATGAATATGGGGTTAATAGGTTCAAAATGTGTTGTTTTTTTGCTGTCAGAACTTACAAGTGCATTCAGGGTAGGATGTTATAAATAGTATAGCAAAATCAGTCTTGAACTATAAATCAATTCAGTTTGTTTAAGGGCTGGCGTAGCGCAGTCGGTAACGCGGCGGATTGTAACCGGAGGCCCCAGGTTCAATCCTCCGTGGTTCCACTGTGTTTCGTCGGTGTGTTCTTGGGCAAGACACTTTCCTTTAGCCTCGTCCTTCAGATGGGGACGTAAACCGTGCGGTCCCGTGTATCAGTCTATCCTCCAAGCACGTTAAAGCAGTCTATCCTCCAAGCACGTTAAAGAACCATAGGAATCTATTCGATAATAAGAGTAGGGCAGGTTCCCGGATTCCTATGTATCCTTCCCCTCTCTCTGGGGCGGCTCTAAATAACCTATACTGTGTTGATGAGCCGTTAAACAACATTCAATCAAGCATCACCTATTCATTATTGACACCTTGCATTACCCATTTAATAACAACAGCACGCATCACACATTTATTGACAACATCATGCATCACCCATTTGCTAATGGCATCATGCATCACCCATTAATTAATGGCATCAATCATCATCCATTTATTAACAACATCATGAATCACCCATTTATTAACAGCATCATACATCACCCATTAATTAATGGCATCATGCATCACCCACTTATTGATAGCATCACACATCACACATTAATGGCATCATGCATCACTCATTTATTAACAACATCATGCATCACCCATTTATTAACAACATCATGCATCACCCATTTATTAACAGCATAATGCATCACCCATTAATTAATGGCATCATGCATCACCCATTAGTTAATGGCATCATGCATTACCCATTACTTAATGGCATCATGCATCACTCATAAAATAATGGCATCATGCATTGCCCATTTATTAACAGCATAATGCATCACCCATTAATTAATGGCATCATGCATCACCCATTTATTAATGGCATCATGCATTGTCAATTAATTAACAGCATCATGCATCACCCATTAATTAATGGCATCATGCATCAACCATCTATTAACAACATCATGCATCACCCGTTTACTAACATCATCATGCATCACCCATTTATTAACAACATGATGCTCACCCATTAGTAAATGGTGTCATGCATCACCCATTAATTAATGACATCTTGCATTACCCATTTATTAACATCATGCATCACACATTTATTAACAGCATCATCCAATTATTAATGACATGATGCATCACCCATAAGATAATGGCATCATGCATCGCCCATTAATTAACGGCATCATGCATCACTAATTTATTAACAACATTATGCATCACCCATTTATTAACAACATCATGCATCACCCATTTATTAACAGCATAATGCATCACCCATTAATTAATGGTATCATGCATCACCCATTAGTTAATGGCATCATACATTACCTATTACTTAATGGCATCATGCATCACTCATAAAATAATGGCATCATGCATTGCCTATTTATTAACAGCATCATGCATCATCCATTAATTAATGGCATCATGCATTGCCAATTAACAGCATCATGCATCACCCATTAATTAATGGCATCATGCATCAACCATTTATTAACAACACCATGCATCACCCGTTTACTAACATCATCATGCATCACCCATTTATTAACAACATGATGCTCACCCATTAGTAAATGGTGTCATGCATCACCCATTAATTATTGACATCTTGCATTACCCATTTATTAACATCATGCATCACCCATTTATTAAGAGCATCATCCATTAATTAATGACATGATGCATCACCCATAAGATAATGGCATCATGCATCACCCAATAATAAATCGCATCATGCATCACTCATTTATTAACAGCATCATGCATCACCCATTTATTAACAACATCATGCATCACCCATTTATTAACAGCATAATGCATCACCCATTAATTAATAGTATCATGCATCACCCATTAGTTAATGACATCATGCATTACCCATTACTTAATGGCATCATGCATCACACATTAACTAATGGCATCATGCATTGCCCATTATTAACAGAATCATGCATCACCCATTAATTAATGGCATCATGCATCACCTATTAATTAATGGCATCATGCATTGCCCATTTATTAACAGCATCATGCATCATTCATTTATTAACAACATCATACTCACCCATTAGTTAATGGCATCATGCATCACCTATTCATTATTGACACCTTGCATTACCCATTTAATAACAATATCATGCATCACCTATTTATTTACAACATCATGCATCACTCATTAATTAATGGCATCAAGCATCATCCATTTATTAACAACATCATGAATCACCCATTTATTAACAGCATCATGCATCACCCATTAATTAATGGCATCATGCATCACCCCTTATTGATAGCATCACATCACACATTAATTAATGGCATTATGCATCACTCATTTATAAACAGCATCATGCATCACCCATTTATTAACAACATCATGCATCACCCATTTATTAACAGTATAATGCATCACCCATTAATTAATGGTATCATGCATCACCCATTAGTTAATGGCATCATGAATTACCCATTACTTAATGGCATCATGCATCACTCATAAAATAATGGCATCTTGCATTGCCCATTTATTAACAGCATCATGCATCACCCAGTTATTAACAACATCATGCATCACCAATTAGCTAATGGCATCATGAATCACCCATTAATTAATGGCATCATGCATCAACCATTTATTAACAACATCATGCATCACCCATTTACTAAGATAATCAGGCATCACCCATTTATTAACAACATGATGCTCACCCACTAGTTAATGGCATCATTCATCACCCATTAATTAACAACATCACACATCATCCATTTACTGACATCATCATGCATCACTCATTTATTAACAACATGATGCTCACCCATTAGTAAATGGCATCATGTATCACCTATTAATTAATGACATCTTGCATTACCCATTTATTAACATCATGCATCACCCATTTATTAACAGCATCATCCATTAATTAATGACATCATGCATCACCCATAAGTTAATGGCATCATGCATAACCCATTAATTAATGGCATCATGCATCACCCATTAGTTAAGGACATCATGCATTACCCATTAGTTAATGGCATCATGCACCACCCATTAATTAATGACATCATGCATCACACATTAGTTAATGGCATCATATATTACCCATTACTTAATGACATCATGCATCACTCATTAATTAATGTCATCATGCACCACCCAATAATTAATGACATCATGCATCACCCATTAGTTAATGGCATCATGTATTACCCATTACTTAATGACATCATGCATCACTCATTAATTAATGGCATCATGCATTGCCCATTTATTAACAGCATCATGCATCAACCATTTATTAACAACATCATGATGCATCAACCATGTATTAACAACATCATGCATCACCCATTTATTAACATCACCATGCATCACCCATTTATTAATAACATCATGCTCACCCATTAGTTAAAGGCAACATGCATCACCCATTAATTAATGACATGTTGCATTACCCATTTATTAACATCATGCATCACCCATTTATTAACAGCATCATGTATCACCCATTAATTAATGGCATCATGCATGACCCATTAGTTAATGGCATCATACATTACCCATTAGTTAATGACATCATGCATCACCCATTAATTAATGGCATTCATCATGCACGACCCATCTATTAATGGCATCATTCATCGCCCATTTATTAACAGCATCATGCATCACCCATTCATTAACAACATCATGCATCACCTATTTATTACCAACATCATGCTCACCCATTAGTTAATGACATCATGCATCCCCCATTTATTACTGACATCTTCCATCACCCATTTATTAACAGCATCATGCATCGCCCATTTATTAACAGTATTATGCATCACCCATTAGTTAATGGCTAGTTAATGGCATCATGCATCACCCATTAGTTAATGGCATCATAAATCACCCATTTATTAACAGCATCGTGCATCACCCATAATTAATGGCATCATCCATCAGGTAATTCCATCATATATTACCCATTAGTTAATGGCATCATGCATCACCAATTAAATTATGGCATCATGCATCACCCATTTATTAACAACATCATGCATCACCCATTAATTAACAGCATTACACATTAATTAATGTATCATGCTCACCATTTATTTACAGCATCATGCATCACCCATTAGTTAATGGCACCATGCATCACCCATTAATTACTGACATCACACATCAACCATTAGTTAATGGCATCATGCTCACCCATTAGTTAATGGCATCATGCTCACCCATAAATTAATGCCCTCTGGCAATTTGAGCTAATAGTTCTTGGATCACACATTTTAGAACCGCACAATAATTAAAACCCACAAGCCTAAACCACAGCAATGTTTTGTATGTGTGCAACATCTGTAGCCATATAGAGTTCATTCTCAGCGGCTGCTAATGCAATCTACAATGTACCCATACATTTAAAGACTGAATTTGATATTTCGATCTTTCATTTGGGTATGAAAAACATTTGAGTCAGTTTAAAGTGCATGAAAACTGAAAGGCTTCTCGAAAGCTTTAAACTACCCAAAAACAAATTTCATATCCCAATGAAAAGAGCAAATGTAATCCTTATATTTACATTTTTTTATTACATTTGCTTTTGGAATAACAATGTTTGCGATAATTTTTTCGGAATCTAAGACCAAGCTGCGTATGAGCATTTGATGGTGGTGACATCATTAAACAAGAGGCCCAAGAGGGCCTGTATCACTCTACTGGCTATATGGTGTCCATTATAAGTGGGGTGGGGTGGGGTGGGATGGGATAGAAAGATTGTGTGTCAGATATCTATGTAAAATGTAAAACTGTGACTCCTGGGGTAAGGCCAAATTTGAACCCCATGCCACCATTTGAACAAACTTGGTAGATGATCCATAAGCTGATAACAAATATAAAATATTTAACCCTTTAGCTATTGTAGTTTCAGAGAAGATGATCTTATAACTGATGTAAAACTGATCGGTCCCTGAGCTCCAATTAAAGAAAATATTGAACCCAAGAAACATGATAAATTCTGCCTCCAGTGAGATTTGAACCCACGACACTAGGAGTTTCCAGTGTACATTACCAAATATTGAAAAAGGGCCATAAATCCAGTGTTACTGGTTCGCTCTGGATGGTTTTCAAACTCGTTCGAGCTTTCATTGATGTCAACAATCTGCCCAAGTTTGGGAAAGATCGAATACAAAATAAAGGCGCTAGAGTGTTCACAAAGCTGAAAATGGTGTTTTTCAATAATTCAAGGGCATATATTAACTGGTGTTCCTGGTCCGATATAGCTGGTTTTGGAACTTGTCCAAGCTTTCATTAAAATCAACAATCTGTTAAAGACTGCAAAATGAAGGTCCCAGAGCGTTCGCAAGGCTGATAATGGCATTTTTCAATAATTCAAGGGCACAGAACTCTGGTGTTCCTGGTCCGATATAGCTGGTTTTCAAACTTGCCTGAGCTTTCATCAACATCAACAATCTGACCAAGCCTGGTAATGATTAAGTACAAAATGAAGGTGCTAAAGTATTCACAAGGCAGAATATGGCATTCTTCAGCAAACAAGGGCCATAACTCTGGTGTTACTGGTCTGATTTGGCTGGTTTTCTAACTTGCCTGAGCTTTTACCAATATTAACAATCTGGTAAAGTTTGGTAAATATCGGATGAATAATAAAGGCCCTATCGTCATAATGAGGCAAAATATGGCAAAGTTACAACTAAATCAAGGGCTATAACTCCACTGTTACTCATCCGAACTTGTCCGAGCTTTCATTGATATTAACAATCTGGTAAAGTTTGGTATAGATCGGATGGAAAATGAAGTTTTTATCATCTTATCGAGGCAAAAGTTAGACGGATGGCAGACGGATGGCAAACGACGGGCAGACGACGGACAACTTGCCATCCTATAATTATACCAAACCAATAATATTTAGTCTATTTTATTGAAGCCACTCCCAAGCAGCAATTGTTCTTCATCGAGAAATGAAGTACTACAAGGCAATTAGGTTCATTTAGGACAAATGCTGCTATAATGTAAACAGTCTAAAGAAACATCTTCAAAGTTATGATTATATTTATAAAGCTTTTTTTGGTATGGAATCGTGTTCTAACTGATGACTCAAAATTAACTAAGTTTGTGGTTTTCTACAATCCAAAATAAAAAATTTCGTCATGTTTTCAAGAAAATGCCAAATCTTAGTGCATGTTTCAAGAGTGCAAGCAACCAAAGTACACACAGGTAACACAAACAAATATTTTTGCTCGGATTGCACAATTAACCTCTGTTTTGTCAATGATTGAATTCCAGGTATTAGTAAATTGCACTAGGCGATATGTTTTGCACAGATGCTTCCAAGGAAAAGCTTCTAATAACACCAGAATGATGCGAATGCATCTTGGTAGATGTTATGGTGCCTTCTGGTTGACACAGATGTTATATGTGCCAAAAAGAGCTTCTAACGACACGAGACGATTAATACAAGATTAACCTGTTTAGTCTGCTTGTGGTAGTGTGTCCACTAACAAACAAGCTCAAGGTGTCAATAAAATGTGTTTTAACCTGATAAATAAAATACTTGTCAATTCTTTAGGCTGTATATGGTTATAGTCTGTTCATTGTTAGACTAAGTGTACATACATTTAGGGTGGTATGCCGCAAACTCAATTCAGCTCACACAGCTTATTTATGTCTTGTAGTAATATATCTTACACCTTGCTTACATACCAGTCTATTAAGGGTTCAAGCCCTGGTGGTCTCATGTCTGATGGCAATTTGCATCCTTCATTTCATCTCCTCCGAGGTAACTGTCCCAATATAAACAACATGTTTTGAGCGAGACAGTCAACTCCATTCACTGCATTGATCACTGCAGTGATCTGGTCTATATAGGTATATGCCAATATATAGACTGGACACCATATGTGTCAATACAGACCTATTCATGGATCATAATTATAAACTATTTATTAATATAGGTCTACATTCAAACCGGGCACCATATAAGGTCAATATAGGCCAACATACGGACCAGACACCATAATTATTATGTCAATATTAACCCTATATAAGGACAGGGCTCCATATTATGTCAATATAGGCCTACACACCGGGCACCATATTATGTGAATATAGGCCTACACACCGGGCACCATATTATATCAATATAGGCCTACACAACGGGCACCATATTAGGTCAATATAGGCTAATATACAGACCATGCACCATATTATGTCAATATAGGCTTACACACCGGGCACCATTTTATATCAATATAGGCCTACACACCGGGCACCATATTATGTCAATATAGGCCAATATACGGACCAGGCACCCTATTATGTCAATATAGGTCAATATACGGACCGGGCACCATATTATGTCAATATAGGCTAATATACAGACCATGCACCATATTATGTCAATATAGGCTAATATACAGACCATGCACCATATTATGTCAATATAGGCTTATATACAGACCATGCACCATATTATGTCAATATAGGCCTAGATACACACCGGGCAACACATATAATGTCAATATAGGCCCAGATACACACCGGGCAACACATATTAGGTCAATATAGGCCTAGATACACACCAGGCAACAGAGATTAGGTCAATATAGGCCTAGATACACACTGGGCAACACATATTAGGCCAATATAGGCCTAGATACACACCAGGCAAGAGATATTAGGTCAATATAGGCCTAGATACACACCGGGCAACACATATTATGTCAATATAGGCCCAGATACACACCGGGCAACACATATTAGGTCAATATAGGCCTAGATACACACCAGGCAACACTTATTATGTCAATATAGGCCCAGATACACACCGGGCAACACATATTAGGTCAATATAGGCCTAGATACACACCGGGCAACACATATTTTGTCGATATCGAACTATATACAGACCAGGCATCACATTCTATGTCAATATAGGCCTAGATACACACCGGGCAACACATATTATGTCAATATAGGCCTAGATACACACCCGGCAACACATATTAGGTCAATATAGGCCTAGATACAAACCGGGCAACACATATTATGTCAATATAGGCCTATATACAGACCAGGCATCATATTTTATCAATACAGAACATAGATACTAGAAACAAGGTTCATCTTTTCGAAAAACAAGTTTTATATTAAAATTTTAAATATACTGATCCTTGAATCGTCTATTAGCACGCAGTCTTTGAGGCTGTTCCATGGTCCACTATGCATTCTTTTTCCTTCAACTCTATGTTACCGTACTTTGCAAACATAATGTAACCCCCTACTTATAAACTAAAAGATTTGTTTCAAAAATTGAACAAATAAGGAGCGAGTGTCCAACAAACAATGATAAAACAGCCCATGATCAAAGACAACTCTATGGTATCGTCATCCCTCAAAATGTGAAAATAATGACAATATTTTGACCACTTAGATAGTCCCCATTCACTGTTAAGCCCCGTGTTGGTCTGGCTAACATGGCAACAAGTAACAGTGCATCCACAAGTGGGTCTCAGGTCACAAAACATTTGTCTCAAATGTTCATGTTTGAAAAATGAATATGTGGTAAATAGGTTCAAAATGTGTTGTTTTTTTGCTGTCAGATCTTACAAGTGCAATCAGGGTAGGATGTTATAAATAGTATAGCAAAATCAGTCTTGAACTATAAATCAATTCAGTTTGTTTAAGGGCTGGCGTAGCGCAGTCGGTAACGCGGCGGATTGTAACCGGAGGCCCCAGGTTCAATCCTCCGTGGTTCCACTGTGTTTCGTCGGTGTGTTCTTGGGCAAGACACTTTCCTTTAGCCTCGTCCTTCAGATGGGGACGTAAACCGGGCGGTCCCGTGTATCAGTCTATCCTCCAAGCACGTTAAAGCAGTCTATCCTCCAAGCACGTTAAAGAACCATAGGAATCTATTTGATAATAATAGTAGGGCATGGTTCCCGGATTCCTATGTATCCTTCCCCTCTCTCTGTGGCGGCTCTAAATAACCTATACTGTGTTGATGAGCCATTAAACAACATTCAATTCAATTGTTTGTTTAAATGAATGGTGTTTTACGTCATGTTTAGCAAAAGATAGGGCATATATCATGTTCAATTTTTTTGTGGTAGAGGTAGACCACCCCATTTTTTCTGGGTAGAACCAGAACTGTATACCTCCTGCCATCAGTAAGAAACGACTTGGACAAATCCATATTTGTGTATCATCTTTCCATTCAAAGAAGAACAAACTGTCAGGAGTATCTACTGTTAGGGAGCCAATCCATACTCAGTAAATTCACAGACCTTATAGGAAACTAAAATAAATCTCAATTTCAAGTGGCACAGTTTGGAAAGTTTTACATAATTTCAAGTCAAATCTATCACATATTTATTATGGTACTTTCCTTATTAAATATTTCAAGCAAAAAATGAGTTTGATGGAAGTTTTCGCCATGTCTGTCATTTGATTTTTAAGGAAGACAAAATTTGATATTTTTAACTTTAAACTGCTTCATTTTTATTTTTTTTATAAAAAAAATTATTTTGAAAATAAAGATAAATTAGTAGAATCCCAATTTGCTATTTATTATGAAACTTTTGAATGTATTCTCTTAATATTTTGGCTACTTAGGAAGTTTCCTATCTGTTTATTATGATGTCTGCGTATTATGGTCTGCATATTATGGTATCTGCATATTATGATGTCTGCGTATTATGTCCGTCTATGCCTATGTTGATTATAAACTGTTGCCAGATTATTTTAACAATTTTATTTGCTTACAGGCCCTAATTCCTTCAAGTACCCGAAATAAACAGAAAACATGAATGCGGAATGAACAATAGACATTTTTTTGTTGTTGACCAGAATGATTTTTTTTTCCATATTTATGCCATTTCATCATTTTTGGTCATACACTTTTTGCATCAGGACTTAAAACTAGAATTTCATTTTCTAACTATCAGGTCTACAGCATGATTTGCAGGTTCATACGCACGCATAGTATACAGTATATACAGGAAGTATGCCTTGAATATGGTATGCATCAATAAATGCTCATGGGTTGATTAAGTACTTTGATTGATAATGAATAGAAAATGTTGACAATGCCTTGTTGATTTCCATTAAACAATGCTGTTACAGAATATAAAGAGGAAGCCGATTCAGATTAATCCATGGACGAGTAAAGAATTTTTTTTGAAAAAGAATTTAAAACAAGAGGTCAATGACCTTGAAGCTCTACTGATTGATTTTGATTTCAGGAAGTAGTCGCTACAAACTTGTTTTTTGAAAATTTATTTTTAGCCGTGGCGGCCATCTTGAATTTCCGGCCGACCTGATATTTTGCTAGGATCAATTAGACATCAAGAGCAACATTCCTGTGAAGTTCATGAAAATCCGTCAAGTAGTTTCAGAGGAGTAGTCGCTACAAGTTTTCATTATATAATTCTATGTAAACAAAGATGGCCGCTGACAGCCATGTTTAACATCTAATCAAAATGATTTTTGACAAGGACCAACATCATGTAATGCTGATCATCTTAGAAAAAGTCCCATATCAATATCACTTATGGTTTTCAAGAAGTAGTCGCTACAAACTTGCATTTTGAAAATCTATTTTTAGCCATGGTGGCCATCTTGAATTTCCAGCCGACCTGAAATTTTGCTAGGATCAATTAGACATCAAGAGCAACATTTCTGTGAAGTTTCATGAAAATCCGTCAAGTAGTTTCAGAGGAGTAGTCGCTACAAGTTTTCATTATATAACTCTATGTAAACAAAGATTGCCACTGGCAGCCATGTTTAATGTCGAATCAAAATAATGTTCGACTCGGATAACCATCATGTCATGCTGATCATCTTAGAAAAAGTCCCATATCAATATCACTTATAGTTTTCAAGAAGTAGTCGCTACAAACTTGTATTTTGAAAATCTATTTTTAGCCGTGGCGGCCATCTTGAATTTCCGGCCGACCTGAAATTTTGCTAAGATCATTTAGACATCAAGAGCAACATTCCTGTGAAGTTTCATGAAAATCCGTCAAGTAGTTTCAGAGGAGTAGTCGCTACAAGTTTTCATTGTATAACTCTATGTAAACAAAGATGGCCGCTGGCAGCCATGTTTAACGTCAAATCAAAACGATTTTCGACAAGGACCAACATCATGTCATGCTGATCATTTTAGAAAAAGTCCCATATCAATATCACTTATAGTTTTCAAGAAGTAGTCGCTACAAACTTGAATTTAAAAAATCTATTTTTAGCTTTGGCGGCCATCTTGGATTTCACATCAACATGAATTTTTGCTAGGATCAACTAGACTTCATGGGCAACATTTCTGTAAAGTTTTATGAATATCCATCCAGTAGTTTCAGAGGAGTAGTCGCTACAAATAAAAGTTAACGGACGGACAGACGGACGACGGACGCCGCACCACGGCATAAGCTCTGCTGATCTCTGATCAGTAGAGCTAAAAACAAGTGGGCTTAAAAAGAAGTTAAAAGTTGTTGTGTTGCTGGTAAAAAGGACAGGTTACGGAAAACATTCTTTTGTGTGTATGTAGTAGCTTCAGAAGAGGTTTTAAATCTCACTTTACAATATTACAGGAGTATAGGGATCATTTTATAAACAACAATTACTGATGAAATATTTTCAGTCATTCCTGAAGAGATCTGGATTTCATTTGTACAACTTATAATGTCTTCTTGACCTAATGATAAAAGCCATTGATCTACGGATCACCCATGTCAAGTTTGGTCAAAATTGGTTAAAGAGTTTCTGAGAAAATTAAGCATTTTAAGCAGAAGTTAAAGAGGCACTACCTATATCTACGCGATTTTTAATGTAAAATATTAAATACTCAATATTACTGCATTTATATGTATACAAAGCTATTTTATGAGTATTCTAAGAAGAAACATGGTTCGTATTCCAGTTCTGTAAATTATTAATTATGATCAAAACAATATCTTGAATGAAATGCTGCCCAGCCGTTTATTCCTGCCGGAGAACTACGAGTTTTTACGATTTTCTCGGACATGCGCAATGCGATTGCAAACTATTCGGCGCAGTTCCGATAGCAAACGAATCGATCGGAACTCTTCGCTAATCAGACGAGGTAGTTCCGATTGTAAACGAATAAGATCGGAAAATCTCCGCAATCGGCTTGTCTAAAACAATTACGAATACAATTTCAAAAATCCGATCTTTTTAATCCTGTTTTTCCCCAGCAAAACGCATATTACATTGGGTGAAATTATTGCCATTTACCTTTTTCATAGTCCTCTTTATAATTAAATAAAGTTTACATCAATTGGTGGACAAAAAGATATAGGTAGAGCCTCTTTAACGGACAACTGAATGCTGACAACGACAAATAAAGAGTTTCACAAAAGCTCACTTTTTCGGCTCAGATGAGCTAAAAAAAAAAGCCTCCTTATTAAAGATAATGAAAACCATTTGAGGGATCTAGACAAAGAACATTTCAGTATGGGTTGTTACAATAAAGGTTTAGCATGACATTTTACCACCATGGCATCACTTGATGGCAGTCAAAACTAAACTGTTACAAATGAGATGCTTGACAAACATAAAAGATACATTATGCTTATGTTGTACTTCTGCAATTACCTTTTTTCCAATTAACAGAAAATGTGAAAAAACTACAAAACAATGAAGCAACAATGCTAATCGTAATTACACAAGGCTGCATGTAGTGCCAGCCAGCGAGTTTTCCCACGCTATTTCTGTCTGATGAGCAGCAACTGTATTGGATGAGTATAAACAACGACAATATGTTTTAAACAGAATCCTTTCGCCAGCTGTATTGTTGCACGGTTGCCATGGTAATGTAATGGGTGTATCAGATTGGTGGAGCCAGGATGTGAAAAGTAGATACGAGAGTGGCCTCCCTGGATCATTGTTATCTAATCACCGCGACAACAAAACTGGATGAAAGTTAATAGAAATGATAAAGAAATCATAAACAAAGGATTTTAAGAGTATCTATTAAAATATAATTTTATCAGAAGTTGTTATTCTTGTTTACGGGAGGGAATGATTCATGAAAACAATAACCAATATCATGTATTTTTTTCTCATTGGGAAGCAGAGGGTATCCCCTATTGCTCAGCAACAAACACCACGTAGATGGTATTAGAACGACAATGAAGACACAGGGCTTGGGATTTAAAGAGTCATTCACTCCTCTCAAGAAATTACAACACATTTAAAATTTGGAATAATTTTTCGAACTCCCATTCTGGGTATTGGACACAAGATGGGAGTCTTCAGGCCTTGAATTCACCAACCTTTCTTGAGAATATTCTTAGATTTAAGCCCAAGTATGCAAATTCCAATCACAAATATTTCTATAAGTTTCAAGTATAAATGTTCATAACAAGCTGCTGTGTATACATATGATTAATACTAATAAATATCATCTTCAAACGTTTCTTTATCTTTGAAAGTCATGGGAATATTTTTGAACGAAATTTGAGTACTTGAGCTCAAGTCTAAGATTGAGTACTTGAGCTCAAGTCTAAGAATAGTTTGAAGAATGGTTGGTGAATTTCAGGCCTGCAGGATAGAAAATTAAAAAATAAATTTTGAAATCGGATGTGATCTTCCGGTTGGGGGAAACTTTGTTAGGTGCAATTGGAACATTAGATTTAAGGTTCTGTTTTATATTATAATGCCAGGTCACAAATGTGACAATGCACAAGTGTATTACTTAGTACTGGTATAAAAAACAAATTAAATTTTAAGGTAAACTATATATAAAACATTTTTTTGCAATTCTTACATCAGGTTGAGTGGCAATATTTTGTCTGTAATTGGAAAAGAGTTTTCTAGAAATGATTTCAAGGATATGAATGTGTCTTTACAGCATAATTTAGTGGACTCTTGTGCCAGTACTGCCTGTTATCTTCAATGCATAATTTCAGATACTGTGTCCATTGTGAAGGGCAGAGAGTACCCCGACATGAAGGGCAGAGAGTACCCTGACATGAAGGGCAAACTGTACCCCGACATGAAGGGCAGACTGTACCCCGACATGAAGGGCAGACTGTACCCCGACATGAAGGGCAGACTGTACCCTGACATGAAGGGCAGACTATCCCAACATCAAGGACAGACTGTACCTCAACATCAGGGGCAGACTGTACCCTGACATGAAGGGCAGACTGTACCCCGACATGAAGGGCAGACTGTATCCCGACATGAAGGGCAGACTGTACCCCGACATGAAGGGCAGACTGTATCCCGACATGAAGGGCAGACTGTACCCCGACATGAAGGTCAGACTATCCCAACATCAAGGACAGACTGTACCTCAACATCAAGGGCAGACTGTACCCTGACATGAAGGGCAGACTGTACCCCGACATGAAGGGCAGACTGTATCCCGACATGAAGGGCAGACTGTATCCCGACATGAAGGGCAGACTGTATCCCGACATGAAGGGCAGACTATCCCAACATCAAGGACAGACTGTACCCTGACATGAAGGACAGACTGTACCCTGACATGAAGGGCAGACTGTACCCCGACATGAAGGGCAGACTGTATCCCGACATGAAGGGCAGACTATCCCAACATCAAGGACAGACTGTACCCCGACATGAAGGGCAGACTGTACCCTGACATGAAGGGCAGACTGTTCCCCGACATGAAGGGCAGACTGTACCCCGACATG
>JAWPHD010003886.1:0-203092 GCA_037043455.1 Cyrtodaria siliqua | reverse complement strand
ACTTCCTGCCTCTTCCTTACTTCATTGTATACTGATGTATTAATAACGTTTACTTCTGTCCTTCTGCTTACTCATTGTACCAGAGTATTAATAACGCTTACGTCTGTCCTCCTTGCATTACTCATTGTACTGATGTATTAATAACGCTTACTTCTTGTCCTCGTCCTTACTCATCTTGTACTGATGTATTAATAACGCATACTTCTGCCTCTTCCTTACTCATTGTTCTGATGTAGTCGAATAATGCTTACATCTGTCCTCTTGCTTACTCATTGTAAGCTGATGTATCTAAATAACGACTTACTTCTGCCTCTTCCTTACTCATTGTACTGATGTATTAATAACGCTTACTTCTGTTCTCTCTCTTACTCATCTCATTGTACTGATGTGGTATTACTAATGCTTACTTCCGTCTTCTTCCTTACTCATTGTACTGATGTATTTAATAACGCTTACATCTGTTCTCTCTCTTACTCATCTCATTGTACTGATGTATTAATAATGCTTACTTCCGTCTTCTTCCATACTCACTGTACTGATGTATTAATAACGCTTACTTCTGTCTCTTTCTCTACTCGTTGTACTGATGCATTAATAAACGCTTACTTCTGTCTTCTTCTTTACTCGTTGTACTGATGTATATAATAACGCTTTACTTCTGTCTTCTTCCCTTACTCATTGTACTGATTTATTAATAACCCTTACTTCTGTCTTCTTCTCTTACCTTACTCATTGTACTAATGTAATTAATAATGCTTGCTTCTGTCCTCTTCCTTCACTCACTTGTACTGTGTATATTAATAACGCTTACTTCTGTCCTCTTCCTTACTCATTCTACTGACTGTATTAATAACGCTTAATTCTGTCTTCTTCCTTACTCATTGTACCTGATGTAATAATAACTTTACTTCTGTCTTCTGTCCTCTTCCTTACTCGTTGTACTGATGTATTAATAACGCTTACTTCTGTCCCTCTTCTTACTACTATTGTACTGATGTAATAATAACTTTACTTCTGTCTTCTGATCCTCTTCCTTACTTCGTTGTACTTGATATATTAATAACGCTTACTTCTGTCCTCTCTGCATTACTCATTGTATTGCTGTATGTAATAACGCTTACTTCTGATGTATTAATAACGCTTATTTCTTCTGTCATCTTGAGCTCAATGCTTGAACGTATTTTTGACGAATTACTTAGTTGTGTTATTTCTTAGAATTAATTGTAAATTGCTCAATATTAGATAATCAATTTTGCCATATTTTCATGTAGTGTTACCCCGAGGTTTACGGCGATGTTACGCTTGTTTTTCATGCTGTATCGCGCCAAATTTACCCTGTTTTCATGTAGGGGACCCCGCAGGGAAAATGCGCTGGTAACCCCAGTTACCTATACTACTGCATGAAGAGAGATGTGTCTTATATTAAAACAATGTGTTCATGATGCTATAGGAACTCAAAAGATCTTATTAATAATTTGGGCAACTCTCCCATTGAGTTTTGCAAAACTTTTGGTATACATATGGCTCTAACCGACGATTATATAATGAATAAAAGAAAGGTAATTTTTACATCCACTGCAACATGATGGTCACAGTCTAGTTAGATTATGTTATTGCATCTTCAAATTTATTTCCATATTTCTCAGCATTTTGATATTGGTGATAGAAGCGAGATCTGATCATGTTTCCTTTGCTGTTAATATAATTATCCATTTGAAAACAAAACTATCGGAAATAATAACACAACAATGAAAATGAGAACCTCATCTTTCTTCAAACGATTAAAATGGAAAGACAATAAAAAGGAGACGATTTTTGTTAATACCTTTAGAAATTTTGTTATAGATATGAAAAGATGACATTTTAGATATTGTACCAAATGATATTGAACTTTTCTGTAAATAATATTGTTAAAATGTTTCATAAGGCAGCGGAGTGTATGCGTATTAAACCAGGCACTGTAATCACAGGCTAACCCAACCAGCGGGGTGTGGATGCTACATGTGATAACTTGAAACAAGAAAAATATAGCAGTCTGCGAACTTATTAGATCAGATAGTAAAACTAGCTTCCTATGATATCAAGGGTTCTATGGTATCACGGTAGTGTCCAGTCTGTAAAACAGCATGCATCTCTGCTAAAATATGATAATTATTTTTATAGATGTGATGACTTAGGTACATATAATAAAAGTAATGGTAAAAACAAACACAAAACTATATTTAACATGAATAAAATGATATTTCAAAATAATGCAAAAATGTTGACAATTTCCTAATGATCTTTAAAATTCATCACCCCTAGTCTCCATAAATGCAGTTTCCATTACCTTGAAGGTTATAAAATTCATTATTTTTTTTAGTCCTGATGAGTCTGTTGTGAACATTATTGTTTATAGAAATGGTCACTCATTGAATCGTATACCAGTTACCAACAAATACAGGATACACAATATGTGCATACCTTGATACCATAGAATTTTTAAAATAAAAGAGCTCAATGAGGGTACCCTTCTTTTCAAATATAAATCTGACATTTTTACGTAAAACTGATTACATTTTATATCATAAGCAGTTTAGTAGAAAGGAGTCACAGACAAGCATTTGAGTTTCCATTTTCTTTAAATATTGTTTACCAGTTTTATTTTTTCGTCAAACCATTTTAAGTACCGTGATACCATAGAACACCATGCTACCCAGGAACGAAATTTAGGATCTTGATAAAAAATTATAAAAACAGATTTAAATACGCATGCACACAAAAACAAAACGAACTTCATGCAAAGTACAGACAAGAGCTCATTGAATCCAGAATGAACACTTATTTTGGAAGACCGTGAAAACAAATTCAGGTTTAAAGAAACACAATCAACAACAGATAAGATAGAAAACATGTGTGGGTTCGATCATTTTAAAAACGTATTTACTTAACTAACTTATTACGAGAAATGAGATAATAGATGATATTTTTTACGACCACTTTTCTCAGTAGCAGAACTAAAAAAATGTGTGGATGATTTAAAATTATGGTAAATCTGCCAGGACTAGCGGGTATTAGCAGAAATGATAAAATATACTTTAACTGATATATCACCGATTCTCTTACCGTTATATAATAGAATTCTTGAAACCTGGTACTTTTTCCGTCCGTTTTGGGAGACAGAGCATTTTTATGTCCATTTCACAAATCCGGGCTCAGACAGCAAAGCGATCCTAATAATTACCGTGAGAATCTCATTAATCGATACCTTAAAGCTACATGAGTCCCTACATCAATCGATTTCTTCTTTGTAGGCGTGTCTTTATTTGTAAACTTCATGTTCACCCAGCTCATGTCGAAAATCGGGTATTTAAGCGAGCAAATATAGCGTATGAAATCATTTACTGTATATACAGCGACCAGAGCACATCGTTCCTATACACAGGTAACAGTAACTTTTACAGAAAAAAAAGTTAGCTTCTTTCGGTGCTCGAACACAGACACTTGACTTCTCGATTTCAAGTCTGGTGCTCTATCCACTGAACTACAACTCTACTATGAGAAAATAGTATACTAACTGCCATTTATTATGAGGCAAAATAGACTTAACATATTTGAACGCAACTAAAAGATGGATCACTAAATCATGTAGTCCATATTGTCGCAAGTGTAAATTAACATTGCCTGTACGGTGTAATACTGTATATTATTAACTATGAAACTAATACTTCGCCTCAATCAACAAATCTCGACTTGTTATTTAGCGCTTGATGAGTTGTTGTTTGCGCGCGGTTGTTATTACGTAATGCCTATTTAGTGTTTAAAACTGCTACAACATGACCAATAGAATAGCAAGTGCTCTAGTGGTTCAGCGGTACAACTTTCAAAACTTACAAGTGCAAGGCTGTGGTTCAAATCCCATTCCTAGCAACTGTTTTTTTAATCACATATATTTTGGAGCAGATTATATTTATCGATGTTACCTGTACGGAGGCCTAAATAAAAATGTGAACTTTTACGCATCGATTTCTCCTTATATACCGACTTTTGGGGTGTTCGTCGATTTGAAACTACTTCACACGTGACTCGTTCATATTCATTGAGTTATTATCAGTTAAAATAGGGGCGTGGTACAGCTTTAAATTAAAGTTTCTGACTGGAATGATGTTCAATGATTAATATGTTGGGCAGAATATTATAATAAAACTGGGTGAGAGCACAATCAGGGTTCAGGCAAGGCTATTCTACGATTGATAGTTTATTTACACTTCATGCCATTATTCGAAAGTATATATATATATAAGTAAAAAAGGTGGTCATTTTGTATTGTTTGTTTGTGGACTTTTCAAAGGCATTTGATAAAGATAAAGCATACTGACTTGTTCAACTAGCCTTATAAGAAAGGGAGTAGGTGAGAACATTTCTAAAACTATTGGCAGCAATGTATAAGCAGTCTTGCGCCATGCGTTCGTATACTGATTAGAAATTTGTAATACAAATTGTTTTGAATGCAATTTAGGATGTAGACTAAGGCTGTAAATTGAGCACGATCCTGTTTAACCTTTTTCTTAAAAGACTTAATAGATGAACTTAAGTACTCTTGTGATAATGGTATTCATGTATCTGATGAAGTTGATGATATCTTTGCATCTTCTTTATTGCTGACGACATGGCCAACTGTGCAGATACTGTCAGACAACTTCAATCACAAATAAATGTAATTTCGCAATTTTATGTATATCGCACAGGTATGTCAAGTAAATCTTCTTAGGAAGACAAAAGTCATACTTTTCAGAAATGGTGAGATATATTGAGTCGTAACGAAACATGGTCTTACAATGGTGATCAATTTGAAACTGTTTCATGGTTATAAATACATGGGTATTTATATGACACCTAAAACTTAATATGGACAAAGGCTCAACAAACATCAGCAATTCAAAGCAGAAAAGCATTACTTTCAATATCCAAACTTCAACGTAATGTTGGCTATTTTGATTATTATGAGACTCTTTAAATTATTTGATACTATGGTTATGCCTAGTTTTAACATACGGTTCCGAAATTTGAGGGCTATCGATATTGTAATCAAATTGAAAAATGTCCATGACCAATTCTGCAGCCGATATTTAAAGTTGTATAAAAAATACATTCCATGCATTCGCCAAAAGGCGAGTGTGGCAGGTTTCGCATTATATATTAATTATTATTGTAAATGTGTTTAAATACTGGATACGAATCTCACATACTGAGTAATACCAGGTACCTAAAACAATGTTATATTATGCTAAGAAATATTGATCGACGTCGGTAGAACAACATGGGCAACTCATGTTAAATCACTACTTTTTAGATATGGTTTCGGAGTGTAGCATGGATATCGATGAAGTAGGAGACGTACAGTTATTTAATTGCCATATTTAAACAACGCTTAATTGATTGCGCTCTCCAAAATCTCGTCTATATCCAGTCTTGCTAAAGCAAAGCAACCCATTATCAACACTTTAAATCTCTATTGAATGTTGAAAAGATATCTAAGTTTAGATATACCTCTAAAACATAAAATTGTTTTTTCTAGGTTGAGATGTTCTGCACATAATTTATATGTTAAAAACAGAAGACATTCCAATACCCTATATCATGAGAGAAAAATGTATGTTGTGTATGTCAAGGGAGAAGTAGAAGACGACTACCATGTAATCGTGAAAGTGTTCGTATTATGAAGATTTACGATAATCATATTTTGCATGATACTATGAAATATGAATTTTGTCAATACGAGTTTGTGAATACATTCTATAATTTAATGAAAACAACCGTCACTTACTATGCAAATATGTGTATGAAAATACTGAATAAAAGACGTCTGTTTTTTCAAACTTATCAATAATATAACCATAAGGTAACGATATGCGATACACAAGACGTATTCTCATGATATATAATGTACGTTGAACTGTACATGTATGTACATATGTTGTGTTTTTATGTCACACTGTTACTTTAAAATGTTCACTACCAATATATTTGTATTATGGGCTGGAGGCCAAAATTACTGAATAAAATGTTGTCATTGTACTGATGTAATCTTCCTTACTCATCGTACTGATGTATTAATAACACTTACTTCTGTCTTCTTGCTTACTCATTGAACTGATGTATTTAATTACCGCTTACATCTGTCCTCTTGCTTACTCATTGTACTGATGTATTAATAACGCTTACTACTGTCCTCTTGCTTATTTTGTCTTCTTCCTTGACTCATTGTACTGATGTATTAATAATGCTTACTTCTGTCCTCTTGCTTACTCGTCGTACTGATGTACTTTAATAACGCTTACTTCTGTCCTCTTGCTTACTCGTTGTACTGATGTATTAATAACGCTTACGTCTGTCCTCTTGCTTACTCATTGTACTGATGATGTATTAATAACGCTTACTTCTGTCCTTCTTGCTTACTCATTGTACTGATGTATTAATAACGCTAACTACTGTCCTCTTGCTTGATTTTGTCTTCTTCCTTGCTCATTGTACTGATGTATTAATAATTGCTTATTCTGTCTCTTCCTTACTCATTGTACTGATGTATTAATAACGCTTACTTCTGTCCTCTTGCTTACTCGTTGTACTGATGTATTAATAACGCTTACGTCTGTCCTCTAGCTTACTCATTGTACTGATGCATTATATCGCTTACTTCTGTCCTCTTGCTTTACTCGTCGTACTGATGTATTAATAACGCTTACTTCTGTCCTCTTGCTTACTCGTCGTACTGATGTATTAATAACGCTTACTTCTGTCCTCTTGCTTACTCGTCGTACTGATGTATTAATAACGCTTACTTCTGTCCTCTTGCTTTCTCGTTGTACTGATGGTATTAATAACGCATTACTTCTGTCTCTCTGCTTACTCGTTGTACTGATGTATTAATATAACGCTTACTTCTGTCCTCTTGCTTTACTCGTTGTACTGATGTTATTAATAACGCCTTACTTCTGTCCTCTTGCTTACTCATTGTACTGATGTATTAATAACGCATACTTCTGTCCTCTTGCTCTACTCATTGTACTGATGATTAATAATCGCTTACTTCTGTCCTCTTGCTTACTCATTGTACTGATGTATTAATAACGCTTACTTCTGTCCTCTTGCTTACTCATTGTACTGATGTAGTTAATAACGCTTCTACTTCTGTCCTCTTGCTTACTCATTGTACTGATGTATTAATAACGCTTACTTCTGTCCTCTTGCTTACTCACTTGTACTGATGTATTAATACGCTTACTTCTGTCTTCTTCCTTACTCATTGTACTGTGATGTATTAATAACGCTTACTTCTGTCCTCTTGCTTACTCGTTGTACTGATGTATTAATAACGCTTACGTCTGTCCTCTTGCTTACTCATTGTACTGATGCATTATATCGCTTACTTCTGTCCTCTTGCTTACTCGTCGTACTGATGTATTAATAACGCTTACTTCTGTCCTCTTGCTTACTCGTCGTACTGATGTATTAATAACGCTTACTTCTGTCCTCTTGCTTACTCGTCGTACTGATGTATTAATAACGCTTACTTCTGTCCTTCTTGCTTTCTCGTTGTACTGATGTATTAATAACGCTTACTTCTGTCCTCTTGCTTACTCGTTGTACTGATGTATTAATAACGCTTACTTCTGTCCTCTTGCTTAACGTCGTTGTACTGATGTATTAATAACGCTTACTTCTGTTCCTCTTGCTTACTCATTGTACTGATGTATTAATAACGCTTACTTCTGTCCTCTTGCTTTCTCGTTGTACTGATGTATTAATAACGCTTACTTCTGTCATCTTGCTTACTCATTGTACTGATGTATTAATAACGCTTACTTCTGTCCTCTTGCTTACTCATTGTTACTGATAGTATTAATAACGCTTACTTCTGTCCTCTTGCTTACTCGTTGTACTGATGTATTAATAACGAATTACTTCTGTCTTCTTCCTTACTCATTGTACTGATGTATTAAATAACGCTTACTTCTGTCCTCTTGCTTTCTCGTTGTACTGATGTATTTAATAACGCTTACTTCTGTCATCTTGCTTACTCATTGTAATGATGTATTAATAACGCTTACGTCTGTCCTCTTGCTTACTCATCGTACTGATGTATTAATAACGCTTACTTCTGTCCTCTTGCTTACTCATCTCATTGTACTGATGTATTAATAACGGCTTACGTCTGTCCTCTTGCTTACTCATCGTACTGATGCCATACCATTGCATATTTTTAAAGATTTGTTATTTACCTACAGAGGAAACATAGATATATAATTAGAGGCCGATACAAGATATATAATTAGAGGCCAAAACAAGATAAATAATAAGAGGCCGATACAAGATATATATTTAAGAGGCCGATACTAATATATATATAATTAGAAGCCAGATACAAGATATATAATTAAAAGGCCGATACAATATATATAATTAGAAGGTCGTTTCCATTCTGGATAATGTTTCATTTATTCAAACTCAAGCTCAAAATAGGAAATTTGATGAAAAAACAAAGTTAATTTGTATTGTTTAACTATTGCCCAGTAAAACCCGAATGCATGTATAGCAAAATTGATTGGAGGAGATGATTTAACACTAAATTCCGTGATTATTGCATATCAGAAAGTGATTTAACAATAAAAAACGTGAATATTGCACACGCGAAAAAAAAGAGTGCAGTCTATAAGAATGATAGGTAAAGTATAGAGAAAACTCGCACTACTCGAAATTTAGTGGTATACAATAACTCTAATTGGCGGCAACCAGAGAAACTGTTATGTTTCTAGATGAGTTCCGCTAATTGGGATCAAACTCACAAACATTCAGTGTTTAATTCCACATAAAATTATAATTAATATATATAATATAATATAAACACCCAGTCCCTGACTCATACTAGTGGGAATATATAAATGAGATGAAACTGTTACATGATACAACGTCACGTACGGCATATACAGTCAGACAACTGAATGCCGAACAGTCATCAAACCGGGTTTGTTGGAAGTATCTTTCATTGGCACACGCTCTCTCTTCTCTCTCTCTCTCACACACACCAATAATAGGCCAGAGTATTTTTTTTATTATGTGGATGGACCCCGGGAATTGACACTGCATTCCCAGTCTTCTGCAATGTGGGTGAAGTGAATACATAAACGCAGGAACAATATCTGAAATGTTTCTACGCCAGTGTAGCTCTCAACTTCTGCCCATTAATATGACAATGTGTGGGTACGTTCCCAGCTGCTGCAATTAATGTGTTTGGGTTCCTCATTTGCTAGTTACTAAAGTAGTATGTCGGTTGTTAAATTTCCAGTTGCTGCAATGTGGGTGGGTGTGAATGTGATTTCCCAGTTGTTTCTATGTACGTGGTTGAATTCCCAGCTGCTGCTATGTGGGCGGGTGAATTTTCCATTTTTTTCTATGTGGGTGGCTGAATTCCCAGAAATTTCAAGTTGCTGCAATGGTGGGTGAGTGTGGAATTGCAAGAATTTCAAGTTGCTGCAATGTGGGTGGCTGAATTCCCAGAATTTCAAGTTGCTGCAATGTGGGTGGCTGAATTCCCAGAATTTCAAGTTGCTGCAATGTGGGTGGTGTGAATTCCCAGAATTTCAAGTTGCTGCAATGTGGGTGGCTGAAATTGCCAGAATTTCAAGTTGCTGCAATGTGGGTGGGTGAATTGCCAGAATTTCAAGTTGCTGCAATGTGGGTGGGTGAATTCCCAGAATTTCAAGTTTGCTGCAATGTGGGTGGCTGAATTCCCAGAATTTCAAGTTGCTGCAATGTGGGTGGCTGAATTGCCAGAATTTCAAGTTGCTGCAATGTGGGTGGGTGAATTCCCAGATTCTGTGTGGGTTCGTCACTACGCTTTGCCTGTTTGATTGTGCGATGACCGGCCAGATTGTGGACTCTAAGATGACGTCTACCTAAATCCGCATAGCGTTTGAATTTTGTTCTTGTCGTACCCTTAACGGTTTGTTCTCTTGTTTCTCTGGCTTCTGTCAAGTCAATGAGTAGCTTACTTTGTGGCTTTCTAGGCTTTTTTTTTTATATTATATATACATGATCATTGATGTGTTTTACTTATATTGCCTATTCTAATACACCCGCACTATATAGCCTAGTTTAAAATATCTCGTTATATTGAACGATATATCACTGTAATGTTTGCAACGTTTAGGAGAATAAGCATTGCTGCATTTGCGCATTACGCATTGTAACGTATGCAACGTTAGGAGATAAGCAAAGCAATGCGAAAGTTTTCAGATGTGTGCGTTATTTTTACATTTTAGGGGTATTAGAATAGAAATAGAACATCGTTTACGGTGATTATTATCTATAATATATCACGGTTTGTCGTTCAGTTGTAAACAATAATTTCACTCGCCCTTCGGGCTCATGAAATTAGTGTTTACTAATTGAACTCCAAACCGTGTTATATTAAACGATAATTCACAGTAAACGATGTTCTATTTCTTAATTAACGCTGCCTTTGCTTGTTAGGAGATTATAACCTGTCGGGGATTATCTTTATTTACACTGTCACGTTTATTGGGATGACAATAGGGTAAGAGTGAGGTTTAGTGAGTTGTATGGTGCACCCTAGTAGAATATGGTTTACAAACCCTCTCAGCGGCCTTTTTTTGTGCCACTGACCGTTCCAAGGTGGTAGCCTTAGTGTCAACCCTTGTGTGTTTGTGACGTCTTATCTTGCCTTTTATTTCAGGCTTTTTTATATAGTTGTTTCTTTTTTGTTTTCTTTGTGTGTTTATGGTTGACTTTCGTCGTTGAATGCTGTATTTTCTTGTTCGAGTTATAATATCTACTTGCTGAATTCCCAGCTGCTCTAAGTAGAGGTGGTGAATTCCTAGCTGCGAGAAGCATAGCTCTCATGGTGTGTGTCCTACAATAGGTACGGTACTACCATAAGAGCCTATGCTTCTCTCATCTATAGTGAATTCCCAGATAATTCAATGTGGGTCCAGCCTGGGTGAATTCTCAGTTGCTGTTATGTGGGGTGTGTGAATTCCCAGCTGCTGCAATATGGCTTGGTGAAATTCCAGTTTATTTCTATGTTGGGTGGGTGAATGTCCAGCTGCTGCTATGTGGGAGAGTGGGTGAATTCCCAGTTGTTTCCATGGTGGGTGGGTGAGAATTCCCAGTTGTTTCTATGTATGTGGGTGCATTCCCAGATGTTCTATGTCTGTGTGGTGAATATCCCAGCTGCTATCATGTGAGGTGACTGAATTCCAAGATGTTTCTTCGTGGATGGATATGTTTCCACTTGCTGCGATGTGGGTGGGTGAATTCCCAGTTGTTTCTATGTAGGTTTGGTTCATTCACGGATTTTTCTATATGGGTGGGTGAATTCCCTGCTGCTGTTATGTGGGTGGCTGTATTCCCAGATGTTAATATGTGGATGGATATTTTTCCACTTGCTGCAATGTGAGTGTGTGAATTCTCAGTTACTTACTATGTGGAGTGGTGAATTCCCAGCCTGCTGCGATGTGGGTGTTTGAATTCCCAGTTGCTGCGATGTGGGTGTGTGAATTCCCAGTTGCTGCTATATGGATATGTGAATTCTCAAGTTGTTTCTATGTGGGTGGTGAATTCCCAGCTTCTGCGATGTGGGTAGTGGTGAATTCCCAGTTGCTTGCAATGTGGGTTGGGTGAGATTACTAGGTGTTTCCATGTGGGTGGGGTGAATTTCAAGTTGTTGCAATGTGGGTGGGTGAGAATTCCCAGATGTTTCTACTGTGGGTTGGTAAATTCCCAGCTGTTGTTATGCGAGAGTGGTGAATTCCTAGCTGACAGGAAAATCATAGCTCTCATGGTGTGTACCTACCATAGGTACGTAATATCATAAGAGCCACGATTCTCAACATCTGGTGAATTCGAAGCTGCTTCAATGTGGATGGGTGAATTCCCAGTTTTGTTTCTATGTGGTAGGATGAATTCCCAGATGTTTCTATGTGGGTGGGTGAATTCCCAGTTTGTTTCTATGTGTGTAGGATGAGATTCCCAGATGTTTCTATGTGGGTGGGTGAATTCCCAGTTTGTTTCTATGTGGTAGGATGAATTCCCAGATGTTACTATGTGGGTGGGTGAATTCCAAGTTTATTTCTATGTTGTAGGTATGAATTTCCAGATGTTTCTATGTGGGTGGGTGAATACCCAGTTGCTACTATGTGGTTGGGTGAATTCCCAGCTGCTTGCACATGTGGGTGGGTGAATTTCCAATTGTTTCTTTGTGGCTGGGTGAATTCCCATATGTTTCAATGCGGGTGATGAATTTCTAGTTGGGCTATGTTGCTGGGTGATACCCCAGTTGCCTACAATGTCTGGTGGGTGAATTCCACGCTGCTGCTATGTGAGTGGGTGAATTTCCAGTTCCTGTTATGTGGTGGGTGAATTCCCAGCTGCTGCAATATGGGTGGGTGAATTTCCAGTTATTTCTATGTGAGTGGGTGAATTTCCAGCTGCTGGTATGTGGGTGAATAAATTCCCAGCTGCTGCACCAGCAGCGTACTCTGGTGTGGGTGAATCCCACTTCTTTCCATGTGGGTGGTGTGAATTCCCAGTTGTTTCTGTGTGGGTGAGTGAATTCCCAGCTGCTGTGATGTGGGTGCGTTGAATTCCCAGTTGTTTCTATGTATGTGGCTTCAATTCCCAGATGTTTTATGTGGGCTGGTGAATTCCCAGCTGCTGCATATGTGGGTGGCTGAATTCCCAGATATTTCTATGTGGGCGGATATTTTTCCACTTGCTGCAATGTGGGGGCGTGTGGGGGTGGGGGGGGGGGGGGTTGGGGGGGGGGATATTCCCAGTTGTTTTTATGTGAGTGGGTGAATTCCCCAGTTACTGCTATGTGGCTGGAGTGTGAATTCCCAGTTGCTGCAATGTGGGTAGGTGAAGTCCCAGTATGCTGCAATGTGTGGTGTGGGTGAATTTCCCAGTTACTGCATATATGTGGGTGGTGTGAATTCCCCAACTGCTACATTGAAAACACATTTAACTTTAACATCTCTAAAAATTACTATGTATTGTTTTACTGAGGCGTATATAACATCATAAAGAGCTACGCTGACAGTGAGAATCATAGCTCTTGACTGTATGGTTTCATATTCTGTAGGTGAGGATGATCGTTCTATATTCCTATAACATAGAACTACATACACCATGTCTATAACTACCATCTACCATCTTTGGTTAGGTACAAAATATAATACCATAAGAGCTATGATTCTCACGCATACATTTAACCACAGACATATTAATAAACGACTAGATCTATTCGAATTCTTTCTTCTAGTACAGTATATCCGAATTATTTATTTTAAAAGATTTGGAGGCAAATTATGATACGTTTTCTTGTTTTTCAATAAGTGGACTCATAAGTGCCACTAGCTGTGAGCATCGTATGGTAGGTATAGAATATAAAACCATAAGAGCTTTGATTATTTTCACGGCTATTTAGTGCCATCCTAATTATGTATGTATTATGAAGAGCCCCCCCGTGTCGCGCCTCCATGCAGTCGTTGAGTTATCGATTTGGAGTACTCGGTTACTTCCCTTGATTTCAGGCCCTCCATTTGGGTTAAAGTAGGTCAGAGTAGCCACGCAACAAAATAATGAAAATGGCTGTCCAGTTGTTTTAATAACGATACAACGAAGTCTGCGGTAAGATATATAAATACATCTTTTAACTATCTTACATAAATGATACGCCGAAAAGGGTTGGTTATTCAAAGAATTGTGTTTTTATCTTATTCAATTACGCTTTGTTTGGAAGAGCTCCAAGGGCCTCAATGACGGTGCCATATTTTCACCAGTTCTGGTGTTTCTGCCGATAATATCGGTCGTGTTTGTTAATGAGGGAGTTATTACGAGTCAAGTGTACAGAGTATACGATATTTCTGTTGGGCTGAACTGCTCTCGTTATACCCTTTATTTCACTTTAGAACGCAAATGCGGAGGTTGTGGTCGTAATGGGAGTGCACTGTGTGCGATAATTGGTTAATTACCTCCCTTGTCAATTGAGGCCCAACCAGGGGATGTACTTTTGAGACCTGTCTTTGATGTAAGTCCGGTCAAAATGCAACTTTGATTATGATACAGTCTTTTATACACTGAACAAAATAACAATGATCGCAGATGAAGTTATACATATTAAAACTGATTATGATGCTGCTACAAAGTCAATAAAATAGAGTTGTCATATAGTTCCATTCATGCTGCTGCATACTAGATAAAATTAACATCAACATTAAAAAAAAAATGTGCATCCATTCATACCAATAAATAATGGGTCCCGGGTCGTTTCGCACACTTTCCCGTTCGCGCATCGGTTATTTCGCACATCGGTCGTTTCGCACATCATTTTGATAGTCGTTTCGCCCACTAAGTCGTTTCGCCCATCATCTATCAGGTATTGTATTTGATTGTGAATGAGTTTTATTAAACTGTGAATAATAAATTAAGGGAGAATCATAATGATATTTTTGTCGTTGTTACTGAATGTTGAATGTTTGTTTATACTGTTATATTATTTACACTAATTATATATTATCTGTCAAAAAAAAGTTAAAATTACTCATAACTGTTATCATACTCATAACTGTTGCCGCCAAATGTATTGGCGAAGAACATATATACAAAGGCTGGCCGTACAAATAATTTCTACAGATTGTTTATATTTATTTTGCATATACTCTATATTGATAAATTATCTTTATTTAAGGGTACGCATATGAACTATATATATTTGTAAATTTGAAGATATTTGCGACTTGAATCTGAATTTTGTTTTGTCCTCGTGAGAACAAGATTTTAATAATAACGTCTCAAATATGGCTATATATGTTTGACGTTTTTCATAAAAGTCGCGTTGCACTCAATTGTCAACGTTTTTAGCATCACAGAGTGTTAGTTTAGTCACAAACAATTATATTTTATATCACACTGTTAAGTCTTGACGAGACCTTTCATCTTATATATAAATCATATTATTTAAATTAGGATGTAAACTATTATTTAAAGAATTTCCTATATATATCTTTCACTGCTATTCTATCTTTCTCTGCTTTTTTACCAAGGAATTTTGAGAAAAAACAATGTTAATGCCATTTATCTTTTATATGGCTCGATAAAAAACTGCACAATTTTAGTATATTTTAGAGAATTTAATTTCCTATCGAAATTTAAAATAAAATTTGCTGGTCATCGGAATATTTGTTTCAGTATACTTCCTTTATTGGCCTCAAACCCCTTTGGAAAATAAAAACATTAACATAACAACGTCGACGTTATTTATATTAAAATAATGTATATTGTACATGTTGGTGATATATCAATAATTATTTTTAAATAATCGACTTTCCATATTATAATAGTGATAGTAACCTGCTAGGCGGAATGTACATGCTATTCAACATAAATTGTTGGTGGGTTGGTAGGGTGTTCCTACATTTAGCTTCGCATGAAGTGAAGCCCAGCACATTATAGTACACATATCGTAATAAGCTTCTCGAAACGAATTGAATTGAATTGAATTAGGTTTTAAGGCGCACCAACACATGAAAAGGTTATATGGCGCCTAATAGGCATGAACATGCCAGGCTCATCTTCCATGTACATCGAGATAAAATATGGAAAATGGGCCTAGAACCTTCTCACCCTGAACTGCAGAGTTGCTGCAAATTCTATCGTAGAAACTCCATTTACGCTGGAGCCACGTTATTGTTTTTCTGCCACTGCTCTTTTGATGCGAGCGAAATAGCACCTGAAACAATGCAGGGATCATGATGAAGACCTTTAATGAACATGAACAAAAAATGATAAAATGAACATGATTTTGGGGGGATTCTACCCCTCCAAAGGGATCTGCAGTGGCCCTATTCTTTGCCCCGTGACCAAACGGGGGCCCCCGGCAACCACACGGGTATCTTCAAACAACTTCAAGTTTTACAACATTATGATAAATAGTTTGGTAACATAGCGAAATGGTGTTGCAAATCCCAAAATAATGTCGAGATCAGCGAGGTACCAAGCTAAGTGTCCCTCTTGAAGACATATTTTCGCATATTTATATGTTTAAGAAACTAACCGCCAAATAATGGCAATATTACACTACACAACCGTTTATCAAAACTCTATCCAGGTATTCAGGTCATATATTAATGTATATGTACCAATTAAAGGTATAGGTTTATTCACGGGTTCTTACAATAATTGTGTTATTAAATGTGCGTAAATGAAGTATGACTTGGTAACTATTAATTCGGCGGTCCAATTTCGTTGTTTGGTATGGCTGGTTAAAACCATTTATAGTGTGTCTATAGAGTTGGGATTCAAAAATATGTAAGTTGTATATATATATATGTCGGTGAAGTACATGAAGAATTTCCGCAAATGAGATTGGGTTTTATTGCTTAAAACATGTTACCAATGTATACATTATTAAACAACGAATAAGCAGCTGAAAATTTACAAAAAAATGATATTAACATGCATGATAAAAACAATTTAAGAATTAAATACGTTTGATGCTCTATCCATTAACTTTCAGATATCATCTTGACGTAAGTTGTGGTGTTTTGTTTCAGTAATACAGACATTATCGGAACAAAAATGTGTGCTCGTAAGATAGAATGATGACTGCAATAACCTTAAACATTCAGAACATATTTGGGGATAATAACTGCAAACATCGGATTGCAAGTATGATGTAACTAAATCTTAACTTAATAATATAGAGTTGCGTGACAGATATCATCTGACACAATGATAGGACGCCTTATGAAATACTAAACCATCTGAAATATTTGGGAAATTCCCCTACATCAGTGAAGTAATAAGACTTCACTTATTACTTCACTGCCTATATCTATCTTCCCACCTGCATGTTACTGTATTACGCTACATGTTCAACAATAAACACGCAACTAAAATATATATTCCCTTCAATAAAGCAATGAGACAGAAGAACACAGTACAATAGCAAATAATTTGAGGATTTGTGAAAAGTGTGTGTGTTAGTAAATGAGCCGACAGATGATTCTTGACCGAGGTATTTTGCATATGCCAGTTTGGTATTTAAATATGTGCATGTACTTACATAAACATATTGTTTAAAAACATTTTCAAATATAAGAAAGTATGGAAAGCCGTTTGGTTTTTAGCGGGGGTCCCAAACGGCTTTCCATAAAGAAAGACAATTTAACAACACTACTTAAAATCAAAATGATCATCTTTGACAAAACATGTGTATTACACTTTACCATGGATTAATACCAAAATCACTTTTGAGATTGCCAAACGTGTACGTTTGGAACAAGTTTTTTCCCTGCAAGCATACTGGTAATTGTTTAGCAAACGAATATGACCAATGACATATAGACTCGATACGAAAATCATGCTGTATTACTGCGATAAGACAACTTTTGGATTTTTTATTCAGATGGCGGGAGGTATACAGTACTGGTTCTACCTAGTAAACATGCCTCTACCACAAAAACATCGACCGTCATATATGGCCTAACATGTGCTAAAACTTACGTAAAACACCTTTCACCCAAAACAAAACCAATTAAAAACAAGATATCCGGATAGGCAGACAGACGGACGGACAGACAGAGACAGTCAAGTGAACAATTGTGTTGCAAAAAAATAGCCACTCGTGGCTTACGCTGTTCATCATATATTTGGCCGTACCAATAAAAAATCCATAGGTACGCCCCTGAATATATATATATATATATATATATATATATATATATGGGGAGAAATATTTGTGAACTACCAAGGACAGACAACCTTCGGACGAACTACGGCAGGGCGCCTAGCTATGACGAGATACACAGAAATCAAACGTATATATTCACTCCTTACAAAAGTACATAAATACTGTCCTTGGTAGTTCACAAATATTTCTCCCCATATATAATTCTGCCTTGTGAACATGAATCTCTTACGAGATCCCAATTTCGAAAGTTGCCGTAGTGAGTTCAAATTCTCTCCCTTTATATATATATATATATATATATATATATATATATATTAGCCTGAATAAAACTGATTGATTGATTACATTGTAGGATTGTATAATATATTGTAGTGTTGTCTTTTTTTGCGTGTGTTTTTATTAGCGCGTATTATATATGTTTTTATTGTTACGTCGGCCAACATATTTTATTCATAATTGAATGAATAAAAATAGGTTGTTTCCGGTTAGTTCCAACGAGGAGGTGTAACTAGGATTTCATCTATTTCATTGCTGACGTTTTCGAATTCTTGCGTAATGTTTACAGTACATTTCAACATTTCAAAATATACATTTTTTTTCACTTTTTTTTTCTGCGTGTCTCTTTCTTTTCATTTTTTTTTTGGTGCAATTGTGCACATCTTTTGACACATCTTTTTTTTATATATATATTTTGTTGTGTGTTTTAGTGGTGCGTTTGTGCACATCTTTGGACACTTTTTTTATATATTTTTTTTTATTTTCATTTAATATACAGGATAGATGAGAGATATTACATTCGGGACAGATGAGAGATATTACATACGGGACAGATGAGAGATATTACATACGGGACAGATGAGAGATATTACATACGGGACAGATGAGAGATATTACATACAGGACAGATGAGAGATATTACATACAGGACAGATGAGAGATATTACAGGACAGATGAGAGATATTACATACAGGACAGATGAGAGATAATACATACAGGACAGATGAGAGATATTACATACAGGATAGATGAGAGATATTACATACAGGACAGATGAGAGATATTACATACAGGACAAATTAGAGATATTACATACAGGACAGATGAGAGATATTACATACAGGACAATGAGAGAAATGAACGACAAACAGTATTTATCAGAAAATATATGTGCAAAATATTTAGAAAATAAATGAGTAAACATTTTTCAAAGAAACACGCAGCAAAATCGTTTTATTAAAATTTCGCGCGTCCCGTTAGTTGTTCTATACAACTTGCATTTGTTCAATCCTAAATATTAAAAGTAAAAACAATACATTGTTATTTAATTATTTGCAAGCACATTTAAAGTAAAATGATCCTAGATTAATACGTTGACATGTTAAGTTGAATGCTTGATAAAATCTTCAAGATGTGTCCCTTTAACATGTAATACATCTATATTTTCTCTAGACTTGAATGCTGTTTGATACTGTAGATATATTTGAAATACGGGTAAAGGGAATATAAACAATAAAAACAACTGTATTCTAATTATTTGTAATTATTTTTTTATTCAAAGTGAATGACAAGCAGTAATTATTAATTATGAAAGTTTATGCTTTTTCCTTCGGGAGGCTTGCATGTAGTCATCATAAATAGAAATGATTGATTTTATAACAAATAAAGATTTAATACTGCAAAAATAATTATTTGATTCATTCAAAGTGTTTTAATGTTTTTTTACATAGAAAACGCAAGTTCATATATTCTTCTAAACACGAAATTCAATACTTGATACATTAAAAATGATTTCTAATCCTAAAATACAATAGTTCTAACTTCTAACTCCAAATAAGTATTTGCATAAGTAATTATTCATCACTATATATATATATATATATATAAGGTGGGCGAAACGACTAACTATATGATGGGCGAAACGACTATCCGCGAAACAACCGATGTGCGAAACGACCCGTCACCTAAATAATGTCAGCAAATACATGGATCCATTCTTTGATACATCCTTACAGAAATGCAAGGATGATTGATCGATGCGTCATCATAGCAGTTGGTAGGACATCAAGGTCTGTCTAATACATTTGTATTTTAAAGAACTAAATGACAATATCATACACGACTTGGGTACTTTTTATGCCCCTGAAAGTACTATAAATGTGAATTTCATGAAACTTCATATTAATGTGTCACGCATAAAAATGAGATCCTTACCTCTGTGAAACACACAAAAACAACTAAGATACATGTACACCCGAGAGGTACGGCCATATTGATATAAACCAAAACCAGGCTAAATTATTGCTTTACACCATTGATTTGTTTCTTTCACGATCACTTTACCCTATACAGCTAGAACCATAGTCATGTGCTACACATGATTGCCATTAAATAAAGTAGGTCATAAGATGACTTCCAAATTGCCTCTGGGATCGTTCCTTCAGATCTACATATAATCTGAAAATCACTTAATATTAAAGAAATTAACGATCAGAATAATGGCAAAAATTACACGACAAAACCGTTTATCAAAACACTGTCCAGGTGTTCAAGTCATTTAATAATAATAATAATAATAATAATAATAATAATAACTTTATTTCAAGAAGGTAACATATTAAGACATAGCATTTACACAAGTCTTTTTTACAATATGGCCATCTATAAATCAACACAATATAACAATGTAAGCATATAATGCAAGATAAAACAATACATGCATCACTTTATAACTTCAACAAGACAGGCACATTTTCATAGTTTTGTAACATAAAGTTATAATTCAAACTGGGATTTGGAATAATGTATATCATATGTCCAATTAAAAGTAAAGGTTTATTTACGGGTTCTTACAACACCTGCGATTGAATGTGTGTTAAATGAATTATGAGTTAGACTTAAAAAAATGCAAAGCATTCTTGTTGAATGCTTTTTTCTGGGAAGGGTGTGGGGAGGTGGTTAATTATAACTGTTTGATTTCGTATAAAGAATATCAGTGCCATTAATTCGTGTTGTACTATAACCTTTTTTTCTATCTTTTTATTTTTTTACCTTTCTCTCACTGTTTCTATTAAACTAAACATTTTTTTCAAAACATTTAAATACATTTATAAAGTACATTTAATTAGTTGTTGAACATCATTGCATAATTATTTTTTTTGTACATTATTGTATATCTATATATTATTATCTGGCTTTGTTTGATGTCTCAGGTTACAATGGATGAAGAATTTGCGACTGGGTCATTGCAGGAGACAGTTGAGGAGCTGACTCAAATGCAACAAGACATGCAGTTGCCCCAACACATGCACACTTCATCTGGTTACCATGGACTTCCAGACGTAACCACAGCTGTAAACTATAGTGAGTCAAGGGAGATCACCACAACATCAGGCTATAATGAACAAAGGGAGATAAGCACACCAGCAGACTATAATGAACAAAGGGAGATACACCCAGCATCAAAGTATCAAGAACAAACATTTACTGGAAACTTTGATGACAATAATTATCCAGCAGAACAAACTGAGTCTAGGACTGGTTCGCAAAATGAAAACTTGGAAGACTCACAGAATGCACAAAATATGATGCCACTTTCTGTGTATGACGAACAGTTCCCAACTCATTCCCAAAATAATGAAGATCTTTCAAAATCAAACTGTGCAGGGCGTAATAATAAAACTTCTAACTTTCGTATGCTTACAGAACATATTGACCCATCCAGGATGCCACAGTCTAGTAATACTAACCAGTCGACTGAAGACAGTAACCAGTCTAATGAATTTTTAGTGCCTTTGGATGTGACTGCTGAATCAAGCAATTCATTAGTTGATACAGATCACACGAAGTATGAATATGTTATTGACCAGGCATGCTTAATGGACAGTCAGTCGAATGTGACGGGTAATGAGTCTGCTGGAGAAGACATGGCAGAGCATGACTATGCAGCTGGCAAGGATAAACACGATATATTAAAACTGATAGATAATGAAAAAAAGAGAGATCCGGTCAGAGAAGTTTTTGACACTTCTATGGAAACTTCATCTGAATTGAATACTAGTGCGCTGACTGAAGGTTATACTGA
This sequence comes from Cyrtodaria siliqua, assembly GCA_037043455.1. Classification (NCBI taxonomy): domain Eukaryota; kingdom Metazoa; phylum Mollusca; class Bivalvia; order Adapedonta; family Hiatellidae; genus Cyrtodaria; species Cyrtodaria siliqua. Next base: position 181,258 of record JAWPHD010003886.1, on the reverse strand, counting down.
TGTACAATCCTCAGAAACGGAGACTGATTTAGATAGAAATGCTCTCGAGAAAATGTCTCAGGAAAAGACCATGTTCTCGGAAAACCTTGGCCTTATACGTGCTGATACTGATATGAAAAGTTTAAATCAAAAAGAAAGATCAAGCTCAAAAAAAATTCGGACAAGAAAAATGTTTGAGGTTGGATATTCTAACATTTTTGAAGAAGCAGACGACACTGTTCCTATCTCTGGACACAAACATTACCCAGGATGCTACAGGTGTGGGGCATGCAGCAAAACATTTGTGTCAATATGTAAACTACACAATCACTTCCAGGACCATAATAGCGGAGGCTCGTATCATTATGACGACATGCTGAAAATGGCTTTCCCAAAGTATGACACGGCTTGTGTGCACACGCAGACAGGAGAAGATTCTGACAAGAGCAAACCATTTGGAAAAGGAATAAAGTTTACAAAGTTGAAAATCAAGCCGCCTAAGCCCAAACCTCCACCACCAGTAGTTGAAACACTGTCAGCAAGTGGAAAACGAAAGAGAGGAAGACCACGCAAAGTAGACGTCAGCCAGAGTCCATCAACAGAGGGGTCAGAAAAAAAGAAAAAAGTATCCAAGATAAAAGTGAAGACTGAAGATGGTGGTAACACATGGCAGGAAGTTAAAGATGAGCCGACCGAACAATCTGATACTTCATACCTTGATGATGTTAAAAGTGATTACGCACCAACCGATGATGAAAAAGATGAAGTTGAGAAGGTGGAGGACACAACAGAGCTTGTAGACAAATATCTTAAGGAAATTGAAACGGATATTGCTAACATCATTGAGAATGAAGCAGGACCCAGTGCAAGCATTGTGCCTGTGAAAAAGAAGTCCAGGAATAGGAAGATGAGCAAACCAAGAAAACTTCCAGTTACATCGGATTCCGAAGTTGAAAAGATCATTAACAGTCGTAGCAAACCAGAATTGAAGATCAGATGTGACTTCTGTCCGAGTTTATTTCAGTACACACGTGGTCTGATGCGGCACGAACAGGAGAAGCATCCAGAAGAATTGAAACTGGAATGTGATGTCTGCCACCAGAAGTTTATGCGAGAGTATAATCTAGAACGTCATAAACTCTGTTCACACACAGTCGGTAGAGTGAGACTTCTGCGAAAGAAGAGGGGACTACTTAAGGAGAAGAGGAAACCAGGGAGAAAGCCAAAGGATCAGTCTGCTGAGGGCTCACGTGCATGTGAGGTGTGTGGTAAAGTGCTACCAGAGTCGAAGGCAGAGATTCATTTACGCATTCACACAGGTATGTCATGACTAGTACTGTTGGTGCATCTAACATGTGTTCAAGGGCTGACTTAAAGAACACATCTAACATGATGATGTGTATAGGGGCTGACTTAAAGGACACATCTAACATGTGTTTAGGGGCTGACTTAAAGGACACATCTAACATGTGTTTAAGGGCTGATTTAAAGGACGCATATACATCTTACATGTGTTTAAGGGCTGACTTAAAGGACGCATCTGACACGACAATGGGTTTTGTGACTGACTTAAAGGACGCATATGACATGTGTTAAAGGACTGACTTAAAGGATGAGTATAACATGTGTTTAAGGGATGACTTAACAGGGCTCAATCTAGGCCAGGAATTTAGGGAGAAGTCACTTCTCCCTCAAGTGATTTTAGGGAGAAGTGGAGAGAATTTAGGGAGACTTCACTCGACGTGTATACGTAGACAACGGTTGAATAGTCATCACCATGTATATATTTGCAATGCAGTGAATACAGTGTAATGCACACTAATTCTTTTTACTCTATAATATGAGCTTGAAATATTGATGCAAATTTCTATGATAATGGATTTATTACTAAACTGTACCTTTTTAAACTTCTTTTTAAACTTCTTTTTTTTTTTTAAATTTCGGCGACTTGAACTTCGCTTTGATGTGTTGCCAAGGCGAAGTCGAGAGATCGCGGGCGCGTTCTTCGCCCGAATCGCCCCCTAGATTGAGCCCTGACTTAAAGGACGAGTGTACCACGTTTAAGGGATAGGGATGACTTAAAGGACGAGTCTAACACGTTTAAGGGATGACTTAAAGGATGAGTCTAACACGTTTAAGGGTTGACTTAAAGGACGAGTCTAACACGTTTAAGGGATGACTTAAAGGACGAGTGTACCACGTTTAAGGGATAGGGATGACTTAAAGGACGAGTCTAACACGTTTAAGGGATGACTTAAAGGATGAGTCTAACATATTTAAGGGTTGACTTAAAGGACGAGTCTAACATGTTTAAGGGATGACTTAAAGGACGAGTCTAACACGTTTAAGGGTTGACTTAAAGGATGAGTCTAACACGTTTAAGGGTTGACTTAAAGGACGGGTCTAACACGTTTAAGGAATGACTTAAAGGATGAGTCTAACACGTTTAAGGGTTGACTTAAAGGACGAGTCTAACACGTTTAAGGGTTGACTTAAAGGACGGGTCTAACACGTTTAAGGGATGACTTAAAGGACGAGTCTAACACGTTTAAGGGTTGACTTAAAGGACGAGTCTAACACGTTTAAGGGTTGACTTAAAGGACGAGTCTAACACGTTTAAGGGTTGACTTAAAGGACGAGTCTAACACGTTTAAGGGATGACTTAAAGGACGAGTGTAACACGTTTTAAGGGATGATTTAAAGGACGAGTCTAACACGTTAAAGGATTGACTTAAAGGACGAGTCTAACACGTTTAAGGGCTTACTTAAAGGACACATCTAACATGTGTTTAAGGTTTGTCAGCCTGACTTAAAGAACACATTTGTAACCGGAGGCCCCGGGTTCAATCCTCCGTGGTGCCACTGAGTCCGTCGATGTACTCTTGGGCAAGACACTTTCCCTTAGCCTCGTCCGTCGGATGGGGACGTAAACCGGGCGGTCCCGTTTATCGGTATATCCTCTGAGCACGTTAAAGAACCATAGGAATCTATTCGATAATAAGAGTAGGACAGGTTCCCGGATTCCTATGTAATATAAACAATATTAATATGTGTTTAAGGGCAGACTTAAATGACGCATTTAACACGTGTTTAAGGGCTGACTTAAAGGACGCATTTAACGTGTGTTTAAGGTCTGACTTAAAGGACGAGTCTAACGTGTTTAAGGGCTGACTTAATGGATGCATTTCACATGTGTTTAAGGGCTGACTTAAAGGACAAGTCTAACATGTGTTTAGGGGCTGACTGAAAGGATGCATATAACATGTGTTTAAGAGCTGACTTAAAGGACGCATCTAACATGTGTTTAAGGGCTGACTTAAAGGACACATCTAACGTGTTGAAGGGCTGACTTAAAGGATGCATCTAACATGTGTTTAAGGGCTGACTTAAAGGACACATCTAACCAGGGCCCTCACGCTACTTTGGGGGAAGGGGCGCCCGCAGCCCTCAGAAGGGGGAATTTTTGTAACTGGGGGGAATTTTTACAACAAATAAAAAACTCTGTTTGATTAACACGTTTCACTTTATTAACATACATTCGTCAACCATCTGGTTCTTTTTCTGATAAAAAAACTCCACTTAATAACCATCAATGGCATGTTTTCATCGGAGATCCACATTAAAAGTCAACCCTTCTCTTCTTTTTATCCCGAAAAAAACCTATTGCCCTGTCCAGTTGGGCATCTGGTTGAGTCAGTGCCCGATAATAGTTAAAACGTCCTGTGCACAATAAACAGTCTAAAACCAGTCTAATAATAATCAAAACGTCTTTTTCAAACCGGTAAACACGACATCGTGAGCATATCGTCTTGAAAATCGGATTTTTTTTTTTTTATTTTTATTTTTTTAATTTTTTTTTTTACGAATTTCTGAGGGGGAAAAATATCAATTTTTGGGGAAAAAAAAGATACTTTTCAGGTGGGGGACTGCCACCGAATAACGGCGGCAGAAATGACCAAATGAGGGCCCTGCTAACATGTGTTTAAGGGCTGACTTAAAGGATGCGTCTAACATGTGTTTAAGGGCTGACTTAAAGGATGCGTCTAACATGTGTTTAGGGGCTGACTTAAAGGGCACATCTAACGTGTTTAAGGGCTGACTTAAAGGACACATCTAACATGTGTTTAAGGGCTGACTTAAAGGATGCATCTAACATGTGTTGAAGGGCTGACTATAAGGATGCATCTTACATGTGTTTAAGGGCTGACTTAAAGGATGCATCTAACATGTGTTTAAGGGCTGACTTAAAGGACGCATCTAACATGTGTTTAAGGGCTGACTTAAAGGATGCATCTAACATGTGTTTAAGGGCTGACTTAAAGGATGCATCTAACATGTGTTTAAGGGCTGACTTAAAGGATGCATCTAACATGTGTTTAAGGGCTGACTTAAAGGATGCATCTAACATGTGTTTAAGGGCTGACTTAAAGGATGCATCTAACATGTGTTTAAGGGCTGACTTAAAGGATGCATCTAACATGTGTTTAAGGGCTGACTTAAAGGATGCATCTAACATGTGTTTAAGGGCTGACTTAAAGGACGCATCTAACATGTGTTTCAGGGCTGACTTAAAGGATGCATCTAACATGTGTTTAAGGGCTGACTTAAAGGGCGCATCTAACATGTGTTTAAGGGCTGACTTAAAGGATGCATCTAACATGTGTTTAAGGGCTGACTTAAAGGATGCGTCTAACATGTGTTGAATGGCTGACTTAAAGGATGCATCTAACATGTGTTTAAGGGCTGACTTAAAGGATGCATCTAATATGTGTTGAAGGGCTGACTTAACGGATGCATCTTACATGTGTTTAAGGGCTGACTTAAAGGATGCGTCTAACATGTGTTGAATGGCTGACTTAAAGGACGCGTCTAACATGTGTTTAAGGGCTGACTTAAAGGACGCATCTAACATGTGTTTAAGGGCTGACTTAAAGGATGCATCTAACATGTGTTTAAGGGCTGACTTAAAGGACGCATCTAACATGTGTTTCAGGGCTGACTTAAAGGATGCATCTAACATGTGTTTAAGGGCTGACTTAAAGGGCGCATCTAACATGTGTTTAAGGGCTGACTTAAAGGATGCATCTAACATGTGTTTAAGGGCTGACTTAAAGGATGCGTCTAACATGTGTTGAATGGCTGACTTAAAGGATGCATCTAACATGTGTTTAAGGGCTGACTTAAAGGATGCATCTAATATGTGTTGAAGGGCTGACTTAACGGATGTATCTAACATGTGTTTAGGGGCTGACTTAACTGATGTATCTAACATGTGTTAAAGGGCTGACTTAAAGGATGCATCTTACATGTGTTTAGGGGCTGACTTAAAGGATGCATCTAACATGTGTTTAAGGGCTGACTTAAAGGATGCATCTAACATGTGTTTAAGGGCTGACTTAACGGATGTATCTAACATGTGTTAAAGGGCTGACTTAAAGGATGCATCTTACATGTGTTTAAGGGCTGACTTAAAGGGCGCATCTAACATGTGTTGAATGGCTGACTTAAAGGATGCATCTAACATGTGTTTAAGGGCTGACTTAAAGGGCGCATCTAACATGTGTTGAATGGCTGACTTAAAAGATGTATCTAACATGTGTTAAAGGGCTGACTTAAAGGATGCATCTAACATGTGTTTAAGGGCTGACTTAAAGGACGCATCTAACATGTGTTTCAGGGCTGACTTAAAGGACGCATCTAACATGTGTTTAAGGGCTGACTTAAAGGACGCATCTAACATGTGTTTAAGGGCTGACTTAAAGGATGCATCTAACATGTGTTTAAGGGCTGACTTAAAGGATGCATCTAACATGTGTTTAAGGGCTGACTTAAAGGACGCATCTAACATGTGTTTCAGGGCTGACTTAAAGGATGCATCTAACATGTGTTTAAGGGCTGACTTAAAGGGCGCATCTAACATGTGTTTAAGGGCTGACTTAAAGGATGCATCTAACATGTGTTTAAGGGCTGACTTAAAGGATGCGTCTAACATGTGTTGAATGGCTGACTTAAAGGATGCATCTAACATGTGTTTAAGGGCTGACTTAAAGGATGCATCTAATATGTGTTGAAGGGCTGACTTAACGGATGTATCTAACATGTGTTTAGGGGCTGACTTAACGGATGTATCTAACATGTGTTAAAGTGCTGACTTAAAGGATGCATCTTACATGTGTTTAGGGGCTGACTTAATGGATGTATCTAACATGTGTTAAAGGGCTGACTTAAAGGACGCATCTAACATGTGTTTAGGGGCTGACTTAACGGATGTATCTAACATGTGTTAAAGGGCTGACTTAAAGGATGCATCTTACATGTGTTTAAGGGCTGACTTAAAGGGCGCATCTAACATGTGTTGAATGGCTGACTTAAAGGATGTATCTAACATGTGTTAAAGGGCTGACTTAAAGGATGCATCTAACATGTGTTTAAGGGCTGACTTAAAGGACGCATCTAACATGTGTTTCAGGGCTGACTTAAAGGACGCATCTAACATGTGTTTAAGGGCTGACTTAAAGGATGCATCTAACATGTGTTTAAGGGCTGACTTAAAGGACGCATCTAACATGTGTTTAAGGGCTGACTTAAAGGATGCATCTAACATGTGTTTAAGGGCTGACTTAAAGGATGCATCTAACATGTGTTTAAGGGCTGACTTAAAGGACGCATCTAACATGTGTTTCAGGGCTGACTTAAAGGATGCATCTAACATGTGTTTAAGGGCTGACTTAAAGGGCGCATCTAACATGTGTTTAAGGGCTGACTTAAAGGATGCATCTAACATGTGTTAAAGGGCTGACTTAAAGGATGCATCTAACATGTGTTTAAGGGCTGACTTAAAGGATGCATCTAACATGTGTTAAAGGGCTGACTATAAGGATGCATCTTACATGTGTTTAAGGGCTGACTTAAAGGACGCATCTAACATGTGTTGAATGGCTGACTTAAAGGATGCATCTAATATGTGTTGAAGGGCTGACTTAACGGATGTATCTAACATGTGTTTAGGGGCTGACTTAACGGATGTGTCTAACATGTGTTAAAGGGCTGACTTAAAGGATGCATCTTACATGTGTTTAGGGGCTGACTTAACGGATGTATCTAACATGTGTTAAAGGGCTGACTTAAAGGATGCATCTAACATGTGTTGAATGGCTGACTTAAAGGATGTATCTAACATGTGTTAAAGGGCTGACTTAAAGGATGCATCTAACATGTGTTTAAGGGCTGACTTAAAGGGCGCATCTAACATGTGTTTAAGGGCTGACTTAAAGGATGCATCTAACATGTGTTTAAGGGCTGACTTAAAGGATGCATCTAACATGTGTTTAAGGGCTGACTTAAAGGGCGCATCTAACATGTGTTTAAAGGCTGACTTAAAGGATGCATCTAACATGTGTTTAAGGGCTGACTTAAAGGGCGCATCTAACATGTGTTTAAGGGCTGACTTGTTTTTAAGGGATTACTGAAAGGATGCATCTGACATGACGATGAGTTTAGGGACTGACTTAAAGGACGCATCTAACATGTGTTTAAGGGCCGACTTAACGGACACGTCTAACGTGTGTTTAAGGGCTGATCTTAAAGACGCATGTAACATGTGATTATGGGCGACTTAAAGGATAAAGGACAATGTGTTTAAGGGCTGTCTTAAAAGATAAAGGACTTTTATACTTGTTTTGATCATTGCACTTTCAGAAAGTTTGGTTGTCCGATCAGACAACCAAACTGGGAACTCGTGGTTGTCCTGTTCGGAAATTAGTTGTCCCGGACAACCGGACTACCACTAATTTCGCAGACTGAAAGACGTGTTTAAGGGCTGACTTAAAGGTTAAAGGACATGTGTTTAAGGGATGACTTAAAGGCCACAACTAACATGTGTTTAAGGGCTGACTTAAATGAGGCTAAATATTGAAAAATGCTTGAAATACTTGAACCTGTAACCTTGGTCATAAAACTTGAAGTTGTTCCTTATCACTAAAATAATAATATCCAATCAGACAGATTCTATAACAACATTATAATGTCACCTTTACACAAAAATTAAGCGACTTTAACCAGGGTATTAAAGGAATATTTATTTTGAAAAAAATCAAGGTTCATTTCTACCAAATTTGAATATTTCCAAATCATACAAAACATTTTTCAAATATTTAAAAAAAACACTAGCACATTCCAAATTGTTTGTTAGTAAAATGCATCATAATTTAGCATGTTTTGTTAAAGTGTTGCTATCACGTGGTTTTTAAAAAACGAAATAATTTAAATATTGAAGAATAAAATTTTGAATATATTTTTTTTCTTCGTTACTTTGCCATCATTTTGACTGACATCCTTAACTTTAATAATAATATTTTGTATCGATAGATGATTAAAATAAGTTTTTAATACTTTTGGATATTATTGTTGGTAAGTCTCATACATGGTTGCATAATTTATAATTATACTAGCTTCCTATGATATCAGGGCTTCTATGGTATCACGGAAGTGTCCATAACAAGTTAGTAGAAGGGTCGCAGAACGGATTTGAGTTTCCTTTTTCTTTAAATATTGTTTACATTTTTTTTTTTTTCATCTAACCATTTAAGTACCGTGATACCATAGAACACCATGCTAAATATAATGCCATAAAATATGTTATACACTTTGTTCTCCAGGTGAGCGCCCATACATCTGTCACGTATGTGGGAAAGGTCTGATTAGTGACAAGAAGTTGAAGCGCCACCTACTGATACATTCCGAGGTACAGCGGCACACATGTGAGGTGTGTGGCGAAGGATTCTCCATGAAGTACAAGCTGCGTACTCATATGTTTATACATACAGGTAACAGTTATGGCCCTTCATTCATACAGGTAACAGTTATGGCCCTTCATACAGTTATGGCCCTTGATATATACAGGTAACAGTTATGGTCCTTCATACATACAGGTAACAGTTATGACCCTTTACAGGTAACAGTTATGGCCCTTCATACAGTTATGGCCCTTGATATATACAGGTAACAGTTATGGTCCTTCATACATACAGGTAACAGTTATGGTCCTTCATACATAAGGTAAAAGTTATAGCCCTTCATGTTCATATGTAAAGGTAACAGTTATGGCCTTTTATACATACAAGTAACAGTTTATATGGCCCTTCATACATACAGGTAACAGCCATGGCCCTTCATACATACAGGTTACATTTATGGCCCTTCATACATACAGGTAACGGTTATGGCCCTTCATGTTCATATGTACAGGCTTCATGTTCATATGTACAGGTAACAGTTATGTCCCTTTATGTTAATACATACAGGTAGCAGTTCTGGCGCTTCATGTTCATATGTACAGGTAACAGTTATGGCCCTTTATGTTAATACATACAGGTAGCAGTTCTGGCGCTTCATGTTCATATGTACAGGTAACAGTTATGGCCCTTCATACATACAGGGAACGGTTATGACCCTTTATGTTTATACATACATATTGTGAAAAATGGTGAATTCAGCTTGTTTATGCAACACAATTATTATATGGTATTGGATTTCGTCAAATTTTGATTGAAGTTAGGTTTCATAAGATATTATAATGTATGAGTGTGATATTGTAATGTATGAATGTGATATTGTAATGTATGAGTGTGATATTGTAATGTATGAGTGTGATATTGTAATGTATGAGTGTGATATTGTAATGTATGTGTGTGATATTGTAATGTATGTGTGTGATATTGTAATGTATGAGTGTGATATTGTAATGTATGAGTGTGATATTGTAATGTATGAATGTGATATTGTAATGTATGAGTGTGATATTGTAATGTATGAGTGTGATATTGTAATGTATGAGTGTGATATTGTAATGTATGAGTGTGATATTGTAATGTATGTGTGTGATATTGTAATGTATGAGTGTGATATTGTAATGTATGAGTGTGACATTGTAATGTATGAGTGTGATATTGTAATGTATGGGTGTGATATTGTAATGTATGGGTGTGATAATGTATGGGTGTGATATTGTAATGTATGAGTGTGATATTGTAATGTATGGGTGTGATATTGTAATGTATGAGTGATATTGTAATGTATGGGTGTGATATTGTAATGTATGTGTGTGATATTGTAATGTATGAGTGTGATATTGTAATGTATGAGTGTGATATTGTAATGTATGGGTGTGATATTGTAATGTATGAGTGATATTGTAATCTATGAATGTGATATTGTAATGTATGAGCGTGATATTGTAATGTATGAGTGTGATATTGTAATGTATGAGTGTGATATTGTAATGTATTTGTGTGATATTGTAATGTATGAGTGTGATATTGTAATGTATGAGTGTGATATTGTAATGTATGTCTGTGATATTGTAATGTATGAGTGTGATATTGTAATGAATGAGTGTGATAATTGTAATGTATGAGTGTGATATTGTAATGTATGAGTGTGATATTGTAATGTATGAGTGTGATATTGTAATATATATTCTGTGATGAATTATGGAAATTTCCCTGTTTGAGAAAATCTATAACATATCTCTTCCTCTACTGTGCTATCTCGCCTAGTGTGCAAGATAGCTCAGTAGCCAAATGTTATGAACTGAACGATAGCCGTCACGATATTACGTCACGAATTGACGTCACATATTGACGTCATGATATTACTCCGCGCTGTCGCCAAAGGAGTGACAGAAGAAGGAATACTTGTGTCAAAAGACGATTGGAAAGAAATTCATCACAGAATATATATTATATAGTTTAATTAACATTTTTGTCGTGATACGGAAAATAGTTCACTCGTGAGAAATATTCTTGCGATATAGAAACTCGTTCGAAAACGCACTCGTTTCTATATCGCAAGAATCTTTCTCACTCAGGAATTATTACCCATATCACTTCAACAATGTTAATTAAACTCTATGTATGAGTGTGATATTGTAATGTATGAGTGTGATATTGTAATGTATGAGTGTGATATTGTAATGTATGAGTGTGATATTTAGCGATATATTATATGTATGTGTTACACATGATGGTGTAACTATTCTTGATTAAGTAAAAAATGCAAAATTATCCAAATAAAAAGGATACCCAGAGATTTACAGGAATCAGACCTCCCTCTCTGCAGTTTGTAGATTCAAGGATGGGCAAGTGAATATTTTTGGCATGATGAGTTTATTTTTTTACAGTCGTGTGTGACTGATTAAAGTAACTGTCTAAATTATTTGTTATTTTTGACAAAATGTTTTTCTTCTAGCATTTTAATTATAATAATAATAAATGCTTTATTTAGGATGGTATTTCAATCAATTTACAATTTTCTTCCTTAAGGCTATCAAATGAAAAAACATGTAATATACACAATTTCTTAAAAATCATCTGCTTTTGATTGGTTAAGAGCCAATGTGTATTATTATTTATTACTACTTACTGATCGTTTGTGATCGTAAAGCCCAATCACTAATCACTACGGCTTCAAAGTAGAATACTGCTTTAGCTGGTGCTAGGAGGCATCTTATATTACCTCTCCAAAGCAATTCCACTCATCCGCTCACCATGACGAGTGCTCATTGATGCAGGTCAAGTAGAAATTCAAGATAAATTCTTTGAAAATTTATCGATTTGACCACTCAATAAAACTGTGTCTGTTTCTTATCTGGCTTTTATTTGTTAATTGTTTAATAATTATAACATCTATGTTGTTTCAGGCCATAAGCCGTACCTGTGTTCAGTATGTGGGACTGAGTTCAACAACAGCACGTCCCTGTTGCACCACCATCGTACTGTTCACCTGGGTGACAAGAGGTTTGAGTGTAACATCTGTGGCGGTCGCTACGGCAAGAAGTCACAGCTGGAGGAACACATGTTCTCCCACTCGAACGAGAGAACGCAGACCTGTAGGTAAGTGGTTGACATGAGAGTGGGGCTTTCCAGCATGAAAGAGAGAATGCAGACCTGTAGGTAAGTGGTTGATATGAGAGTGGGGCTTTACACCATGAACGAGAGAACGCAGACCTGTAATTAGGTGATTGACTGGAGAGTGGGGCTTTACACCATGAACGAGAGAATGCAGACCTCTAGGTAAGTGGTTAACTATAGAGTGGGGCTGTCCACCATGAATAAGAGAACGCAGATCTGTAGGTAAGTGGTTAACTGGAGAGTGGGGCTTTCCACCATGAACGAGAGAACGCAGACCTGTAGGTAAGTGGTTGACTATAGAGTGGGGCTTTTCACCATGAACGAGAGAACGCAGACCTGTAGGTAAGTGGTTGACTGGAGTGTGAGGCTTTTCACCATGAACGAGAGAACGCATATCTATTAGTAAGTGGTTGACTGGAGAGTGGGGCTTTTCACCATGAACGAGAGAACGCAGACCTGTAGGTAAGTGATTGTCTATAGAGTGGGGCTTACCACCATGAATGAGAGAATGCAGACCTGTAGATAAGTGATTGTCTATAGAGTGGGGCTTTCCACCATGAATGAGAGAATGCAGACCTGTAGGTAAGTGGTTGACTGGAGAGTGCGGCTTTACACCATGAACGAGAGAACGCAGACCTGTAGGTAATTGGTTGACTGGAGAGTGCGGCTTTACACCATGAACGAGAGAACGCAGACCTGTAGGTAAGTTGTTGACTGGAGAGTGGGGCTTTACACCATGAATGAGAGAACGCAGACCTGTAGGTAAGTTGTTGACTGGAGAGTGGGGCTTTACACCATGAACGAGAGAATGCAGACCTGTAGGTAAGTTGTTGACTGGAGAGTGGGGCTTTCCACCATGAAGGAGAGAATGCAGACCTATAGGTAAGTGGTTGACAGGAGAATGGGACTTTACACCATGAATGAGAGAATGCAGACCTATAGGTAAGTTGTTGACTGGAGAGTGGGGCTTTACACCATGAATGAGAGAATGCAGACCTATAGGTAAGTTGTTGACTGGAGAGTGGGGCTTTACACCATGAATGAGAGAATGCAGACCTATAGGTAAGTTGTTGACTGGAGAGTGGGGCTTTACACCATGAATGAGAGAACGCAGACCTGTAGGTAAGTTGTTGACTGGAGAGTGGGGCTTTACACCATGAACGAGAGGATGCAGACCTGTAGGTAAGTGGTTGACTATAGAGTGGGGCTTTACACCATGAACGAGAGAACGCAGACCTGTAGGTAAGTGGTTGACTATAGAGTGGGGCTTTACACCATGAACGAGAGAACGCAGACCTGTAGGTAAGTGGTTGACTGGAGAGTGGGGCTTTACACCATGAACGAGAGAACGCAGACCTGTAGGTAAGTGGTTGACTGGAGAGTGGGGCTTTACACCATGAACGAGAGAACGCAGACCTATAGGTAAGTGGTTGACTATAGATTGGGGCTTTCCACCATGATCACTAAGAGCAGTTGTTGTAGACTTGAACCCAGAGCTAGGTTTAGTATCTATATGTATGTATGGGGTTTAACGTCCCTTTATTACAATCTTTCAGTCATATCACAATGATGTTGTCTTGTAACAGTGAGCTAAATGCTTAGCTTTGTAGTGCTACCACACTGGAATACCATGCTGTAGAAACATTAAACCTGATGCCCCACCCAGCCACATTATACTGACACCAGTCCTAGAACTACCTTGTATATGCTGAACGTTAAGCAAAGGAGCTACTTGACCCTTTATATGCTGAACGTCAAGCAAGGGAGCTATTTGTACCCTTTGTATGCTGGACGTCAAGCAAGGGAGCTATTTGTACCCTTTATATGCTGAACGTTAAGCAAAGGAGCTACTTGTACCCTTTATATGCTGAACGTCAAGCAAGGGAGCTATTTGTACACTTTGTATGCTGGACGTCAAGCAAGGGAGCTATTTGTACCCTTTATATGCTGGACGTCAAGCAAGGGAGCTGTTTGTACCCTTAATATGCTGAACGTCAAGCAAGGGAGCTACTTGTACCCTTTATATGCTGGACGTCAAGCAAGGGAGCTACTTGTACCCTTTATATGCTGAACGTTAAGCAAGGCAGCTACTTGTACCCTTTATATGCTGAACGTCAAGCAGGGGAGCAATTTGTACCCTTTATATGCTGAACTTTAAGCAGGGGAGCTACTTGTACCCTTTATATGCTGAACATTAAGCAAGGCAGCTACTTGTACCCTTTATATGCTGAACGTCAAGCAGGGGAGCAATTTGTACCCTTTATATGCTGAACTTTAAGCAGGGGAGCTACTTGTACCCTTTATATGCTGAACGTTAAGCAAGGGAGCTACTTGTACCCTTTATATGCTGAACGTTAAGCAAGGGAGCAATTTGTACCCTTTATATGCTGAACTTTAAGCAGGGGAGCTACTTGTACCCTTTATATGCTGAACGTTAAGCAAGGGAGCTACTTGTACCCTTTATATGCTGAACTTTAAGCAAGGGAGCTACTTGTACCCTTTATATGCTGAACGTCAAGCAGGGGAGCAATTTGTACCCTTTATATGCTGAACTTTAAGCAGGGGAGCTACTTGTACCCTTTATATGCTGAACATTAAGCAAGGCAGCTACTTGTACCCTTTATATGCTGAACGTCAAGCAGGGGAGCAATTTGTACCCTTTATATGCTGAACTTTAAGCAGGGGAGCTACTTGTACCCTTTATATGCTGAACGTTAAGCAAGGGAGCTACTTGTACCCTTTATATGCTGAACGTTAAGCAAGGGAGCAATTTGTACCCTTTATATGCTGAACTTTAAGCAGGGGAGCTACTTGTACCCTTTATATGCTGAACGTTAAGCAAGGGAGCTACTTGTACCCTTTATATGCTGAACTTTAAGCAAGGGAGCTACTTGTACCCTTTATATGCTGAACTTTAAGCAGGGGAGCTACTTGTACCCTTTATATGCTGAACTTTAAGCAAGGGAGCAATTTGTACCCTTTATATGCTGAACTTTAAGCAGGGGAGCTACTTGTACCCTTTATATGCTGAACTTTAAGCAAGGGAGCAATTTGTACCCTTTATATGCTGAACTTTAAGCAGGGGAGCTACTTGTACCCTTTATATGCTGAACGTTAAGCAAGGGAGCTACTTGTACCCTTTATATGCTGAATGTTAAGCAAGGGAGCTACTTGTACCCTTTATATGCTGAACGTTAAGCAAGGGAGCAATTTGTACCCTTTATATGCTGAACTTTAAGCTTGTACCCTTTATATGCTGAACGTTAAGCAGGGGAGCTACTTGTACCCTTTATATGCTGAACTTTAAGCAAGGGAGCTACTTGTACCCTTTATATGCTGAACGTTAAGCAAGGGAGCTACTTGTACCCTTTATATGCTGAACGTTAAGCAAGGGAGCTACTTGTACCCTTTATATGTTGAACGTCAAGCAAGGGAGCTACTTGTACCCTTTATATGCTGAACGTTAAGCAAGGGAGCTACTTGTACCCTTTATATGTTGAACGTCAAGCATGGGAGCAATTTGTACCCTTTATATGCTGAATGTCAAGCAAGGGAACTACTTGTACCCTTTATATGCTGAATGTCAAGCAAGGGAGCTACTTGTACCCTTTATATGCTGAACGTTAAGCAAGGGAGCTACTTGTACCCTTTATATGCTGAACGTTAAGCAAGAGAGCTCTTTGTACCCTTTATATGTTGAACGTCAAGCATGGGAGCAATTTGTACCCTTTATATGCTGAATGTCAAGCAAGGGAACTACTTGTACCCTTTATATGCTGGACGTCAAGCAAGGAAGCTACTTGTACCCTTTATATGCTGAACATTAAGCAAGGGAGCTACTTGTACCCTTTATATGCTGAACGTCAAGCAAGGGAGCTGTTTGTACCCTTTATATGCTGGACGTCAAGCAAGGGAGCTACTTGTACCCTTTATATGCTGAACATTAAGCAAGGGAGCTACTTGTACCCTTTATATGCTGAACGTCAAGCAAGGGAGCTGTTTGTACCCTTTATATGCTGGACGTCAAGCAAGGGAGCTACTTGCACCCTTTATATGCTGAACCTTAAGCAAGGGAGCTACTTGTACCCTTTATATATACTGAACATCAAGCAAGGGAGCTACTTGTACCCTTTATATGCTGAACGTTAAGCAAGGGAGCAATTTGTACCCTTTATATGCTGAACTTTAAGCAGGGGAGCTACTTGTACCCTTTATATGCTGAACGTTAAGCAAGGGAGCAATTTGTACGCTTTATATGCTGAACTTTAAGCAAGGCAGCTACTTGTACCCTTTATATGTTGAACGTCAAGCAAGGGAGCTACTTGTACCCTTTATATGCTGAACGTTAAGCAAGGGAGCTACTTGTACCCTTTATATGTTGAACGTCAAGCATGGGAGCAATTTGTACCCTTTATATGCTGAATGTCAAGCAAGGGAACTACTTGTACCCTTTATATGCTGAATGTCAAGCAAGGGAGCTACTTGTACCCTTTATATGCTGAACGTTAAGCAAGGGAGCTACTTGTACCCTTTATATGCTGAACGTTAAGCAAGAGAGCTACTTGTACCCTTTATATGTTGAACGTCAAGCATGGGAGCAATTTGTACCCTTTATATGCTGAATGTCAAGCAAGGGAACTACTTGTACCCTTTATATGCTGGACGTCAAGCAAGGGAGCTACTTGTACCCTTTATATGCTGAACATTAAGCAAGGGAGCTACTTGTACCCTTTATATGCTGAACGTCAAGCAAGGGAGCTGTTTGTACCCTTTATATGCTGGACGTCAAGCAAGGGAGCTACTTGTACCCTTTATATGCTGAACATTAAGCAAGGGAGCTACTTGTACCCTTTATATGCTGAACGTCAAGCAAGGGAGCTGTTTGTACCCTTTATATGCTGGACGTCACGCAAGGGAGCTACTTGCACCCTTTATATGCTGAACCTTAAGCAAGGGAGCTACTTGTACCCTTTATATATACTGAACATCAAGCAAGGGAGCTACTTGTACCCTTTATATGCTGAACGTTAAGCAAGGGAGCAATTTGTACCCTTTATATGCTGAACTTTAAGCAGGGGAGCTACTTGTACCCTTTATATGCTGAACTTTAAGCAAGGCAGCTACTTGTACCCTTTATATGCTGAACGTTAAGCACGAGAGCTACTTGTACCCTTTATATGTTGAACGTCAAGCATGGGAGCAATTTGTACCCTTTATATGCTGAATGTCAAGCAAGGGAACTACTTGTACCCTTTATATGCTGAACATCAAGTAAGGGAGCCACTTGTACCCTTTATATGCTGAACATTAATGTATAGTGGTTTCTCCTAACATCGCGGGTTCTTTAATATCGCGGTAAACACTATTTTTGATGACATCACCCTCAAGCGCCACCTACCTGAGATCAAAATCCCACAATTCATACCCGAAGGTCACGATAATGTTTACAAATACATATCGGCAAAATGTCTTAACTCATAGTAAGTAAAATTGGTTTTCCATATAAATACATAAAAACATCACAGTGTGTAAATTTACCCCACCCCCTTACCAACGAAAGAACCCATACCACTTCGTAAAATAACTTGATGAACTTTGGGGCTCCGTCAAATCTTCGTCTGCTTGATGATATTGATGAATGAACTTGTTGTGGTCACGTGACGACGCTATGTTGCGAACAGGGCACCTGTCAACAGCGCCAATAAATTAAGGGGAACTAACAAAGAAGCCCTGCTGTGCTTTTTCCTACGGAGTTCCCAAATTGATTTGTAGGCGCACATATTGAGTGGGTGCAAGACACTTTGTTTTGTTTCTTGGGGAAAGTGTGACGTCTGTCCACATTGGACACACCTTAATTACAGCTTTAATGTTACAGTTTTGAGGCGTGGCTCTGTTTTCACGTCCACACTGCCTTACAAAGGTCTAACTGCTTGTACAAAAGTTAAAAAAGTAAAGAAAACAAGAGTGTTGAGTGATGAATTGATGTAACTTGCGTGATTATTAAAAGAAACTATTGAATTTTAGCATATAGTTGTAGATTTATTTGTAGATATACCCCATTTATTTTATTTAGATTTTTTGGCAGTTAATAAAATCTAGTCAGGGCCTCCACCGTTTACCGCGATATTAGAGTACTCTCCCCTGACAACAGTAAAAACATAGTTGTCGATATCGGATAAAATTATTTCAATATGTAATCCATCTAATGTTTTAATACTATGTACAAATACAAATGAGATGTTTGTGAACGTAACTAGAACAGAAATAGTTTTAGATAAATGTTGTATTATCATTTATTTAAACTGCAAACGGTAAATACCGCGATATTAGGGAACACCATCCTACCCTTTATATGCTGAACGTCAAGCAGGGGAGCTACTTGTACCCTTTATATGCTGAACATCAAGTAAGGGAGCCACTTGTACCCTTTATATGCTGAACATTAATGTACCCTTTATATGCTGAACGTCAAGCAAGGGAGCTACTTGTACCCTTTATATGCTGAACATCAAGTAAGGGAGCCACTTGTACCCTTTATATGCTGAACATTAATGTACCCTTTATATGCTGAACGTCAAGCAAGGGAGCTACTTGTACCCTTTATATGCTGAACGTCAAGCAGGGGAGCTACTTGTACTCTTTATATGCTAAACGTTAATCAAGGGAGCTACTTGTTATATTTATATGCTGAACGTTAAGCAAGGTTGTAATTTGTACCCTTTATATGCTGAACGTCAAGCAGGGGAGCTCCTTGTACCCTTTATATGCTGAACGTTAAGCAAGGGAGCTACATGTACCCTTTATATGCTGAACGTTAAGCAAGGGAGCTACTTGTACCCTTTATATGCTGAACGTCAAGCAAGGGAGCTACTTGTAAACTTTATATGCTGAACGTCGAGCAGGGGAGCTACTTGTACCCTTTATATGCTGAACGTCAAGCAAGGGAGCTACATGTACCCTTTATATGCTGAACGTTAAGCAAGGGAGCTACATGTACCCTTTATATGCTGAACGTCAAGCAAGGGAGCTACTTGTACCCTTTATATGCTGAACGTCAAGCAGGGGAGCTACTTGTACCCTTTATATGCTGAATGTCAAGCAGGGGAGCTACCTGTACCCTTTATATGCTTAACATTAAGCAAGGGAGCAATTTGTTACCTTTATATGCTGAACGTCAAGCAGGGGAGCTCCTTGTACCCTTTATATGCTGAACGTTAAGCAAGGGAGCTACATGTACCCTTTATATGCTGAACGTCAAGCAAGGGAGCTACTTGTACCCTTTATATGCTGAACGTTAAGCAAGGGAGCTACTTGTACCCTTTATATGCTGAACGTCAAGCAAGGGAGCTACTTGTAAACTTTATATGCTGAACGTCAAGCAGGGGAGCTCCTTGTACCCTTTATATGCTGAACGTCAAGCAAGGGAGCTACTTGTACCCTTTATATGCTGAACGTCAAGCAGGGGAGCTACCTGTAACCTTTATATGCTTAACATTAAGCAAGGGAGCAATTTGTTACCTTTATATGCTGAACGTCAAGCAGGGGAGCTCCTTGTACCCTTTATATGCTGAACGTCAAGCAAGGGAGCTACATGTACCCTTTATATGCTGAACGTTAAGCAAGGGAGCTACATGTACCCTTTATATGCTGAACGTCAAGCAAGGGAGCTACTTGTACCCTTTATATGCTGAACGTCAAGCAGGGGAGCTACTTGTACCCTTTATATGCTGAACGTCAAGCAGGGGAGCTACCTGTACCCTTTATATGCTTAACATTAAGCAAGGGAGCAATTTGTTACCTTTATATGCTGAACGTCAAGCAGGGGAGCTCCTTGTACCCTTTATATGCTGAACGTTAAGCAAGGGAGCTACATGTACCCTTTATATGCTGAACGTCAAGCAAGGGAGCTACTTGTACCCTTTATGTGCTGAATGTTAAGCAAGGGAGCTACTTGTACCCTTTATACGCTGAATGTCAAGCAAGGGAGCTACTTGTAAACTTTATATGCTAAACGTCAAGCAAGGGAGCTACTTGTAAACTTTATATGCTGAACGTCAAGCAGGGGAGCTACTTGTACCCTTTATATGCTGAATGTTAAGCAAGGGAGCTACTGGTACCCTTTATACGCTGAACGTCAAGCAAGGGAGCTACTTGTAAACTTTATATGCTGAACGTCAAGCAAGGGAGCTACTGGTACCCTTTATATGCTGAATGTTAAGCAAGGGAGCTACTGGTACCCTTTATATGCTGAATGTTAAGCAAGGGAGCTACTGGTACCCTTTATATGCTGAATGTTAAGCAAGGGAGCTACTGGTACCCTTTATACGCTGAACGTCAAGCAAGGGAGCTACTTGTAAACTTTATATGCTGAATGTCAAGCAAGGGAGCTACTTGTAAACTTTATATGCTGAACGTCAAGCAAGGGTGCTACTTGTACCCTTTATATGCTGAATGTTAAGCAAGGGAGCTACTGGTACCCTTTATACGCTGAACGTCAAGCAAGGGAGCTACTTGTACCCTTTATATGCTGAACGTCAAGCAAGGGTGCTACTTGTACCCTTTATATGCTGAACGTTAAGCAAGGGAGCTACTGGTACCCTTTATACGCTGAACGTCAAGCAAGGGAGCTACTTGTACCCTGTATATGCTGAACGTCAAGTAAGGGAGCTACTTGTACCCTTTATATGCTGAACGTTAAGCAAGGGAGCTACTTGTACCCTTTATATGCTGAGTGTCTAGCAAGGGAGCTACTGGTACCCTTTATATGCTGAATGTCGAGTGTACCCTTTATATGCTGGACGTCAAGTAAGGGAGCTAAACATCAAGCAAGGGAGCTACTTGTAGCCTTTATATGCTGAACGTCAAGCAAAGGAGCTACTTGTACCCTTCATATGCTGAATGTTAAGCAAAGGAGCTACTGGTACCCTTTATATGCTGAGTGTCTAGCAAGGGAGCTACTGGTACCCTTTATATGCTGAGTGTCTAGCAAGGGAGCTACTGGTACCCTTTATATGCTGAATGTCGAGTGTACCCTTTATATGCTGGACGTCAAGTAAGGGAGCTAAACATCAAGCAAGGGAGCTACTTGTACCCTTTATATGCTGAACGTCAAGCAAGGGAGCTACTTGTACCCTGTATATGCTGAACGTCAAGCAAGGGAGCTACTTGTACCCTTCATATGCTGAACGTCAAGCAAGGGAGCTACTTGTACCCTGTATATGCTGAATGTCAAGCAAGGGAGCTACTTGTACCCTGTATATGCTGAATGTCAAGCAAGGGAGCTACTTGTACCCTTTATATGCTGAACGTCAAGCAAGGGAGCTACTTGTACCCTTTATATGCTGAACGTCAAGCAAGGGAGCTACTTGTACCCTGTATATGCTGAACGTCAAGCAAGGGAGCTACTTGTACCCTTTATATGCTGAACGTCAAGCAAGGGAGCTACTTGTACCCTGTATATGCTGAATGTCAAGCAAGGGAGCTACTTGTACCCTTTATATGCTGAACGTTAAGCAAGGGAGCTACTTGTACCCTTTATATGCTGAACGTTAAGCAAGGGAGCTACTTGTACCCTTAATATGCTGAGCGTCAAGCAAGAGAGCTACTTGTACCCTTTATATGCTGAACGTCAAGCAAGGCAGCTACTTGTACCCTTTATATGCTGAACGTCAAGCAAGGGAGCTACTTGTACCCTTTATATGCTGAACGTCAAGCAAGGGAGCTACTTGTACCCTTTATATGCTGAACGTCAAGCAAGGGAGCTACTTGTACCCTTTATATGCTGAACGTCAAGCAAGGGAGCTACTTGTACCCTTTATATGCTGAACGTCAAGCAAGGCAGCTACTTGTACCCTTTATATGCTGAACGTCAAGCAAGGGAGCTACTTGTACCCTGTATATGCTGAACGTCAAGCAAGGGAGCTACTTGTACCCTTTATATGCTGAACGTCAAGCAAGGGAGCTACTTGTACCCTTTATATGCTGAACGTCAAGCAAGGCAGCTACTTGTACCCTTTATATGCTGAACGTCAAGCAAGGGAGCTACTTGTACCCTGTATATGCTGAACGTCAAGCAAGGGAGCTACTTGTACCCTTTATATGCTGAACGTCAAGCAAGGCAGCTACTTGTACCCTGTATATGCTGAACGTCAAGCAAGGGAGCTACTTGTACCCTTTATATGCTGAACGTCAAGCAAGGGAGCTACTTGTACCCTGTATATGCTGAATGTTAAGTAAGGGAGCTACTTGTACCCTTAATATGCTGAGCGTCAAGCAAGAGAGCTACTTGTACCCTTTATATGCTGAACGTCAAGCAAGGCAGCTACTTGTACCCTTTATATGCTGAACGTCAAGCAAGGGAGCTACTTGTACCCTTTATATGCTGAACGTCAAGCAAGGGAGCTACTTGTACCCTTTATATGCTGAACGTCAAGCAAGGGAGCTACTTGTACCCTTTATATGCTGAACGTCAAGCAAGGGAGCTACTTGTACCCTTTATATGCTGAACGTCAAGCAAGGCAGCTACTTGTACCCTTTATATGCTGAACGTCAAGCAAGGGAGCTACTTGTACCCTGTATATGCTGAACGTCAAGCAAGGGAGCTACTTGTACCCTTTATATGCTGAACGTCAAGCAAGGGAGCTACTTGTACCCTTTATATGCTGAACGTCAAGCAAGGCAGCTACTTGTACCCTTTATATGCTGAACGTCAAGCAAGGCAGCTACTTGTACCCTTTATATGCTGAACGTCAAGCAAGGGAGCTACTTGTACCCTTTATATGCTGAACGTCAAGCAAGGGAGCTACTTGTACCCTGTATATGCTGAACGTCAAGCAAGGGAGCTACTTGTACCCTTTATATGCTGAACGTCAAGCAAGGGAGCTACTTGTACCCTTTATATGCTGAACGTCAAGCAAGGCAGCTACTTGTACCCTTTATATGCTGAACGTCAAGCAAGGGAGCTACTTGTACCCTTTATATGCTGAACGTCAAGCAAGGGAGCTACTTGTACCCTGTATATGCTGAACGTCAAGCAAGGGAGCTACTTGTACCCTTTATATGCTGAGCGTCAAATAAGAGAGCTACTTGTACCCACACTTTACTCAATTTGTCAAGTTTGGTGGCATTGAGTGCTGCGTGGATGTACGCTAAGTCGGTGTTTGGACTCTTGAGTATCCACTTCACGGAAGTACGCCATTGTCTATCCACTTGGAGTGATCAAACACTCCGAGTTACTCCGTGCAGAATCGAATTAACCATGAGTGCACACCTCCTTTATATGCTGAATGTTAGGCAAGGGAGCTACTTGTACCCTTTATATGCTGAACGTTAAGCAAGGGAGCTACTTGTACCCTTTATATGCTGAACTTTAAGCATGGGAGCTACTTGTACCCTTTATAAGCTGAACGTTAAGCAAGGGAGCTACTTGTACCCTTTATATGCTGAACGTTAAGCAAGGGAGCTACTTGTACCCTTTATATGCTGAACGTCAAGCAAGGGAGCTACTTGTACCCTTTATATGCTGAACGTCAAGCAAGGGAGCTACTTGTACCCTTTATATGCTGAACGTTAAGCAAGGGAGCTACTTGTACCCTTTATATGCTGAACGTCAAGCAAGGGAGCTACTTGTACCCTTTATATGCGGAACGTTAAGCAAGGGAGCTACTTGTACCCTTTATATGCTGAACGTCAAGCAAGGGAGATACTTGTACCCTTTATATGCTGAACGTTAAGCATGGGAGCTACTTGTACCCTTTATATGCGGAACGTTAAGCAAGGGAGCTACTTGTACCCTTTATATGCGGAACTTTAAGCAAGGCAGCTACTTGTACCCTTTATATGCTGAACGTCAAGCAAGGGAACTACTTGTACCCTTTATATGCTGAACGTCAAGCAAGGGAGATACTTGTACCCTTTATATGCTGAACATTAATGTACCCTTTATATGCTGAACGTCAAGCAAGGGAGCTACTTGTACCCTTTATATGCTGAACATCAAGTAAGGGAGCCACTTGTACCCTTTATATGCTGAACATTAATGTACCCTTTATATGCTGAACGTCAAGCAAGGGAGCTACTTGTACCCTTTATATGCTGAACGTCAAGCAGGGGAGCTACTTGTACTCTTTATATGCTAAACGTTAATCAAGGGAGCTACTTGTTATATTTATATGCTGAACGTTAAGCAAGGTTGTAATTTGTACCCTTTATATGCTGAACGTCAAGCAGGGGAGCTCCTTGTACCCTTTATATGCTGAACGTTAAGCAAGGGAGCTACATGTACCCTTTATATGCTGAACGTTAAGCAAGGGAGCTACTTGTACCCTTTATATGCTGAACGTCAAGCAAGGGAGCTACTTGTAAACTTTATATGCTGAACGTCGAGCAGGGGAGCTACTTGTACCCTTTATATGCTGAACGTCAAGCAAGGGAGCTACATGTACCCTTTATATGCTGAACGTTAAGCAAGGGAGCTACATGTACCCTTTATATGCTGAACGTCAAGCAAGGGAGCTACTTGTACCCTTTATATGCTGAACGTCAAGCAGGGGAGCTACTTGTACCCTTTATATGCTGAACGTCAAGCAGGGGAGCTACCTGTACCCTTTATATGCTTAACATTAAGCAAGGGAGCAATTTGTTACCTTTATATGCTGAACGTCAAGCAGGGGAGCTCCTTGTACCCTTTATATGCTGAACGTTAAGCAAGGGAGCTACATGTACCCTTTATATGCTGAACGTCAAGCAAGGGAGCTCCTTGTACCCTTTATATGCTGAACGTTAAGCAAGGGAGCTACTTGTACCCTTTATATGCTGAACGTCAAGCAGGGGAGCTACCTGTACCCTTTATATGCTTAACATTAAGCAAGGGAGCAATTTGTTACCTTTATATGCTGAACGTCAAGCAGGGGAGCTCCTTGTACCCTTTATATGCTGAACGTTAAGCAAGGGAGCTACATGTACCCTTTATATGCTGAACGTCAAGCAAGGGAGCTACTTGTACCCTTTATATGCTGAACGTTAAGCAAGGGAGCTACTTGTACCCTTTATATGCTGAATGTCAAGCAAGGGAGCTACTTGTAAACTTTATATGCTGAACGTCAAGCAGGGGAGCTCCTTGTACCCTTTATATGCTGAACGTCAAGCAAGGGAGCTACTTGTACCCTTTATATGCTGAACGTCAAGCAGGGGAGCTACCTGTACCCTTTATATGCTTAACATTAAGCAAGGGAGCAATTTGTTACCTTTATATGCTGAACGTCAAGCAGGGGAGCTCCTTGTACCCTTTATATGCTGAACGTCAAGCAAGGGAGCTACATGTACCCTTTATATGCTGAACGTTAAGCAAGGGAGCTACATGTACCCTTTATATGCTGAACGTCAAGCAAGGGAGCTACTTGTACCCTTTATATGCTGAACGTCAAGCAGGGGAGCTACTTGTACCCTTTATATGCTGAACGTCAAGCAGGGGAGCTACCTGTACCCTTTATATGCTTAACATTAAGCAAGGGAGCAATTTGTTACCTTTATATGCTGAACGTCAAGCAGGGGAGCTCCTTGTACCCTTTATATGCTGAACGTTAAGCAAGGGAGCTACATGTACCCTTTATATGCTGAACGTCAAGCAAGGGAGCTACTTGTACCCTTTATACGCTGAATGTCAAGCAAGGGAGCTACTTGTAAACTTTATATGCTAAACGTCAAGCAAGGGAGCTACTTGTAAACTTTATATGCTGAACGTCAAGCAGGGGAGCTACTTGTACCCTTTATATGCTGAATGTTAAGCAAGGGAGCTACTGGTACCCTTTATACGCTGAACGTCAAGCAAGGGAGCTACTTGTAAACTTTATATGCTGAACGTCAAGCAAGGGAGCTACTGGTACCCTTTATATGCTGAATGTTAAGCAAGGGAGCTACTGGTACCCTTTATATGCTGAATGTTAAGCAAGGGAGCTACTGGTACCCTTTATATGCTGAATGTTAAGCAAGGGAGCTACTGGTACCCTTTATACGCTGAACGTCAAGCAAGGGAGCTACTTGTAAACTTTATATGCTGAACGTCAAGCAAGGGAGCTACTTGTAAACTTTATATGCTGAACGTCAAGCAAGGGTGCTACTTGTACCCTTTATATGCTGAATGTTAAGCAAGGGAGCTACTGGTACCCTTTATACGCTGAACGTCAAGCAAGGGAGCTACTTGTACCCTTTATACGCTGAACGTCAAGCAAGGGAGCTACTTGTACCCTTTATATGCTGAACGTTAAGCAAGGGAGCTACTGGTACCCTTTATACGCTGAACGTCAAGCAAGGGAGCTACTTGTACCCTGTATATGCTGAACGTCAAGTAAGGGAGCTACTTGTACCCTTTATATGCTGAACGTTAAGCAAGGGAGCTACTTGTACCCTTTATATGCTGAGTGTCTAGCAAGGGAGCTACTGGTACCCTTTATATGCTGAATGTCGAGTGTACCCTTTATATGCTGGACGTCAAGTAAGGGAGCTAAACATCAAGCAAGGGAGCTACTTGTAGCCTTTATATGCTGAACGTCAAGCAAAGGAGCTACTTGTACCCTTCATATGCTGAATGTTAAGCAAAGGAGCTACTGGTACCCTTTATATGCTGAGTGTCTAGCAAGGGAGCTACTGGTACCCTTTATATGCTGAGTGTCTAGCAAGGGAGCTACTGGTACCCTTTATATGCTGAATGTCGAGTGTACCCTTTATATGCTGGACGTCAAGTAAGGGAGCTAAACATCAAGCAAGGGAGCTACTTGTACCCTTTATATGCTGAACGTCAAGCAAGGGAGCTACTTGTACCCTGTATATGCTGAACGTCAAGCAAGGGAGCTACTTGTACCCTTTATATGCTGAACGTCAAGCAAGGGAGCTACTTGTACCCTGTATATGCTGAATGTCAAGCAAGGGAGCTACTTGTACCCTGTATATGCTGAATGTCAAGCAAGGGAGCTACTTGTACCCTTTATATGCTGAACGTCAAGCAAGGGAGCTACTTGTACCCTGTATATGCTGAACGTCAAGCAAGGGAGCTACTTGTACCCTTTATATGCTGAACGTCAAGCAAGGGAGCTACTTGTACCCTGTATATGCTGAACGTCAAGCAAGGGAGCTACTTGTACCCTTTATATGCTGAACGTCAAGCAAGGGAGCTACTTGTACCCTGTATATGCTGAATGTCAAGCAAGGGAGCTACTTGTACCCTTTATATGCTGAACGTTAAGCAAGGGAGCTACTTGTACCCTTTATATGCTGAACGTTAAGCAAGGGAGCTACTTGTACCCTTTATATGCTGAACGTCAAGCAAGGGAGCTACTTGTACCCTTTATATGCTGAACGTTAAGCAAGGGAGCTACTTGTACCCTTTATATGCTGAACGTTAAGCAAGGCAGCTACTTGTACCCTTTATATGCTGAACGTCAAGCAAGGCAGCTACTTGTACCCTTTATATGCTGAACGTCAAGCAAGGGAGCTATTTGTACCCTTTATATGCTGAACGTCAAGCAAGGGAGCTACTTGTACCCTTTATATGCTGAACATCAAGCAAGGCAGCTACTTGTACCCTTTATATGCTGAGCGTCAAACAAGAGAGCTACTTGTACCCTTTATAAACTGAACGTCAAGCAAGGCAGCTACTTGTACCCTTTATATGCTGAACGTCAAGCAAGGCAGCTACTTGTACCCTTTATATGCTGAACGTCAAGCAAGGGAGCTACTTGTACCCTTTATATGCTGAACGTCAAGCAAGGGAGCTACTTGTACCCTTTATATGCTGAACGTCAAGCAAGGGAGCTACTTGTACCCTTTATATGCTGAACGTCAAGCAAGGCAGCTACTTGTACCCTTTATATGCTGAACGTCAAGCAAGGGAGCTACTTGTACCCTGTATATGCTGAACGTCAAGCAAGGGAGCTACTTGTACCCTTTATATGCTGAACGTCAAGCAAGGGAGCTACTTGTACCCTTTATATGCTGAACGTCAAGCAAGGCAGCGACTTGTACCCTTTATATGCTGAACGTCAAGCAAGGCAGCTACTTGTACCCTTTATATGCTGAACGTCAAGCAAGGGAGCTACTTGTACCCTTTATATGCTGAACGTCAAGCAAGGGAGCTACTTGTACCCTGTATATGCTGAACGTTAAGCAAGGGAGCTACTTGTACCCTTTATATGCTGAACGTCAAGCAAGGGAGCTACTTGTACCCTTTATATGCTGAACGTCAAGCAAGGGAGCTACTTGTACCCTTTATATGCTGAACGTCAAGCAAGGCAGCTACTTGTACCCTTTATATGCTGAACGTCAAGCAAGGGAGCTACTTGTACCCTTTATATGCTGAACGTCAAGCAAGGGAGCTACTTGTACCCTGTATATGCTGAATGTTAAGTAAGGGAGCTACTTGTACCCTTTATATGCTGAGCGTCAAACAAGAGAGCTACTTGTACCCACACTTTACTCAATTTGTCAAGTTTGGTGGCATTGAGTGCTGCGTGGATGTACGCGAAGTCGGTGTTTGGACTCTTGAGTATCCACTTCACGGAAGTACGCCATTGTCTATCCACTTGGAGTGATCAAACACTCCGAGTTACTCCGTGCAGAATCGAATTAACCATGAGTGCACACCTCCTTTATATGCTGAATGTTAGGCAAGGGAGCTACTTGTACCCTTTATATGCTGAACGTTAAGCAAGGGAGCTACTTGTACCCTTTATATGCTGAACTTTAAGCATGGGAGCTATTTGTACCCTTTATATGCTGAACGTTAAGCAAGGGAGCTACTTGTACCCTTTATATGCTGAACTTTAAGTAAGGCAGCTACTTGTACCCTTTATATGCTGAACGTCAAGCAAGGGAGCTACTTGTACCCTTTATATGCTGAACGTCAAGCAAGGGAGCTACTTGTACCCTTTATATGCTGAACGTTAAGCAAGGGAGCTACTTGTACCCTTTATATGCTGAACGTCAAGCAAGGGAGCTACTTGTACCCTTTATATGCTGAACGTTAAGCAAGGGAGCTACTTGTACCCTTTATATGCTGAACGTCAAGCAAGGGAGATACTTGTACCCTTTATATGCTGAACGTTAAGCATGGGAGCTACTTGTACCCTTTATATGCGGAACGTTAAGCAAGGGAGCTACTTGTACCCTTTATATGCTGAACTTTAAGCAAGGCAGCTACTTGTACCCTTTATATGCTGAACGTCAAGCAAGGGAACTACTTGTACCCTTTATATGCTGAACGTCAAGCAAGGGAGATACTTGTACCCTTTATATGCTGAATGTTAAGCAAGGGAGCTATTTGGACCCTTTATATGCTGAATGTTAAGGAAGGGAGCTGTTTGTACCCTTTATATGCTGAACGTTAAGCAAGGGAGCTACTTGTACCCTTTATACAAGGGAGCTATTTGTACCCTTTATATGCTGAACGTTAAGCAAGGGAGCTGTTTGTACCCTTTATATGCTAAACGTTAAGCAAGGGAGCTATTTGTACCCTTTATATTCTGAACGTTAAGCAAGGGAGCTACTTGTACCCTTTATACAAGGGAGCTATTTGTACCACTTATATGCTGAATGTTAAGGAAGGGAGCTGTTTGTACCCTTTATATGCTGAACGTTAAGCAAGGGAGCTACTTGTACCCTTTGTATGCTGAACGTCAAGCAAGGGGAGCTACTTGTACCCTTTATACAAGGGAGCTATTTGTACCACTTATATGCTGAATGTTAAGGAAGGGAGCTGTTTGTACCCTTTATATGCTGAACGTTAAGCAAGGGAGCTACTTGTACCCTTTGTATGCTGAACGTCAAGCAAGGGAGCTACTTGTACCGTTTTTTGCCTTGCCCACAAGAGTGGGTAGCGATACATAGCAGTCACTTTTCCGGCGGCGGTGTCAGTGTCGGCGGCCTCACGTTAAAACAACTATAACTTAACAATTGCTTCTGGAATTTTTCTGAAACTTTGTCACATGCGTTGTTGGATCAAGGGACATCGCATAATGCCAAAATTAAGGTCAAGGTCATATTTTGCGTTATTTTCCCAAAACTTAACCTTGGTTGGGTAATTTAACCTCAGTTAACTGCCTCATTTTCTTTGTTTGATACTTGGTCATATGTAGTGTTGACACTGGTGGACATCGCTGAACAACAAAAAATATCAAGGTCAAGGTCATGTTTTGCATTATTTACCCTAAACATCAGTTTGGTTAGGTAAGTTAACCTGAGTTAACTTTTTTCTGAGTGATAAATTTAATTTCTTTGATACTTAGTCATATATATTGTTGGCATTGGTGGACATCACTGAATGACAAAAAGTACCAAGGTCAAGGTCATATTTTGCACTATTTTCTCCAAACTTAACCTTGTTAGGTAACTTAACCTTAGTTAACTTTATGTGATTGCCTCACTTAATGTGTTTGATACTTGGTCATATGTATTGTTGGCATTGGTGGACATCGCTGAATGACAAAAATACCACGTTTGGCGTTATTTACCCTAAACATCAGTTTGGTTAGGTAAGTTAACCTAAGTTAACTTTTTCTGATATCTTTAATTTCTTTGTTTGATACTTAATCGTATGTATTGTTCGCATTTGTGGACATCACTGAATGCAAAAATTACCAAGGTCAAGGTCATATTTTGCATTATTTTCCCCAAACCTGACCTTTGTTAGGTAACTTAACCTTGGTTAACTTCATGTGATTGTCTCACTTTATGTCTTTGATACTTGGTCATATGTATTGTTATACTCCCGCTAAACGAAGTTTAAGGGGTATACAGGTTTCACCCTGTCCGTCTGTATGTTTGTAGACGCGACATTTTCCGCTCTATAACTCCTCTCCCATTGAAGCAAATCTCATAAAACTTTATGTGTGGACTGCCTGTGATGAGAGGATGACCCCTATTGATTTTGAATTCAGTAGGTCAAAGGTTAAGGTCATCGGGATCCGATAATGAAAAACATGTCTGTTCCATAACTCTTGTCCCCTTGAAGCAAATCTCATGAAACTTTGTAGGTGAACTGCCTGTGGTGAGAGGATGACCCCTATTTATTTTTAGGTCAGTAGATCAAAGGTCAAGTTTACCGGGACCAGATAATGAAAAACCTTGTCTGTTCCATCTGTCAAAGATCAAGGACACTATGACCTGATAATGAAAAACCTTGTCCTCTCCATAACTCCTCTCCCCCTGAAGCAAATCTCATGAAACTTCATAGGTGAACTGCCAGTGGTGAGGGGATGACCCCTATTGATTTTGAATTCAGTAGGTCAAAGGTCAAGGTCATTGGGATCCGATAATGAAAAACCTTGTCTGCACCATAACTCCTGTCTCTCATGAAACTTAATAGGTGGACTGCCTGTGGTGAGGAGAACCCCTATCGATATTGAGGTCAGTAGGTCAAAGGTCAAGGTCACCGGGACCCGATAATGAAAAACATTGTCTGTTCCATAACTCCTGTCCCCTTGAAGCAAATCTCATGAAACTTTGTAGGTGAACTGCCTGTGGTGAGAGGCTGACCCCTATTTATTTTGAGGTCAGTAGATCAAAGGTCAAGTTTACTGGGACCAGATAATAAAAAACCTTTCCTGCTCCATAACTCCTCTCCCCCTGAAGCAAATCTCATGAAACTTAATAGGTGAACTACCTGTGATGAAAAGATGGCCCCTATTGGTTTTGAGGTCAGTAGGTCAAAGGTCAAGGCCAATCACCATTACCTGATCATGAAAATCCCAATCCACTCAATCTTTACTCAAACAGTAGGGTGGGGAATGTGGGGGACTGGTAGTGGGGATATATTTGGTGTCATTAAAAGGTGTAAGCTCTAGTTGGCATTGGTGGACATCGCTGGATGACAACAAATACCAAGGTCAAGGTCATATTTTGGTATTTCCCCCAAACTTAAAGGGGATGTTTCACTATTCTGGAACTAGTTTTATTTAAAATGACTTTAAAAAACATGGAAAA
This sequence comes from Cyrtodaria siliqua, assembly GCA_037043455.1. Classification (NCBI taxonomy): domain Eukaryota; kingdom Metazoa; phylum Mollusca; class Bivalvia; order Adapedonta; family Hiatellidae; genus Cyrtodaria; species Cyrtodaria siliqua. The sequence goes on along the minus strand of JAWPHD010003886.1, from coordinate 149,399 downwards.
AGCTGAAACAATTACCAAAATATCTTAAAAAATGTAGGCGATATGACCTTTTGAAAATGTGCTAAAAGACTCCAATGGAGGCAGCCATCTTTGAATGATGTCATCGCGCCTTTTTCCATATATGGCAAATAGATAATAAATAGTGTTTAAAGCAAATAAATGTATTAAATTATAAATACAAAGGAAACTATTTATACTGTACTATGTGCTCTTTTTATGATTTACATGTATTAGCAGTGATATTCCTTGTTTTAAATGATATTTATCAATTTTCAATAAATGGTAAAAAGGCACGATGATGTCATCAATCCAAGATGGCTGCCTCCGTTTGAGATTTTTTAGCTCTACTGATCAGAGATCAGCAGAGCTTATGCCGTGGTGCGGCGTCCGTCTGTCCGTCCGTCTGTCCGTCCGTTAACTTTTATTTGTAGCGACTACTCCTCTGAAACTACTGGATGGATATTCATAAAACTTTACAGAAATGTTGCCCATGAAGTCTAGTTGATCCTAGCAAAAATTCATGTTGATGTGAAATCCAAGATGGCCGCCAAAGCTAAAAATAGATTTTTTAAATTCAAGTTTGTAGCGACTACTTCTTGAAAACTATAAGTGATATTGATATGGGACTTTTTCTAAAATGATCAGCATGACATGATGTTGATCCTTGTCGAAAATCGTTTTGATTTGACGTTAAACATGGCTGCCAGCGGCCATCTTTGTTTACATAGAGTAATATAATGAAAACTTGTAGCGACTACTCCTCTGAAACTACTTGACGGATTTTCATGAAACTTCACAGGAATGTTGCTCTTGATGTCTAAATGATCCTAGCAAAATTTCAGGTCGGCCGGAAATTCAAGATGGCCGCCACGGCTAAAAATAATTTTTCACAAAACAAGTTTGTAGCGACTACTTCCTGAAATCAAAATCTATCAGTAGAGCTTCTAGGTCATTGACCTCTTGTTTAAAAGATATATCTCCTGTATTTGTTATGATATTTTGATAATTCATGTTGATGTGAAATCCAAGATGGCCGCCAAAGCTAAAAATAGATTTTTTAAATTCAAGTTTGTAGAGACTACTTCTTGAAAACTATAAGTGATATTGATATGGGTCTTTTTCTAAAATGATCAGCATGACATGATGTAGATCCTTGTGGAAAATTATTTTGATTCGAGGTTAAACATGGCTGCCAGTGGCCATCTTTGGTTACATAGAGTTATATAGTAAAAACTTGTAGCGACTACTTCTCTGAAACTACTTGACGGATGTTCATGAAACTTCACAGGAATGTTGCTCTTGATGTCTAGTTGATCCTAGAAAAATTTCAGGTTGGCTGGAAATTCAAGATGGCCGCCACAGCTAAAAATAGATTTAAAATAAATAAGTTTGTAGCGACTACTTCTTCAAAACAATAAGAGATATTGATATGGGACTTTTTCTAAAATGATCAGTATGACATGATGTTGGTCCTTGTCGAAAATCGTTTTGATTTGACGTTAAACATGGCTGCCAGCGGCCATTTTTGTTTACATAGAGTTATATAATGAAAACATGTAGCGACTACTCTGAAACTACTTGACGGACTTTCATGAAACTTCACAGCAATGTTGCTCTTAATGTCTTATTGATCTTAGCAAAATTTCAGGTCGGCCGGAAATTCAAGATGGCCGCCACGGTTAAAAATAGATTTTCAAAAAACAAGTCTGTAGCGACTACTTCCTGAAATCAAAATCAATCAGTAGAGCTTCAAGGTCATTGACCTCTTGTTGTAATTTTTAGCTCGACTGATCAGAGATCAGCAGAGCTTATGCCGTGGTGCGGCGTTCGCCGTCCGTCTGTCTGTCTGTCGGTTTGTCCGTAAACTTTTTTTTGTAGCGACTTCTCCTCTGAAACTACTGAATGGATTTTCATGAAACTTTACAGAAATGTTACCCATGAAGTCTAGTTGATCCTAGCAAAAATTCATGTTGATGTGAAATCCAAGATGGCCGCCAAATCTAAAAATAGGTTTTTAAAAAACAAGTTTGTAGCGACTACTTCTTGAAAACTATAAGTGATATTGATATGGGACTTTTTCTAAAATGATCAGCATGACATGATGTTGGTCCTTGTCAAAAATCGTTTTGATTCGACGTTAAACATGGCTGCCCGGCCATTTTTGTTTACATAGAGTTATATAATGAAAACTTGTAGCGACTACTTCTCTGAAACTACATGACGGATTTTCATGAAACTTCACAGGAATGTTGCTCTTGATGTCTAATTGATCCTAGCAAAATTTCAGGTCCGCTGGAAATTCAAGATGGCCGCCATGGCTAAAAATAGATTTTCAAAATACAAGTTTGTAGCGACTACTTCTTGAAAACTATAAGCGATATTGATATGTGACTTTTTCTAAAATGATCAGCATGACATGATGTTGGTCCTTGTCAAAAATCGTTTTGATTCGACGTTAAACATGGCTGCCAGCGGCCATCTTTGTTTACATAAAGTTATATAGTAAAAACTTGTAGCGACTACTCCTCCGAAACTACTTGATGGATTTTCATTAAACTTCACAGGAATGTTGCTCTTGATGTCTAATTGATCCTAGCAAAATTTCAGATCGGCCAGAAATTCAAGATGGCCGCCACAGCTAAAAATAGATTTTTAAAAAATAAGTTTGTAGCGACTACTTCTTGAAAACTATAAGTGATATTGATATGGGACTTTTTCTAAAATGATCAGCATGAAATGATGGTTATCCGAGTCGAACATTATTTTGATTCGACGTTAAACATGGCTGCCAGTGACCTTCTTTGTTTACATAGAGTTATATAATGAAAACTTGTAGCGACTACTCCTCTGAAACTACCTGACGGATTTTCATGAAACTTCACAGGAATGTTGCTCTTGATGTCTAATTGATCCTAGCAAAATTTCAGTTCAACTGGAAATTCAAGATGGCCGCCATGGCTAAAAATAGATTTTCAAAATACAAGTTTGTAGCGACTACTTCTTGAAAACCATAAGTGATATTGATATGGGACTTTTTCTAAAATGATCAGCATGACATGATGTTGGTCCTTGTCAAAAATCGTTTTGATTCGATGTTAAACATGGCTGTCAGCGGCCATTTTCATGAAACTTCACAGGAATGTTGCTCTTGATGTCTAATTGATCCTAGCAAAATTTCAGGTCGGCTGGAAATTCAAGATGGCCGCCACGGCTAAAAATAATTTTTCACAAAACAAGTTTGTAGCGACTACTTCCTGAAATCAAAATCTATCAGTAGAGCTTCTAGGTCATTGACCTCTTGTTTAAAAGATATATCTCCTGTATTTGTTGATATTTTGATAATTCTTGCAGCCTTTTCCAATGTTTTTTAAAGCCCTTTTAAATAAGGCCACTTATAGAATAGTGCAACAACCCCTTTAACCTTAGTTAGGTAACAACCTTGGTTGGGTTACTTAACCTCAGTCATTGCTTGACTTTATGTCTTTGATACTTGGTCATATGGATTGTTGGCATTGGTGAACATCGCAAAACGACCAAAAATACCAAGGTCAGGGTCATTATTTTCCCAAAACTACGCCCTGGTTAAACCACTTAACCTCAGTAACTTGACTTCTTATGATTACTTCGCTTTTATTTGTTTGAAACTTGGTCATAGGAAGTATTTGGTGGACATCATTTAAGCACAAATTTAATATTTCGTATGCGGTTTGCCGCGGTGGGCGAGACACCCTCAGTCCGAGGTCTTGTTATTAAGTCTTTGGTGAGATCTGGCCGGGAATTGAAATCACGACCTGCACACGAGGCGAACGTTCTACCACTAGGCCACATCACGGTTTAGACCTTAAATCAGCCATATAACTCAGTTAAGGTTAAATTAGAAAGCAGTGTGTTCTTTTTTAGCTCTCCTGATCCAAGATGTCAGTCCGTAATTTTTTTTAGGCGGTAACTCTGAAACTACTGGATGGATTTTCCTTAAACTTTACAGGAATGATGCCAATGAAGTCTAGTTGATCCTAGCAAAAATCATGTTGATGTGAAATCCAAGATGGCCGCCAAAGCTAAAAATAGGTTTTTAAAAAACAAGTTTGTAGCGACTACTTCTTGAAAACTATAAATGATATTGATATGAGACTTTTTCTAAAATGATTAGCATGACATGATGTTGGTCCTTGTAGAAAATCATTTTGATTCGACGCTAAACATGGCTGCCAGCGGCCGTCTTTGTTTACATAGAGTTATATAGTAAAAACTTGTAGCGACTACTCCTCTGAAACTACTCGACGGATTTTCATGAAACTTCACAGGAATGTTGCTCTTGGTGTCTGGTTAATCCTAGTAAAATTTCAGGTTGGCCGGAAATTCAAGATGGCCACCACAGCTAAAAATAGATTTTTTTTAGAAAAAAAGTTTGTAGCGACTACTTCTTGAAAACTATAAGTGATATTGATATGGGACTTTTTCTAAATGATCAGCATGACATAATGTTGGTCCTTGTCGAAAATCATTTTGATTCAACATTAAATATGGCTGCCGGCAGCCATCTTTGTTTACATAGAGTTATATAGTAAAAACTTGTAGCGATTACTCCTCTGAAACTACTTGACGGATTTTCATGAAACTTCGCAGGATTGTTGCTCTTGTTGTATGTGTCTTGTTGGTCCTAGTAAAATATCATTTCGGCCGGAACTTCGCGATGACCACCACAGCTAAAAATAGGTTTAAAAAAAAGAAGTTTGTAGCGACTACTTCTTGAAAACTATAAGTGATATTGATATGGGTCTTTTTCTAAAATGATCAGCATGACATGATGTTGGTCCTTATTGAAAGTCATTTTGATTCGACATTAAACATGGCTGCCAGCGGCTATCTTTGTTTACATAGAGTTATATAATAAAAACTTGTAGCGACTACTCCTCTGAAACTACTTGACGGATTTTCATGGCATTTCACAGGAATGTTGCTCTTGATGACTAGTTGATCCTAGCAAAATTTCAGTTCGGCCGGAAATTCAAGATGGCTGCCACGGCTAAAAATAGATTTTTAAAAAACAAGTTTGTAGCGACTACTTCTTGAAAACTATAAGTGATATTGATATGGGACTTTTTCTAAATGATCAGCATGACATAATGTTGGTCCTTGTCGAAAATCATTTTGATTCAACATTAAATATGGCTGCCGGCAGCCATCTTTGTTTACATAGAGTTATATAGTAAAAACTTGTAGCGATTACTCCTTGAAACTACTTGACGGATTTTCATGAAACTTCGCAGGATTGTTGCTCTTGTTGTATGTGTCTTGTTGGTCCTAGTAAAATATCATTTCGGCCGGAACTTCGCGATGACCACCACAGCTAAAAATAGGTTTAAAAAAAAGAAGTTTGTAGCGACTACTTCTTGAAAACTATAAGTGATATTGATATGGGTCTTTTTCTAAAATGATCAGCATGACATGGTGTTGGTCCTTATTGAAAGTCATTTTGATTCGACATTAAACATGGCTGCCAGCGGCTATCTTTGTTTACATAGAGTTATATAATAAAAACTTGTAGCGACTACTCCTCTGAAACTACTTGACGGATTTTCATGGCGTTTCACAGGAATGTTGCTCTTGATGACTAGTTGATCCTAGCAAAATTTCAGTTCGCCCGGAAATTCAAGATGGCTGCCACGGCTAAAAATAGATTTTTAAAAAACAAGTTTGTAGCGACTACTTCTTGAAAACTGTAAGTGATATTGACATGGGACTTTTTATAAAATGGTCAGCATGGCATGATATTTGTCCTTATTGAAAATCATTTTGATTCTACATTAAACATGGCTGCCAGTGGCCATCTTTGTTTACATAGAGTTATATAGTAAATACTTGTAGCGTCTACTTCTTTGAAACTACTTGAAGGATTTTCCTGAAACTTAACAGAAATGTTGCTCTTGATGTGTAGTTGACCCTAACAAAATTTCAGGTCGGCTCGAAATTCAAGATGGCCACCATGGCTAAAAATAGGTTTTTAAAAAACAAATTTGCAGCAATCTGTAAGTGTTATTGATACGGGACTTTTTCTACAATGATCAGTTTGACATAATGTTGGTCCTTGTAGAAACTTATTTTGATTCGACATTAAACGTGGTTGCCAGTGGCCATCTTTGTTTACATAGAGTTATATATAAAAACTTGTAACGACTACTCTGAAACTACTTGACAGATTTTCATGAAACTTCACAGGAATGCTGATCTAGCTTTCAGAACCTGCCAGTAGAGCTTCAAGGTCATTGACCACTTGTTTAAGTGATGGATTGTAAATGTTTTGTTTCATTAAACTTCACTTTAATAATACTTAATATTGTAAAAATACTTTCTGAATGTAGGAGTGTAATTATGTACTGTTATATTGCAGGTACTGTGGCAAAACGTTCAAGCATGCCAAGAGCTTGAGGCGACACGAGTTCACTCACGTGTCCGACAAGAAGTTCCCGTGTGACCAGTGTGACAGCAAATTTTCACGCAAGGACAATCTGGAACGCCACAAAATGTGCCACATCGAGGGGACGCTACAGTGTAGCTTCTGTAAGAAGAAGTTCCGGGAAAGACAACCTCTGGCAGAGCATGAGCAGTACCACATCAACCAGAAGCGTTTCCAATGTCAACTCTGCAAGGAAAAATTCCAGGAAGAGACCTACTTCTACAATCATATGGAGGTCATCCACAATCTCACGAAGGAAATGGTCCCATTGGTTAATGCATTGACCAGCTCCAAGGAGGACAAGAAGATGACCTCAGATTTGGAGACGCAAAGTATTGTCATGGGTGCCTTGAAAATTGCAAATTCTATGGCAGAGCAGCTAAACACGTCTGGTTCCATCACTATGACTACGGCTCCAGATACATTAAATCTTAGTATGAATGTGGCGGGCATCATTCCAGTTGCAGGCTCCGGACAAGATATGATACCTAACTCTTCTCATAATGTTATGCATTCAATTCTAGTGTCTCAAAATAACTCTATGAATCAGGGGTTTAACACCGGCCAAAATTCACTCAGCCTAAGCATGAATGCACCCAGGAGTATTCTGAATCAACCGATCAATCCTAGCTTTGCGTCTGCTGCACACTTGATATCCGGCATGCATGATGTGCAGCGGGCAGCCCTGAATGTGATGAGTACTGATGGAACAGGCATGGGTATGCCGCCTAATCAGCAAGCAGCCCCATTGTCCCTTACCACGTCAGAAAACATGATGATTCACGAGCAGCAGAGGCTTATGCAAGAGGCCTTAGGGTCCAGTCTCAATATGCAAAACCCCGGGTACCGGTTACAGAATATGTATTAGTCTCAATATGTCTAGCCAGGTTACTGGTTAGAATCTGTATTAGTATTACTGGTACATTTGTGTGATACTATCTGTTCTGTTATGATTCTAAAGGGTGGATTTGTGACTGGTACACGTGTGTCTGTTCTGATTCTCTAAGGGAGGATTTGTGATTGGTACACGTGTGTCTGTTCTGATTCTAAAGGGAGGATTTGTGATTGGTGCACATGTATCAGTTCTGTTATGATTCTAAAATGAGGATTTGTGACTGGTACGCATATGTCTGTTCTGATTCTAAAGGGAGGATTTGTGACTGGTACACGTGTATCAGTTCTGTTATGATTCTAAAATGAGGATTTGTGACTGGTACATGTGTGTCTGTTCTAATTCTAAAGGGAGGATTTGTGACTGGTACATGTGTATCAGTTCTGTTATGATTCTAAAATGAGGATTTGTGACTGGTACACGTGTGTCTGTTCCAATTCTAAAGGGAGGATTTGTGATTGATATACGTGTATCAGTTCTGTTATGATTCTAAAATGAGGATTTGTGACTGGTACACGTGTGTCTGTTCTTATTCTAAAGGGAGGATTTGTGATTGGTACACGTGTGTCTGTTCTGATTCTAAAGGGAGGATTTGTGATTGGTGCACATGTATCAGTTCTGTTATGATTCTAAAATGAGGATTTGTGACTGGTACGCGTATGTCTGTTCTGATTCTAAAGGGAGGATTTGTGACTGGTACACGTGTATCAGTTCTGTTATGATTCTAAAATGAGGATTTGTGACTGGTACATGTGTGTCTGTTCTAATTCTAAAGGGAGGATTTGTGACTGGTACATGTGTATCAGTTCTGTTATGATTCTAAAATGAGGATTTGTGACTGGTACATGTGTGTCTGTTCCAATTCTAAAGGGAGGATTTGTGATTGGTACACGTGTATCAGTTCTGTTATGATTCTAAAATGAGGATTTGTGACTGGTACACGTGTGTCTGTTCTGATTCTAAAGGGAGGATTTGTGACTGGTACACGTGTATCAGTTCTGTTATGATTCTAAAATGAGGATTTGTGACTGGTACACGTGTGTCTGTTCTGATTCTAAAGGGAGGATTTGTGACTGGTACACGTGTATCAGTTCTGTTATGATTCTAAAATGCAGATTTGTGACTTTTTACACGTGTGTTTTGATTCTAAAGGGAGGACTTGCGACTGGTAAACGTGTATCAGTTCTGTTAGGATTCTAAAATGAGGATTTGTGACTGGTACACGTGTATCAGTTCTGTTATGATTCTAAAGGGAGGATTTGTGTAACTGGTACACGTGTGTCTGTTCTGATTCTAAAGGGAGGATTTGTGACTGGTACACGTGCATCAGTTCTGTTATGATTCTAAAATGAGGATTTGTGACTGGTACATGTGTGTCTGTTCTGATTCTAAAGGGAGGATTTGTGAAATGCAGATTTGTGACTTTTACATGTGTGTTTTTGATTCTAAAGGGAGGATTTGTGACTGGTAAACGTGTATCAGTTCTGTTATGATTCTAAAATGAGGATTTGTGACTGGTACACGTGTGTCTGTTCTGATTCTAAAGGGAGGATTTGTGACTGGTACACGTGTATCAGTTCTGTTATGATTCTAAAATGCAGATTTGTGACTTTTTACACGTGTGTTTTGATTCTAAAGGGAGGACTTGCGACTGGTAAACGTGTATCAGTTCTGTTATGATTCTAAAGGGAGGATTTTTGTAACTGGTACACGTGTATCTGTTCTGATTCTAAAGGGAGGATTTGTGACTGGTACACGTGCATCAGTTCTGTTATGATTCTAAAATGAGGATTTGTGACTGGTACATGTGTGTCTGTTCTGATTCTAAAGGGAGGATTTGTGAAATGCAGATTTGTGACTTTTACATGTGTGTTTTTGATTCTAAAGGGAGGATTTGTGACTGGTAAACGTGTATCAGTTCTGTTATGATTCTAAAATGAGGATTTGTGATTGGTACACGTGTATCAGTTCTGTTATGATTCTAAAGGGAGGATTTGTGTGACTGGTACACGTGTATTTGTTCTCTTATGATTCTAAATGGAGGATTTGTGACTGGTACACGTGTACCATTTTCTGTTCTTATTTGATCATGACATATGCTCGTCTCGAAATGTGTTAACATGTCCATTAGCCTCTATATTATTGTCTTTGTCTCTAAGAATGATAACCAATGAAAAGATTTCTGATATTTTACATTTAGTGTCAATTTGTTGGCCTCTATCTGTTCGATGGGGCCATTAATGCAAGCATTCCACGTGCGCCTATAGGCCCTATACAATACATGTAAATTGTATATTGAAGATTTGTTAGATGTTATACACAGCAGTCTTGACAAGTGTACCTTGATGTCTTTATTTAATGCCAGTTTTCTTTAAAACTGCTAGTAAATGTTTAAATATCAGGGTATAATTTATTTTTGTCTTTGTTGTTGTTTTTGATACTATAGTCACAATTGTTGGTTATATACCAAACTTGTTTGTTTTGAACAAGTTTTTAAATATATATTTATTAGATATGATTTGCAAATATTCGATTTGTAGAAACGCTTGCGTACTGCATTGAGTTTATTAAGAATAGTGGTGCAGTTTGCTGGTTCCATCATTATTGGTTCCATCATTATTATTAATTAAAATGGCAACACCATTAACACGTAATTGTTTTTTTCAAGCTCAATGGTCACATGGCAGTCGGTTACATATTCACCCAACTTCACATCTCCGTACTGTCTCAGTGAAGATAAGCCAGATTGATGTTTGTCATCAGTTTATCATTTGTCGATTATTAAACTAACATTAGACTAAAAAAGTCATCAAATTCTGTCATTTTGTGCTTCTAAATGTATTAAATAGTCAATATTAATATTATATAAAATTAAATAGTTGTTTTGAAAAACATACCCTTTTTAATATGTGTATATTATGTTTGATAGTCATTATATAATTATACATTGCAATTTGTTAAATTTGATTGTACATATTTTTAAATAGTGCCTTGTTTTGATGCATGCTCAGCTGTCGTATAAAGGATACATTCATTTTTATGCCCGTGAAGGGCGGCATATAGTAGTCGTACCATCCGTCCGTACAGTCGTGTCCGGTCAGTAACTCTGGCATTTCAAATAACTTGGCTCAAGTGCTCATCACAACAAGATGACATGTCACGCTCAAAATCCAGGTCCGTGGATCCAGGGTCAAGGTCACACTTAGAGGTCAAAGGTCAAAAAGAAGTGCTTTCGTGTCCGGTTAATAACTCCGACATTCATGGATGGATTTTCAAATAACTTGGCACAAGTGCTCACCACAACAAGATGACATGTCACACGCAAAATCCAGGTCCGTGGCTCCAAGGTCAAGGTCACACTTAGAGGTCAAAGGTCAACACCACTTCGGGGGCATTTGTCACATACAGTGTCATTTCTTGTTCTGTGTTTAAGACATAGTATACTTAAATGTACATATGATTTCATGCAGCATATCATTACTTTCTTTGTTTTATGCACTATCGAGGATCAGGGTATGGTTTCCTAGCTGTATATCACTGAACATGTGTGGGAATATATGTACCCACCGTATTGAAAAGCTTGATTAATTCAAACCATCAAAATTTCTCAAATATTTTAGAAATACAAAAAAAGGCTTTTGAAAATTAGTCGTTTTTAATTTATTTGAATTTATGTAGAATAATTTTTTGTTTTATACTATCGGAAAAAAACGACAGCATAGTTCTGAAAAAGGTCTGTATCAATTAGGTATCGATATATATTGAATGTATATTTTTTGTTGGAAATTCACCAAACTCAGTCTATGTAAAGGCAGGCTTTTTTAGGTACAAACAACCTATGCTGTAATGTCTGGGCAACTAGCTGAATGAAAATGAAATAAGTGTTCTACAACATTGGCTTTCAATTGAAATGTTGACCATGTTTTTACCTACATGGAAAAACCGGCCTATTCAAACCAGTTCGGGGTATTATCTTTTCCCAAACACTTCATGTAAATGTACAAATCAACTTTCTGTAGTTAGGACTGAGACTCCCTCTTTCTTCTCGGGACACTTCCTCACTACATCCCATGTATTAACAGGGAATCCTTTTTTGCTTCATATAACCAATATCAAAGTATTCAGTTTTGCCTATATGCCTGTTGGTAAAAGCAGTGATAGATGCTGCCTGTATGCCCATTTTCAAAAACTAGTGATACGGTTTGCCTTTTTGCCCCCCATTTCCAAACATGAACCTGTTCTACCTGTTTACCTGTTTACAAACATAACTATACATTCTACCTGTTTATCTGCTCCAGCCCCGTGTGGTTCTCGGGGGCCCCGTTTGGTCACGGGGCAAAGAATAGGGCCACTGCAGATCCCTTTGGAGGGATAGGCAGAGGGGTAGAATCCCCACAAATTCATGTTCATTTTATCATTTTTTGTTCATGTTCATTAAAGGTCTTCATCATGATCCCTGCATTGTTTCAGGTGCTATCTCGCTCGCATTAAAAGAGCAGTGGCAGAAAAACAATAACGTGGCTCCAGCGTAAATGGAGTTTCTACGATAGAATTTGCAGCAACTCTGCAGTTCAGGGTGAGAAGGTTCTAGGCCCATTTTCCATATTTTATCTCGATGTACATGGAAGATGAGCCTGGCATGTTCATGCCTTTTAGGCGCCATATAACCTTTTCATGGTTGGTGCGCCTTAAAACCCCAATTCAATTCAATTATCTGCTCCAGTTATGCACGGAAATTCTATCTTGATCAGATTGAACAGTTCTAGAAAGTTCTGTCATCTGCTGAATACTTTACTTTCTTTTGTAGAAATATACTTTTTTTGTTCAATATAATGTTCTGAAGTGTAGGCGGCTAGGCCATAGACTTCGGCACTATGATACATACAATATAGGATGTCCAGAAATGTCTGTTAACTCGGTGATATTCCTGTTTAATATTAGATAAACTGGCATACTCTTGACAGCCTATTTTCTATGTGGAGTTGAGTTAGGCACATACCTAATAACGGCTCTGAAATGTAACTAAATTTCAGGTGACACAGTGCGGAGATTTCACAAGATATTGCCCGACTTTGAACACATCATGAAGAGTTTTATGGATATACGTTTCATTTATGTCAAAACCCATCGCAAATTTATTTCTCCTGATGTTTGTCTATACTTTAACATTTTAAGCAAAAAAGGAGTTTGAAGGAAAGTTTCACTATGTCAGTTGCTTGATTTTTTAAGAGAAAAGCCAAAGATAATTTTTTTAACTTTAAACAGCTTTTTATACAATTTCTCATTTTGAAATTATAACTAAATTAGTATAATCCCATTTTGCTATTCATTATGAATCTTTTGAGTGTATTCTCATCAATATCAAAGATTTTTTGAGAGGAGATAGAAGGAAAAGTTAAGGTTCCACATGATATTTTGGCTTTTTCATTGGTATCCAATTTGTTTGTTATTAGGTCTACGAGTTAGGGTAAGACATTTGATGGTGGGAGATCATTATAGAGGGAGCATGGCGGTTCTGTGGGTTGAGCTTAAAGCAGACGACAAATCGCTGTGCTGTGATCTTTAATACGTCGACCTACTGTTCAGTTGGTCAGTCAGAGATATACCCAAACACAATATATACTTTAGGCATGTCAAAAGAATGTTTTTCACTTATACCCTGTTGGAGCAGTTCCTGTGTTACGATGTATGTATTGATGGGGCGGAAAACCACATGTTCTTCCTCAGGAATTGTGTGGGGTTCGTTCTTGAACATACTCACATGGAAGGCGAGGCTTTAGTCATGCGAGGGAAACCATTTTCATGTATTACAGTTTTAATCATTTCATTTAAAAACTATATAATTGATGTCCTCAAAAGCAGATAAGTGTAGACTTTTTTCCTATGAGGAATAAATAAAATGTGTTAAAATCAGAGACGTGAGTTTTGTTTTACGAGTTGACCACATTTGTTTGATTACAAAAAATGTCTGTGAAAATGAGCCTTACCACTACATATCTATCCATTCCGGTAACATTATGGAGTAACAATGCTTGTAGGATCAACAAGACCCATAATGCCACAGTGACCTTTATTTGTCAGGAGTAATTTAATCTGAATTAAAGAGCCGCACGAGACATTATGGTTTTCAGCAAAAGTTTGGGGTAATACAAACAAGGCTGCAAGTGTGAAGCTTGTTTGGCAGATAGACAACATGACTAGAAGTAGTGTTGTAATTGGGCATTTATTAAAATGCCAGAAATTAGGTTCTATAAAGAAGAACAATTTACATAACCTTGTACATGTAAGTGAAAACTACAACAATGTACATACCATGTAGTTAATCAAATCTAAAACGCCAATGTAAATATAATTGTAAACTACAACACAAACCGGGTATCCTGAAGGTTGGTATATATATACGTATATATATACACAAAATTTCATCGAAATATACCGAATGCTTAAAATCAAACTTTAAAAACATAGGTTTGAAAACGAAATTAACAAAACTTAACAAGAGGGCCATGATGGCCCTATATCGCTCACCTGAGTCAATTTGAACCAATACAAGAGGGCCAGAGCCAAGATGGCCCTAAAGCGATCACCTGAGTACTGGCACATTATCAAACTTCTTCGAAATCTTATGGTCATATACAATCTGTGCAAGTTTGGTTAAGGTTGTTCAAGAAATGTGGGCTCTGTTGTGTATAACAACATTGATATAGACAGTTTAAGACACTGACAAAGTTTGGTAAAGATATATAAAATGAAGGTGCTAGAGAGTTACACCTTGGGCAGAGCCAAATGTGACCCCAGGGCTACATGTAATATATGAGAGCTGTGTGCTTTGTGGTTTCAGAGAAGAAGATTTTTTAAGTTTTTCCCTATACATATCTATGTAAAACTGTGACCCCAGGGGCGGGGACAAATTTGACCCCAGGGTCACCATTTGAACAAACTAAGTAGAGAACCATAAGCTTATAGCAAATGCAAAATATTAAACTTCTGGCTCTTGCAGTTCCAGAGAAGATGATTTTTTAAGTTTTTCCCTATACAAGCCTATGTAAAACTGTGACCCCCGGGGCGGGGCCAAATGTGACCCCTGGGTCAACATTTGAACAACTTTGTAGAGAACCATAAGCTTATAGCAAATTCAAAATATTAAACTTCTGGCTCTTGCAGTTTCAGAGAAGAAGATTTTTTAAGTTTTTCCCTATACATGTCTATGTAAAACATGTGACCCTTGGGGCGGGGCCAAATGTAACCCCAGGGTCACCATTTGAACAAACTTGGTAAAGGACTATAAGCTTACAGTAAATGCAAAATATTAAAACTCTGGCTGTTGCAGTTTCTGAGAAGAAGTTTTTAAAAAAAAATCCTATACAAGTCTAGGTAAAACTGTGGCCCCTGGGGCGGGGACAGATTTGGCCCCAGGGTCACCATTTGAACAAACTAAGTAGAGGACCATAAGCTGATGCTAAATGTAATACATGAGAGCTCCGTGCCATGTGGTTCCAGAGAAAAGATTTTTTTCAGTTTTTCCGTATTCAAGCCTATGTAAAACATGTGACCCTTGGGGCGAGGCCAAATGTGACCCCAGGGTCACCATTTGAACAAACTTGGTAAAGGACCATAAGCTTATAGTAAATGCAAAATATCAAACCTCTGGCTCTTGCAGTTTCCGAGAAGAAGGTTTTTTAAAGTTTTTTCAAACATGTCTACATGAAAAACATGCAAAATCTCAACATACATACTTTGGACCCCCGGGGCATGGCCATTTTTGACCCCAGGGACTTCATTTGAACAAATTTGATAGTCTAGACATTGGAGATCATTTTAAAAGAAAAACTGTTGAAATCTGTCCAGCGGTTCTTGAGAAGAAGATTTTTTAAGGTTTCAACCATATATGGTAATGGCGGCCATCTTGGATGTCGCGCTGACCTAATTTTAACAAATCTAAAAGCCATTCATCTATGGATCATCCATGTGAAGTTAAGTAAAAATTGGCCAAGCATTTTCTGAGGAGAAGTCGTTTGAAGCAAAAGTTAACGACGACGGATGACGGACGACGGACGACGGACGAAGAGTGATCCCAATAGCTCACCTTTGAGCCTTCGGCTCAGGTGAGCTAAAAATGTAAAGATTAGCAACAATAGCAAGATTTAACAGTCTAAGCCCATTCAAATACACAGAAAAATGTTCAAAACTCGCCAATATCTCGTGTCCACCATTACACCGAATACACTCATAATGCGACGTCACATGTTTCTGAAGTAACGACTGACGAAGCATCGAGCATATTTGGGACGTCGTGTACCCTATCCAAAGTGTTCAGGACCTTGCAGCAGCACTTGTCCGCGAAAGGAACGCATTAGCTCTAGAATTCGTCAGTCGTTACTTCAGAAGCATGCGATGTCGCATTCTTGCGTGTATTCGGTGTAATGGTTGACACAATATATTAGCGAGGTTTTGAATATTTTTCTGTGTATTTAAATAGAC
Source organism: Cyrtodaria siliqua (assembly GCA_037043455.1). Classification (NCBI taxonomy): domain Eukaryota; kingdom Metazoa; phylum Mollusca; class Bivalvia; order Adapedonta; family Hiatellidae; genus Cyrtodaria; species Cyrtodaria siliqua. The sequence goes on along the minus strand of JAWPHD010003886.1, from coordinate 133,569 downwards.
TTAGACTGCTGAATCGGTGCTATTGTCGTTACCTTTACATGTTAAGTTTTGTTAATTTCGTTTTCACACCTATGTTTTTAAACTGATTTTTTTTTTATTATTTGGTACATTTCGATGAAATTTTGTGTGAACATCAGAAAAAGATGTTATTAAAAGAAAATCATGCTACAATTGTTAGTTCTTTCTTACAGTCTCAGATTTTGCAGGAAAACAAAGTGGATACATTTTATTTTGGCTGAGTATATATATGTAAATATATATATGAGCCGCAACACACGAAAACGTCATAAAATAACAATTTATGACGTCGGCCGGTAATCAGTTAATTACTAATCAGTTGAATTGTGGTTTTAAGGCACACCAACACATGAAAGGTTATATGGCGCCTAAAAGGAATGAACATGCCAGGCTCATCCTCCATGTACATCTAGATAAAATATGGAGAACTGGCCTAGAACCTTCTCACCCTGAACTGCAGAGTTGCTGCAAATTCTATTGTAGACACTCCATTTACGCTGGAGCGATGTTATAGTTTTTCTGCCACTGCTCTAGTGATAGGAGCGAGATGGCACCTGAAACAATGCAGGGGTCATGATGAAGACCTTTAATGAGCATGAACAGAAAATGATGAACATGAATTTGGGGGTGGTTCTACCCCTCTGCCTTTCCCTCCAATGGGATCTGCAGTGGCCCTATTCTTTGCTCCGTAACCAAACGGGGCCCCCAGAACCCCACGGGAAGATCAAATTTCTTGTTTTACCTAATTATTATATCATAGGGAATATGTTTTCTTAATATAAATAGTTGATGCTATAGAAAATGGTAATTGTTTATGTTTTTTTTTTGTTATTTAATCAACGACGTCGTCCAAGACGCGGACGTCAACGTCAAAATTAATGGTGAGTACAATCTCTAATTTTCAAATTGAGATAAAATCATTTTTAATTAAGATGTCAACATAAGATAAAGATTTTTAAAGAGAAAACCACCGTGTTTCATAAACATAAAAAAACATAAAATGTGAAAAGGGTCGTTTTCGAGTGGAGGAGGCAGGGAGGAGGATTAAAAAGATAGAAAACGAAAGTTGAAACACAAACAAATTAGGTTTCTGTTGTCGTTTTCATGAAGGAAAGGCACGCTGTGATGCTTAGTCCTGATTGGTTAATACCGACGAACAGGATATCGCTGATTGGTCGGTTTTGAGACTGCTTCCTGTTACTCAATCGAAGTACTGAAGATACCGATACACGTTTACTAAATCAAAGTCCTGAAGATACTGATGCATATTTTCCCCCCCCCCCATCATAAATTATTTTATGTTATTTTATGTTTGACATAAAATCCACTTTCCGTCTGTTTGCTAAGGTTTTTATGTGAAAAGCATTTCCTAGGTGTCCGGTCAATACGATATTAATCTTTGACCTACTGCCAAAAATACAGGATGTATTGTGTTCAATTGTTGACAAATTTCATGATCCTACGTTCAAAGGTACTCAAGTTATAGCGCAGGAGCCGGTTTTCTATACCTTGACCTTAGACTTGGTGACCTCAAAAACAACAGGGATCATCATTGTCCCAGAGGCAGTCCTAGAAGTTTTTGTTCATGCTCATTAAAGGTCTTCATCATGATCCCTGCATTGTTTCAGGTGCCATCTCGCTCACATCACTAGAGCAGTGGCAGAAAAACAATAAAAACTCCAGCGTAAATGGAGTGTCTGCAATAGAATTTGCAGCAACTCTGCAGTTCAGGGTGAGAAGGTTCTAGACCCACCCTCCATATTTTATCTTGATGTACATGGAGGATGAGCCTGGCATGTTCATTCCTGTTAGGGGCCATATAACCTTTCATGTGTTGGTGCGCCTTAAAACCCTGCATGTTCATTCCTGTTAGGGGCCATATAACCTTTCATGTGTTGGTGCGCCTTAAAACCCCAATTCAATTCACGATCCTATGTTGAAACGCACTCGAGTTACTTTTTCAATGTTAGGTCGCTGCGACCATGACTTTTGACCTATTGACTATAGGGATCATCCCTGTCCCAGGGGCAGTCTATCTGTGAAATTTCATGATCCTAGATTGAAAGGTACTTTAGTTTTAGCATGGAAGCTGTTTTTCTGTCTGGTCACCATAACCTTGACCTAGTGACCTCAAAAAAAAACAAGAGGGCCATGATGGCCCTATATCGCTCACCTGAGTTAATTTGAACCAATAAAAGAGGGCCAGGGCCAAGATGGCCCTAAAGCGATCATCTGAGTACTGGCACATTATCGAACTTCTTCGAAATTCGAAATCTTATGGTCCTATACAATCTGTGCAAGTTTGGTTAAGGTTGTTCAAGAAATGTGGGCTCTGTTGTGTATAACAACATTGATATAGACAGTTTAAGACACTGACAAAGTTTGGTAAAGATCGAATATAAAATGAAGGTGCTAGAGAATAACACCTTGGGCAGAGCCAAATGTGACCCCAGGGCTACATGTAATATATGAGAGCTGTGTGCTTTGTGGTTTCAGAGAAGAAGACTTTTTAAGTTTTTCCCTATACAAGTCTATGTAAAAGGTGACCACTGGGGTGGGGCCAAATGTGAACCCAGGGTCACCATTTGAACAAACTTGGTAAAGGACCATAAGAGTATAGTAAATGCAAAATATTAAACCTCTGGCTCTTGTAGTTCTAGAGAAGAAGTCTTTAATGTGTTTCCTATATAAATCTATGTAAAACTGTGACCCACGGAGTGGGGCCAAATTTTACCCCTGGGTCATCATTTGAACAAACTTGGTAGAGGACCATAATCTAATAGTAAATTCAAAATATTAAACCTCTGGCTCTTGCAGTTCCAGAGAAGAAGATTTTTTTCAGTTTTTCCCTATACAAGCCTATGTAAAACTGTGACCCCCGGGGCGGGGCCAAATGTGGCCCCTGGGTCACCATTTGAACAAAATTGGTAGAGGACCATGAGCTTATAGCAAAAGCAAAATATTAAACCTCTGGCTCTTGCAGTTTCAGAGAAGAAGGCTTTTTAAGTTTTTCCCTATTCATATCTATGTAAAACTGTGACCCCCAGGGCGGGGACAAATTCGACCCCAGGGTCACCATTTGAACAAACTAAGTAGAGAACCATAAGCTGATGCTACATGTAATACATGAGAGCTCAGTGCCATGTGGTTCCAGAGATGAAGATTTTTTAAGTTTTTCCCTATACAAGCCTATGTAAAACTGTGACCCCCGGGGCGGGGCCAAATGTGACCCCTGGGTCACCATTTGAACAAACTTTGTAAAGGACCATAAGCTTATAGTAAATGCAAAATATCAAACCCCTGGCTCTTGCAGTTTCCGAGAAGAAGATTTTATAAAAAAAAATCCTATACAAGTCTATGTAAAACTTTGGCCCCCGGGGCGGGGACAAATTTGACCCAAGGGTCACCATTTGAACAAACTAAGTAGAGGACCATAAGCTGATGCTACATGTAATACATGAGAGCTCTGTGCCATGTGGTTCCAGAGAAGAAGATTTTTTTCAGTTTTTCCCTATACAAGCCTATGTAAAACTGTGACCCCTGGGGCGGGGCCAAATGTGACCCCTGGATCACCATTTGAACAAACTTGGTAAAGGACCATAAGCTTATAGTAAATGCAAAATATCAAACCTCTGGCTCTTGCAGTTTCTGAGAAGAAGATTTTTTAAAGTTTTTTCCTATTTGTCTATATGAAAAACATGCAAAATCTCAATATACGAACTTTGGACCCCTGGGGCATGGCCATTTTTGACCCCGGGGACTTCATTTGAACAAACTTGATAGTCTAGACGTTGGCGATCATTTTAAAAGAAAAACTGTCGAAATCTATCCAGCGGTTCTTGAGAAGATTTTTTAAGGTTTCAACCATATATGGTAATGGCGGCCATCTTGGATGTCGCGCTGACCTAATTTTAACAAATCTAAAAAGCATTCACCTAAGGATCATCCACGTGAAGTTTGGTCAAAATTAGCCAAGAGGTTTCTGAGGAGAAGTTATTTGAAGCAAAAGTTAACGACGGACGACGACGACGGACGCCGGACGAAGAGTGATCCCAATAGCTCACCTTTGAGCCTTCGGATCAGGTGAGCTAAAAAGGATCATCCTTGTCCCATGGGCAGTCTATGCTACAGTTTCATGATCCTGTGTGTAATACTTCATGAGTTATGTGGAATTTAGATTGAAAGGTACTCGAGTTGTAGCGTGGAAGGAGTTATCATGTGGAATTCGAATTGTAAATGGAAGGACGTTACAACAAACTGATATTTGTGTGGCTACCCCTTCGTTCTCTCTATTGTTTCAAAGATTTGTGGTTTTGTGTACCGTTACGGCAGAGTAGTCTGTGCATGGTTTATGGTACATCTGATTGTATGTGGTGACCTTGGTTCCAAGCCTCGGGCCAACCTGATTTTTACTTAGTACCGATTAGACATCAAGACCAAAATTCCTGTGAAGTTTTCTGCACATCCATTAATTGTTCTAGAGAGGTAGTACCCACAAAAAAGTTTACGGACAAATGGACGGATGAGGGACGCCGCACCACGACATAAGCTCTGCTGATCTCTAATCAGTCGAGCTAAAAAAGGCAATGAAAATGAATTTGAGGGAATATTACCCCTTTCCCAGGACAGGCAGCGACCAAGTTTTTGCCTGGAAACTTAACTACACATGATTTGCATATGGTCATGGAATAGGTAAGAAAGAAGAAGCATGATTGTTTAATCATTATTTTATTTGAATATTTAGCCAATACTTTCTTTAAAGCTTATACTAGTGAACAGATGAACAGCAGTGAAGTGATACATCATACATGTATATGAAGTTACGAATGCATTTTAAAGCCATCCTTGAAATTATGTAGTTTGCTACCCAGCCAAAAAAGCTCTACCTTGACATTTTTATTGCATTTTGTTGTTATTTAGATGTGTCAATGGAGTTCAGTCTAGAAACATAACAAAGATGACTCACTGCATCCACGATGGGTAGGGTTATATAGCAAACCAAATGATTTATAAGGGAGGCCTAGTCAACAGCCTGGTAAAAACGAGTCGGTGGGTACAATGGCTACCTTGAATACTAAAATTTAAGAGCACTTGGTCATGGCAATCACCTTTGAATTGCATCAATAAATAACGGGTTTTATAAACATATTATTTTCTTTTTTAATACCAATTATGTCAGAGATAATAATGCAGAAAGCAGCAAATACTTCGAAGGTCAGATTCTCTAATAGAACACAAAGTACCCCTGAAAACTGTAGTCAAAATAAAAAACTCTGGACGTCACAACGTCACCCCATGCACAAATAATCACAAGTGATTTATAAAATTATGATGAAGAGAAATCCAATCCTTTCCATTTCCTTTCATCCGTAGATTACACCCCTGCATTTCGAAATGGAATTGACCATACTTTATTTGGGTCATACTTAAACAGTTACTAGGGGTGAAAGGGTTGAATAAAATGAACGCTCTTATAAATTTACGTGCCTATTGAAAAGGTGACCACAACACTTCAAACTTGTCATGATTTGCTTTCTATACATTGATTTAAATGGAGTTTAGTAGCAATAATAAAAACAAAATGGCAGTAGTCGTGTCACATAAATACATACAAGAACATGTAAGGAAATAAAACAGTACAATGTGCCCTATCTTGAACTTTAAACTAGTTCACTACACGACTGTATTATAAAACTCAAACATAAAGAGTACAATTTGTTTGGATATCATTTCTTAAACAATGTATGAACATGTGACATAGAAGTAGACTTGTCAGAAATAATTATGTGTATTATGTCACTGTGCAATGTGTATTATGTCACTGTGCAATGTGTATTATGTCACTATGTGGATTATGTCACTGTGCAATGTGTATTATGTCACTGCAATGTGTATTATGTCATTGTGCAATGTGTATTGTCACTGTGCAGTGTGTATTATGTCACTGCAATGTGTACTATGTCATTGTGCAATGTGTATTATGTCACTGCAATGTGTATTATGTCACTGTGTTTGCAATGTGTATTATGTCACTGTGCAGTGTGTATTATGTCACTACAATGTGTATTATGTCACTGTGCAATGTGTATTATGTCACTGCAATGTGTATTATGTCACTGTGCAGTGTGTATTATGTCACTGTGCAATGTGTATTATGTCACTGCAATGTGTATTATCTCACTGTGCAGTGTGTATTATGTATTATGTCACTGTGCAATGTGTATTATGTCACTGTGAAGTGTATTATGTCATTGTGCAATGTGTATTATGTCACAACTATTTTATTAATTTAATTTTGAAGTCCCCACTCACTCCCCTCGCCAATAGATCATGTTTTAACCAAACACCTGATGTAATGTATCAAATCATTTTCTTTTGTTTTAATCTTTAATGAAACAAAATTACAAAACTAAATAACAGTGTGAATAGTTGCACTAATGAATGATAATTAAGGACAAATAAATTAACATTAACATAACAAGATTAACCAATTAGCCAAAAAATACAATTAATGATAAATAAGCTTGATGAAGGATTATACGGCTGACTAGAACGTTATAATGCTGCTGAGACAGAGAAGTGTTAGAAATACTGGTAATACAGGTCACAGAAAAGGTGATCAGAGGTAAGGCTACCAATATATATCAACACAAACAAGAACTGCAGATTTAAAACAAATATTTAGTCCAGTAAGAAGGAACTAATACAGATGACAGGAACTTGGATTGCATCCATTTGGAGAATTGTTCAATTTCCAAAACTTAAGATTTTGTCTGAAATGGCCTTAATGATGTTGTATGATGAGCATTGATAAAAAACACAAAAACACGTCTGAAATATCATTATCCAAGGAACAGTGTGGCTCAGTTTCATTCATTTGTCCGAACAAATAATGAATTTGGAAATGTTCATTTTCTTGTAAGAAATAAGTGTTCAATTTTCATCATAAATGTGGAACTACTGTTTAATAATATATTACTTAATTGTACCAAACTAAATCCTTTGCTTTACTCCAACAGTTCATATTAGTACATAAAACATTATCACATTTTGTTTAAAAAGTTGATGAGTGATCTCAATAGCTTAACCATCTTGCTGCAGACCTGTTGCATGTGGGTTCGCGACCTGTCTGATGGAGATCATCCTTGATGTCACCTACAAACGTGTAGGTTCGCGACATGTCTGATGTGGGTTCGCGACATGTCTGATGGAGATCATCCTTGATGTCACCTACTAACGTGTGGGTTCACGACATGTCTGATGGAGATCATCCTTGATGTCACCTTCTAACGTGTGGGTTCGCGTCATGTCTGATGGAGATCATCCTTGATGTCACCTACTAACGTGTGGGTTCGCGACATGTCTGATGGAGATCATCCTTGATGTCACCTACTAACGTGTGGGTTCGCGACATGTTTGATGGAGATCATCCTTGATGTCACCTACTAAAGTGGGGGTTCGCGACATGTCTGATGGAGATCATCCTTGATGTCACCTACTAACATGTGGGTTCGCGACATGTCTGATGGAGATCATCCTTGATGTCACCTACTAACGTCGCTGTCCTAATATGACATGAGCTTTAACAGCTTTGGTTATATCAGATTGGAACGGGGGTCTGGTGATGAGCAAACAATTATTGGAGATAAATGATTACTGCAAATGAATACCATGTTCCAAATTTGAAGACTGTGGATGGATAGTTATATGCATACTGGTTTTGGTTAAAATAAAGTGTTAAACAATGGCATGTTTCATATTTGCGACAACACTTTTTAACATTCCAAATGTGTACACAGAATCATCGCTACACAAAATCATCGCAAAACAAATAATACTTGACAACAAGAGGCCCGTGAGGGCCTGTCGACGCTCTACTGGCTAAAGATAAAGCTTGTGTATAAGGGTCCATAAATCTGTCAAAAATCAATCAACCAGAACAAGGCTACGACATGCGCAACAAGCCTTGGTAGTGATCATCCCTGTCAAGTTTTCTTGAAATCGGGCCAGACGTGAACTAGTCTGTACAAAGTTAGTTTATTAAAACCTTAAAAGGGCCATAACTCTGCCAAACTATCATTCAACCGGAACACGGTGATGACATGCCCAACTAGGCTTGGTACTCATCATCCCAGCCAAGATTTGTTGAAATCCGACCAGGAATTCAGAAGAGACTAGACCGGACAAAGTTTGTGTATTAAAACCTTTAAAGGGCCATAACTTCGCCAAAAATCTTTCAACCACAAATCAGTATGATGTGCACAACTGGGCTTGGTACCAATCATCCCTGAAAAGTTTCGTTGAAATCCTGTCAGGGGTTCGGGCAAAAAGTCAAGACAAAATCAAAAATCATTCAACCAGAACACGACGATGATATGCACAACTAAACCTGGTACTAATCATCCCTAAAGAGTTTTGTTGAAATCCGGCCAGACGTTGAACTCGTCTGTACTAGTTTTTGTATTAAAATTAAAAAAGACTGGATGAAAAATGAAGGCCCCATCATCTTAACGAGGCAAAAGTTAACGGATGGATGGACGACGGACAATTCGCCATCCCATGAGCTCTGCTTTGGCCAGTAGAGCTAAAAACAACATGCTTTTAATAAAATACTAAGAACAATCTTACGAATGATTTTCAAGCATAAAATAACATCCTATGCTTTATCATGTTTATGTGACAAGTATAACACAGCAATTATGCTCATATCCAAGCATAAAACAGCAATCTATGCCTGATTTGACAAGCATAAACAGCATTTTATCCTTGATTTCCAAGCATAAAACAGCATCTTATATGCCTGTTTTGACAAGCATAAATCAACATCATATGCTTTATTTGACAATTATAACATGACAACTATGCTCAATTTCCAAGCATAAAACAGCATCTTACCCTAAAGTTCCAAGCATAGAACACTATCATATGCTTAGGGCTGTTCCAGAAAAACATACATACCCTCCGGGGACGGCAATTATGTTTAAAAAATATGTGGGGTGGGTACCTCGGATCAAAAATTGCATCTGTAGGGGGTGGGATTAATAAATAAATCACTTCTATAGGGGGTTGTATATTGGAGAAAAGAAAATGCTTCTGGAGTTATTTTCCATGAAATTGAAATCTACTTCTAAATAATTTTATTAAAAACGCAAAATTTCGGAACATTATTTAATAAGTATGTTTTCGGAAACCAGAAACAGCCAAAAGCGTCTCCGAAACGAAATTAACTTTTACAGGAGTTGCCTCCATTTTTGTATGAAGATTCACCCCCGAGTACTTTCATACTTTTTGCCGAAAAAAATGGGGAACGGCCCAAAAATCTAAGGTCCGGCATACTATTTGGCCGCAGAGACAGTATTTTTTATTTTTCATTTTTCTGAGAAAATGAAAAAAAAAGTTGCCTTTTGTGAAAATATATCCTAGGGTGGGGAGGATGTTTTTGAGGGGGGGGAGGGGGGGGGGGATGGGGAATCCAGAGGGGTGGAGTGGGGATGTGGCTGAGGTAAGGAATTGACTTCCAGTGGGGAGGGGGATGTTTATAAAAAAACAAAAATCCTGGGGTGTTTTTCTGACAAAAAAAAAAGCTTCTATAGGGGAAAGCGTTGAGCCATTTATCACGTCTATAGGTAGAAAGCGTTGAGCCATTTATCACGTCTAAAGGTAGGTCCTTTTGGTGTAAAATCGCTTCTATAGGGTGCAGTCTTAAATTCAAAGTGCCTCCACTCTACTCTGCCACCCCACTCCCCACCCCACTTTTTCTAGAACAGCCCTTAAGGACTATTGGTCAGCCATCTTTGATCCAAAAAGTCCAAAATCGATGAGATGTGGTCAAGTGCATTATTCAACGATGTACGCATTTTAGGCATGAGCAATGTCAACCATATAGTACATGACAGTAATTCAACACTATTGATGTGAACATAATATTAGGAAGAATACTTATATGGCAGAAATTGTGCGCTTTATATTCGAAAAGTTTGGTACAGTTTTACTCAAAGTTGTTTTGTTTTTTATGTGAAATAAACTGGTCCATAACATAGTCCATTTATCCAGCGAGTGCAGACGAGACATCATTTCTGAATAAAATAAGCCATGTTATCACATCATCCAAATTTCAAAGTCGATCATTGTAAAAAAAAAGAAGCTATTCTTTCAATGGCATGTACTTTCAAAATAATCTCTGCTGTAGTATGGTGGCACCGACGGGTTTTAATTGTCGAACTATTATAAATGGCAACTATATTTTTGGATGTATTAACAACAACTGAGTGACTGTTGTGAATAGAAACATGACAAAACAATAGTAATTTATTATTATATTCGAATAAAAACAGCACAAAGTAAATAATAACATATGAATACGATCAAATGACCTGTTTATCCGAATGTTTCACCATACCGCATGTTTCAATTTACAATTTACGTGCATGCTTTTCATGTGTGTGTGTTGAAGGCACATGACGTATAAAGAAAATCTTCATTTTTAACAATGGTGTAGTTCGAATTTTGGATGATGTGATAACATGGCTTATTTCATTCAGAAATGATGTCTCGTCTGCACTCGCTGGATAAATGGACTATTTTATGGACCAGTTTATTTCACATACAAAACAAAACAACTTTGAGTAAAACTGTACCAAACTTTTCGAATATAAAGCGCACAATTTCTGCCATATACGTATTATTTCTAATAATATGTTCACATCAACAGTGTTGAATTACTGTCATGTACTATATGGTTGACATTGCTCGTGCCTAAATGCGTACATCATTGAAAAATTCGCTTGACCATATCTCATCGATTTTGGATTTTTTGGATCAAAGATGGCTGACCAATAGTCGTTAATTTCACAAGTATAAAATAACACCTTATGGTAGATTTGCAAGCAAAACATAGCAATTATGCTCAAATTCCAAGCATAAAACAGAATCTTCAAGCATAAAACAGCAAATATTCTCAACTTACAACAATCTTTGCAAACATAGCACCAGAACAAATTATAAGTTCAATAATTAATACATGCCTTGACCAACTCATTGACAACCCATTATGAAGTTATAGGCCTTGAGGAGAATATACATGGTATAACAACATAACAAAATGTAACAATGAATACACGAATATATCACAAGCAGGTTGGTAATGTTTGATTGGTCAGATCATGGAAAATGTATAAATACAACATTACATGCACTAGTCAGTGAATGTAAAAATAAACAGAAAACCATACTGGAAAGTTACGTTAATTAACTTTAAGCAATACAAAATATGAAAAAGGATTTATTTAAGATCGTTAGATGAGATTTCAATATAATTATGTATACACATATAAAATCTATGTATATTTAACATGTTTATGCTAAAACTTGCAACTGACTATCCATTTCCTTTATGTCAACATGACAATTTATGTCAGAAAAGATAATAATTTGCATATTTTATGCAATGCTGCGGCGTTTCTTGGATATATTATACACTCGAGATTCTTGTTCAACCAGATTTCATTACAAAATGTTATGATCAGGAATGTGTTTGTGTATTTCAGTATTTATATGCGATGTTGTGTAAATATAAAGAAAGTCATTAAAATTGCATACACATCGTCTTACAAATTTGAATTAAAACCTATTTAGCACCAAAACATGTTGATGTCAGCATTTTCCAATGTTTGTTAAGTTTTATTTTCAGAGAAAATTGCTGAATTTGAAATACTCTGTGCAATTGATGTAACTAAACACAAGTGAAGCGTAGAGAGTGGAATTTCCAGTCCTCGACACAGACCTCTCATTTCACAATAATCATTAACAACACTAGTTACTACCTAAAGGCACCTTTACAACTGCCATAAGTTACAACTACTACTACGTGAAATACAGGACAAACTATCACAGTGAATGAAAACATCTAGTGAACCCGTCACTTATAGTAACAAGGGTGCCGCCTAACGGGGCATTATACGCCCGTTTCAGGTGTCAGGTCAATGTAACCCTTACATTTGACCCTCTAGCAAAAAATTAACTGGTAGGGGATGTTGTTTAACCAAGAGAACTATTTGTATAAAGTTTCAAGACTAGTTCAAATATTTGTGAATAACAGCTGGGAAGGAATTTGTCATGATCAGGTCACAGTGACCTTGACATCTGACCTACTAAGCTTAAAACTAATAGAGGTTGTTGTTTTAACATAGGTACTATTTTTGTAAAGTTTGTCATTTGCAATGTGTATGTCCATATGAAGACATGGTGACCTTGACCTTTGACCTACTAAGCCCAAAAGTGATAGGGTTCCTCCTCTCACCAAGGACAATGTATCATTAAAGTTTCACGAGTGTAGGTATTATACTCCTGGAGATATCACTTGGAATATGTACTGGTGACCTTGACCTTTGACCTAGTGACCCCAAAAGCAACAACGTTCCTCCTCTGACCAAACACAATGTATCTATGAAGTTTCATGAATACGAGTATCAGTTATTTGGCAGAATGTGTACTTCCATATAAGGTCATGGTGACCTTGATATTTGGCCTACTGACCCTAGACAATAAGGTTCTTTCTCTTGCCAACGCCAATGCACATATCAAGTTTCATCAGTGGGGGTGTTATGGTTTTGATGTTATTGCGCAGAATGGATTATCAGCGACCTTGATCACTGACCTGCTAACCCCAATGAAATACAATATTTCTCTTACCAAGGTCAATCTAAGTTTCATGAGTGTAGGTGTTATGGTTTTGAAGTTATCCCACGAAATGCCTATTTCCATATAATATCATGGTGACCTTGACCTTTGACCTAATGACCCAAAATCAATAGGGTTCCTCCTCTCACCAAAGTCAATACACCTATAAAATGTCCTGAGTGTGGGTGTTATAGTTTCGAAGTTATCGCGAGAAATGTCTATTTCCATATACGGTCATGGCCACCTTGACCTTTGTCCCACTGAACCATAATCAATAGTGTTCCTCCTCTCCCGAAAGGCAATGTATCTATGAAGTTTCATAAGTGTGGGTATTATGGTTTTGAAGTTATCAGATGGAATGTCTATTTCCATAAAAGGTCACTGAGACCCTGACCTTTTACCTACTGGCCCCAAAAACAATAGGGTATCTCCTGTCAACTAGGGCAATGTACCTATGAAGTTTTATGAGTGTAGGTGTTATTGTTTTGAAGTTACTGTGCGAATAAAAGTGACCTTGCCCTACTGGCCCCGAAAACAATAGGGGTCCTCCTCTCACCTAGGGCAGGGAAATTATGAAATTTCATGACTGTAGGTGTTATGGTTTTGAAGTTATTGCGCAGAATGCATATTTTCCTATAAGGTCACCGTGTCCTTTGACCTACTGGCCCCGAAAACAATAGGGTTCCTTCTCTCACCTAGGGCAATGTACCTATGAAGTTTCATGAGTGCAGGTGTTATGGTTTCAAAGTTATCATCTGGAATGCATTTTTCTATATAAGGTCACGATGACCTTGACCTTTAACCTAATGACCCCAAAAACAATAGGGATCCTCCTCTCACCTTGGGCAATGTACCTATGAAGTTTCATGAGTGTAGTAGTCATAGTATCAAAGTTATCGTCCGGAATGTGTTTTTCTATATACGGTCACAGTGATCTGACCTTGACCTACTGACCCCAAAAAACAAATAGGGATCCTCCTCTCACCTAGGTCAATACACCTATGAAGTTTCATGAGTGTAGGTGTAATGGTTTCGGAATTATCGTCCGGAATACACAATTGTTTACGGACAGACATGATGGACGGACGGAAAACCCCATACCATAATACGTCTCGTTTTCCAAACAGGCGTATAAAAACAGTTAATCTTGTTTGTGTGGCCGATTTATTATTATCTTTGTTTCATGGAAATATCTGGAAAAAGTCTAAATTCTAATCCAGATGGTAAGTGACTGATGCGGAGCCTTGACTGTCGCGCTAGTTGGGTTTGAATGTCACCAAACAAACCGGTTAGATCATACTGAAACCCAATAGCAGACGAGAGAGAGAGTTGTGGCACCACATCAAGCAAGATCCCAAAGCACACTTTGCACCTGGAATCGGTTTTGGCAATGTAAATTGTAATCCCATACCTCACTTTAATTTTAATTTTGACTACCCCAGTACTAAATGTGAAGACCTTAAAATACAAATGTTTTATCAACAGCTTTAGCAGAAATCAACTGTAACATTGCAGGGCTCACCAGTTTATGCCCGCAAACCAACAGACAAAAAAAATCTGCAATTAAAATAGGATTCCTACCAAGGGTTCAAGCAACAGTTGTGCTAATAATTCACAGAAATACTCTACAATGTACAACAAAATCTTGATAGAGACCATAAATTATGAACATATTCCAGAGATTATGACCATATTCCGTAGATTATGACCATATTCCATGATTATGACCATATTCCGTGATTTTTTTTTATTATGACCATATTCCGTAGATTATGACCATATTCCATAGATTATGACCATATTCCATAGATTTAGTCCTTATCCCATAGATTATGACCCTATTCCACAGATTATGACCATATTCCATAGATTATGACCCTATTCCATTATTACGACCATATTCCATAGATTTAGTCCTTATCCCATAGATTATGACCCTATTCCAAAGATTATGACCATATTCCAAAGATTATGGCCAAATCCCATAAGTTATGACCATATTCCATGATTATGACCATATTCCGTAGATTATGACCATATTCCATAGATTACGACCATATTCCACAGATTATGACCCTGTTCCATTATTATGACCATATTCCATAGATTATGACCCTATCCCATAGATTATGACCATATTCCACAGATTATGACTTTATTCCATAGATTACGACCATATTCCACAGATTATGACCATATTCCATTATTACGACCATATTCCACAGATTATGACCCTATTCCATAGATTACGACCATATACCACAGATTACGATCATATTCCATAGATTAAGACCATATTCCACAGATTATGACCATATTCCACAGATAATGACCGTATTCCAAAGATTACGACCATATTCCATAGATTATGACCATATTCCATAGATTACGACTATATTCCATTATTATGACCATATTCCATAGATTAAGACCATATTCCACAGATTATGACCATATTCCATTATTATGACCATATTCCATAGATTATGACCATATTCCATGATTATGACCATATTCCGTGATTTTTTTTTATTATGACCATATTCCGTAGATTATGACCATATTCCATTATTACGACCATATTCCATAGATTATGACCCTATCCCATAGATTATGACCATATTCCACAGATTATGACTTTATTCCATAGATTACGACCATATTCCACAGATTATGACCATATTCCATTATTACGACCATATTCCACAGATTATGACCCTATTCCATAGATTACGACCATATACCACAGATTACGATCATATTCCATAGATTAAGACCATATTCCACAGATTATGACCATATTCCACAGATAATGACCGTATTCCAAAGATTACGACCATATTCCATAGATTATGACCATATTCCATAGATTACGACTATATTCCATTATTATGACCATATTCCATAGATTAAGACCATATTCCACAGATTATGACCATATTCCATTATTATGACCATATTCCATAGATTATGACCATATTCCACAGATTATGACCCAATTCCATTATTATGACCGTATTCCACAGATTATGACCGTATTCCACAGATTATGACCCTATTCCACAGATTATGACCCTATTCCATAGATTATGACCATATTCCACAGATTATGACCCTATTCCACAGATAGATTATGACCCTATTCCACAGATTATGACCCTATTCCATAGATTATGACCCTATTCCACAGATTATGACCATATTCCATTATTATGACCCTATTCCACAGATTATGACCCTATTCCATAGATTATGACCATATTCCACAGATTATGACCTATTATTCCACAGATTAAGACCATATTCCACAGATTATGACCGTATTCCACAGATTAAGACCATATTCCATAGATTATGACCATATTCCACAGATTAAGACCATATTCCATAGATTATGACCATATTCCACAGATTATGACCGTATTCCACAGATTAAGACCATATTCCATAGATTATGACCATATTCCACAGATTAAGACCATATTCCATAGATTATGACCATATTCCATAGATTATGACCATATTCCATAGATTATGACCGTATTCCACAGATTAAGACCATATTCCATAGATTATGACCATATTCCACAGATTAAGACCATATTCCATAGATTATGACCATATTCCATAGATTATGACCATATTCCATAGATAATGACCGTATTCCAAAGATTAAGAGTATTTTGCTTGATACCCCAAATATCTTCCAGACATTCCCAAAGTAATTTTTTATGTACATATATTAAAAGATAGTTAATTTGTTCAACCATCACCCTGTGCATCTGTAACAAACAATACCTCAATCCCAGGCTAAACAGGGAACAGCCATTATCTAATTAACATAATATTTTAGAAATGGTTAAGCACAATCCCTAAACATATGAAACCAGAAAAATTATCCATGGGACATGACTGCCCCACGTTAACCATGTCAGTCACACCTCAATGACCCCCAGGTTGCTGCCATGCAGATGTTAGTGTACAAAGGCTATTACTGTGCTAGAAATATGCAAGAAATCAACTAAATTAACAATGACAACTAGGTCAAGGTCATTCATATTGACATACTTTTGGTAGGAACATACATCTGTGAAATGCAAGACTCGCAAAAAGTGCCAAATGAAGGTGAAAACACTGCTTTCTGTAGATGTAAGCAAGCGTGAAGTTTGACAGTACTACATCTTCAATCGCCTGAGAAATGAACTTGAATGTAAAACTTTTTCATACAGATGTAAGGACGGATAAGGTAACACTATATGCCCACTTCACTTTCGTGGCAGAGCATAATTAGAGCTCACTTTTATACCCAAAACAAATTAAGTGAAAACACGTGAATAATATATGTAACAAAACTAACGAATATACCCGCATAGTAAAATATATATCACCACGACTCCAGAATAAAGGTGTAAACATGTGTAGCAGTTATGGATGATTTTAAAAGGACACATGGCAATCTTGCTTTATTTCCACCCAAAATAATGTTGACAGCAAGTACCTTCCATCTAGTCACAGGGTGAAATTCAACAAGGTATAAAAAAAAATCCAATTAATTTAAAAACAACAACTGGTTTTTGAAAAGTTACTTTCTTTTATATTCAATGCTCAATATCTGGCATAATAAAGCAACCTCAATATCTGGCATAATAAAGCAACCTCAATATCTGGCATAATAAAGCAACTTATCAAAATGAGGTAAGGATACTTTAAGATAAAAACCTTATGATGCAAAATGATTTATTTCCTTATTTCTCAAAACTACCTGAAGTTGCTAGATTAACAAGACTACAAAATATTTAAAAATAAAAAAGTAATAATGTGGGTACATTTTTAGATGCTGTTTTGATGCAAGAACATGCATACAATATACCTCAAGGCTGCTATGTGTCCTCTAAGAAATACTGAACAATCAAAGAAAGGCAAATACTAGGATTTTAAAACATAAATACTGTTTTTATACTCAAACCAACAGTTTTATAAATATATACTGCAAAAAAGCAAAAGGGTCAGAGTGGGGTCACAAGTTGTGACAATAGGTTCTACCTCCACCACTTACAACTAAGAATGTTTAAGCTTGTGACAAACCATAATTCTATTAAACACGTTAAAGGTACTTTGGGTGAGATTTTGTAACAGTTCCTTTAAATTACGTGGAATGAAGTTTTAAAACTTTGGACTTTTTAATCTTGGAATGTAAAATAATACAACACGGATGAGACAAATAGAGTTGTAGCAAACAGCAAATTGAGCGACCAGCACATTCTGCATGCCCAAGCAGAGCAACAACAACAACAGTATCTCGAATCTACAACAAACTTAGGCAGTCATTTGCAGAGACAGCCATTTTCATAAATTACATAACATTGAGGGTCAGCTGTATCAGCAAACACAATGGTGAAATCATAAACTGTAACTATATTAAAATTATTATTATTATTAATTAAAAGTTATTTGAGATTCAAAATTATGGAGAGAATTTGGGCCATATCCATATATATAAGATTCAATTTCAAACCATGTCTTGAGTTTTTTTTCTATTTCACAAAGTACTGGAAAATATATGTGTAGTGTACGTCTGTCATGGCAGAGTCATCTACAACTAATTTCCATCCATATTCCATACTGGCACTGAAGTATGTGTGACAACTAAGGAACTAGAAACATGTTTTGCGTCATTTCTACCCAGTATTTTGTGCTTCAAGTGTTGACTAGTTACTAAATGTTGTGTCACGTCTGGCCCGTATCTTGCTCAATCCAGGCAACAATCTTCCCCTCCCAGCCAGGTATGATTGTCTCCTCACTGGAAATCTATCGAGCAAATATATGCACACAAGGATTATTAATATTATGCTACAATTAATAATTATTAATAGTTATGAGTTATTGGTCATCGGACTGTCATAGTGGCCTGCGGCATTCGGCCATATGACAGTCCTTGGACCAATAACTGGGCCAATATGAAAACACTTAATGACAATTTTATTAATTAACTTCCTCTACAGTAGCATTTTATTTTTAATAAAGAAAATTTGACATGTTTTTTTTTTTATAGTAGCGTTAATTTAATTTATTAGTTAATAAGCGAGCTTGAATGATGTCACCTAACGTAAATGACGTTACTTAAGCTTGTATCGGCGAGTTTCTTCATATTGGCCGACTTCCGGTTCGTATTAGCCGAGTTTGCGTCATATTATGAGTAGAGTTTCTAGCAAAACACGACAATTATAGATAAGTTAATAAATAATATAGATTGCATTCAAGAAATGTGTTTACATGAGATCTACCAAGTTGAGATGACGTTTAAATTTTGTGTAATGGCTCATCAACACATTGTTTGGGTTAATTTTATCTGCCCCGACATAGGAAAGCTACACAGAAATTGGAGGGGAAAATACTTATACTGGCCATGTTTAATAGATTACTAATCGATCATCAATTGGTTACAAATTCAGATGATCAATCACAAATCTTACTCCTATATTTGTCTGTGTAATTTTAGGGTTTATAGTTTCTGTGCCTCATTCTAAGAGGGAATCCAAGTGGGAACATTGGAGTATGGACTATACTGCATATTGATACATAAGTACTCATGTTTCTTATAAAAGTATCAGATTCAAATTGTTCAGATTTACTCTGATAAAATATCACCTTGTTCATATTGTTAAACAAAATTAAGGCGACAAGCTGATATATGTTTTGTAGGAAAGCTTGTTTCCCAATCATATACATTTGATCAAACACACCCCTATAAACTGATTGATTATAACTCAACTAAAAGAAGAGAGTTCATTTTACACATGCAGGGATGAAGGGGTTAAAGCAATATTGTTTGAAGCAACTCACCTCCTCTTTAACTGTACCAAACTCAGGATCTAAAGCCTTGAAGTGGTATCTATACTGGCCTGGCCGATCAAACGCTCCTTTAAAATCGTGAAGTGTTATCTCCCCTAGTCTACAAAATTGTGACAAATATTATGTTACTGATTTTCCAAAAACACTCAAAGAAATTATACCACTTTAAAGGACAAGCGACAATCGTGAGTTCTGAACAGCAAGCATCAGGCTAGTTTTTTTACACAACTGAATATTTGCAAACCTAATTATTCAAAAAATTCTAAAACAATAGTATTTTCTTCGACATTTTTACGGGAAAACGTCGTCATATCAAGTATAATGGTCCGGTTACAGTGTTTTATTGATAAAAACTACTAGTTTAGTATTGGATAATTTGATCACGACACAGTCTACGAACTTCGGATATCTCGGCTTTATACCCTATCACCAAAGTAACCATGGGTAACCAATATTTTCATGTTTACTTCCGGTGTATTTGAGTGTAATTTATTGGCTATTTATTTAGTTTAAGCAAACGCTTTATGGAGTTCTTCGCCAGAATAAAAGGAAACAATAAAGACTTGATTTCTTTTGTTACTAATGTCCAAAGTCACTCGTCCGTAAGGACGACCAGAAGGAAATATCCACTCGCCCGGCTTGACAAGTCACTCATCATGACAAGCGGACGAGTGGAATTTTATAGGCCTGCATTTTGAAAACTATGATTTCGTAGTTCAGAATTTCCAATGTCAACGCTAGCTCTGTTTCCTTCTCTTTTTTTTTCCAGAAAAATGTCTGACAGCAGTACCTACCTTTTACAAATGGTTAACATAGATGGCGTAGTGGAATTGTCTTTGAAGTATAGCACCTTGGTACTCGTCTGGTGAGCTAGAGGGGGGCTGTCAAGTTTACTGGCATTAAAACCTGTAATACAGAAACAAAAAAAAGTTTAGTCAGTAAATGAAGAATGAATGAATAAAGTGTGTTACATCCTTTTAACAGCTTTAGGTCAAATCAGGTTAGAATTGGGAATGATAATGACTTTAACCCTTAGCCCGCTATGAATGTATGATGGACTGTCCTTTCTTTGAATTTGGGCCATTCCATTTATGTTACAAAGGGGTGTTTTGATTAAATGACTGATGAGCAGCCAGACAGTGTAAACCAAGATAAGCCTGCGAGTTACTCAAGTTACTCGCAGGCTGATCTGGGTTTTCACTGGCTGTAAAGGCTGTTGTAGTCGCCCTTAGCAGTCTAAGAGTTAATATGGAAAAGACTAGCATGTGCTTGATCCACATTCAATTCAAAACCATGGCATTCAGTTGTCAGATCCTACTGGCGTAATCCTACCTCCTGCAGAAAATGACAGTGGACTATTTCTTTGTGACAGCAATTGGTCAAGAAAGTTACATGTAAGAATAACTCAATGCTAAAGGTTTATACCCTAGTTCAATGTAGGTTTTCTTTAAATTGCCCTGGAAGCAACTAATTCGCACAAGGTGATATGTGATAAGATGCAAAAATGTGTAATTTGTTCAACCCAGCCTACTTGTAATTCAGGATCAGTATTGATATAGAGATGGGAGATGTTTATATAGAGATGGGAGATGTTTATATAAAGATGGGAGATGTTTATATAGAGATGGGAGATGTTTGTATATAGAGATGGGAGATGTTTTTATATAGAGATGGGATATGTTTATATAGAGATGGGAGATGTTTATATAGAGATGGGAGATGTTTATATAAATATGCCTCCCATCCAGTGGGAGAATTCCACCACTTGAACTTTACAGTTTAACACACGTTTCATCATATTGTTTTGTGACCGACTGTAGTTTCCACCAAATTTAAAACATAAATTTCTGTAAATGTCGATAATTCTGCAAACAGAGTGCTAGTTCATTTCTTTTAGTGTTTAGTTAAACATTTCCAGAGTTAGTTTAAAACTAGAACCGTGTCTGTGGACACTAATGCCCCATATGTAGGTTATCAGCCGAATGTCAATGAAGCGAAATGATACGCACTATTAGACTTCATTTTCATATTTCCTACCAAGTATCTCAGATGTGTTGAGAAGTTCAGGAGGAGGAGTCAGGACAGGAAGTGTGACGCAGGTACAAAACTGTCACGGAGGTACAAAACAAACATTAAACATGTTAAAGGCTCATAACTCTGCCAAAAGTCAATGGACCAGAATAATGTGACGATATGCGCAACTAGACTTCATACTAATACTTCGTACTAAGGTTTGCCAAAATCTGTTAGGTTCAGAGGGATAACTCCAGTGCGTCGGTATGGACAAGTGTGACATACGGAAGGACAAGAGCAAAACTATGTGCCCTCTCCCAAATATGGCGGGGTCATAAACATGAGTGATTATGAGTTTCCCTTCTTAAGAGAATTCTAACCTTTTACGTATAGAAATATAATTATTATATACTAGCAGCATATTTTTAAAGCTGTGTGTAGCTTTCTTCCAATTTCCTTCTGTGCCATACTTTATTTAAATCTCTGAATAGCCCCAAAATTCAAATAATTATGTACATGTATATACCTACACTAGCAGCATGCAATACACAAACGTGATACAACACAACAATACACTACACTTCAACCTCAAACTTTAAATATGTCCATGATTACAGACAGATTACATCAAAGGAAAAGGTCACATTGGTAAAAAGAACACGGTGAAAGGTCAATGAATATTCAAATGTGCTAATTCAAATAAGTGACAAATGCCCCCCGAAATGTTTGACTCATCTGACCTCCAATTGTGACCTTGACCCTGATGTACAGACCTGGTTCTTGTACACAACACACACCCTCATTGTGGTTAACATTTGTGTGAAGTTTCATGGAAATCTCTTCAGTTCTTTCGAAGTTATGGCTGAGACTTGATTGTTTCGACGGAAGGACGAACGGACAGACAGTGCAATCACTATCGGTATACAACTTCTTTCGGGGGCATAAAAACATGTTATGCGTATCTCCACTTAATTCTGATGCTTCTCACAAAGTTTGGTGAAAATTCATCAAGTAGTTATGGAGAAAATGGGCAGACAATATTTTTGTTCTGTCATAAATCATTGTACCGGAATGAGACAGTGATATGTACTTCTTCACTTAATACCGACACTTCTCACAATGTTTGGCGAAAATCCATTAAGGTGTTGTGGAGAAAGAACGCAGACAAGATTTGTGTCTGAAAATATTCAAAGGGCCCAACTCCTTCAAAAATCATCGAACTGGAACGAGACGGAAAGAGGGGTTATGGAGAAATAGCGCAGACAAGATTTTGAACAGACCAACTGACAGTGACTCCTACAGCCCAACTGACAGATTGACTCCCATATATCAACTGACAGAGTGACTCCTATAGACCAACTGACAGAGTGACTCCTATAGACCAACTGACAGAGTGACTCCTACAGACCAACTGACAGAGTGACTCCTACAGACCAACTGAAAGAGTTACTGCTACAGACCAACTGACAGAGTGACTCCTACAGACCAACTGACAGAGTGACTCCTACAGACCAACTGACAGAGTGACTCCTACAGACCAACTGACAGAGTGACTCCTACAGACCAACTGACTGAGTGATTCCTATAGACCAACTGACAGAGTAGACCAACTGACAGAGTGACTCCTACAGACCAACTGACTGAGTGACTCCTACAGACCAACTGAGTGACTCCTACAGACCAACTGACAGAGTGACTCCTACAGACCAACTGACAGAGTGACTCCTATAGACCAACTGACAGAGTGACTCCTACAGACCAACTGAGTGACTCCTACAGACCAACTGACAGAGTGACTCCTACAGACCAACTGACAGAGTGACTCCTATAGACCAACTGACAGAGTGACTCCTACAGACCAACTGACAAGAGTGACTCCTATGAGTGACTCCTACAGACCAATGACAGAGTGACTCCTACAGACCAACTGACAGAGTGACTCCTATAGACCAACTGACAGAGTGACTCCTATAGACCAACTGACAGAGTGACTCCTATAGACCAACTGACAGAGTGACTCCTACAGACCAACTGATTGAGTGACTCCTATATACCCCCTCAAACTTTGTCTGCAGGGGTATAAATTCAAATGGTGTTTTAAGACTTTCAAAACCACAATACCACACAGACCCGTGAGGTTGAGTCGATGGCAGAATGACTGATGTTACAATACAAACCGTGCAACACAACACACACTTGATTGCTTACTGCCTGGGATGTGGAGTAGATGGCAGAGTGACTTATGTTACAATACAAACCGTGCAACACAACACACACTTGATTGCTTACTGCCTGGGATTTGGAGTAGATGGCAGAGTGACTTATGTTACAATACAAACCATGCTACAAAACACTCACTTGATTGCTTACTACCTGGGATGTGGAGTAGATGGCAGAGTGACTGATGTTACAATACAAACCATGCTACACAACACACACTTGATTGCTTACTGCCTGGGATTTGGAGTAGATGGCAGAGTGACTTATGTTACAATACAAACCATGCTACAAAACACTCACTTGATTGCTTACTACCTGGGATGTGGAGTAGATGGCAGAGTGACTGATGTTACAATACAAACCGTGCTACACAACACACACTTGATTGCTTACTGCCTGAGATTTGGAGTAGATGGCAGAGTGACTGATGTTACAATACAAACCATGCTACACAACACTCACTTGATTGCTTACTGCCTGGGATTTGGAGTAGATGGCAGAGTGACTTATGTTACAATACAAACCGTGCTACACAACACTCACTTGATTGCTTAGTACCTGGGATGTGGAGTAGATGGCAGAGTGAATTATGTTACAATACAAACCGTGCAACACAACACTCACTTGATTGCTTACTACCTGGAATGGCGGTGATTGGCGACCTACGTACATCTCCTGTACCGTCGAAGTTCAACTTCCGAGATACAAGATGCTCATAAGAACTCTGTGAAACAAATATAAAATAATGTAGGTAAATAATGGAAGTGGTCAACAAACCCAATTGGATGACAAATTTTGTTTTCGATTTAAAACACCTGCTGTTATTATTTTACACTAAACCTCACTCATAAAGTCCGAAAGTCCTTCTGTATATAAATAACTATATAAACAGGAAATATCACTGCAAGTGACAAATGCCCCCGAAGTGACCTTTGACCTCTAAGCATGACCTTGACCTTGGGGCCACAGACCTGGATTTTGTGCGCGACATATCGTCTTGTTGTGGTGAGCACTTGTGTCAAGTTATTTGAAAATCCGTCCATGAATGCCAGAGTTATTGACCGGACATGATTTGACTTTTGACCTCCAAGTGTGACCTTGACCTTGAAGACCCGGGTTTTGCGCGCGACACATCGTCTTGTTATGGTGATCACTTATGCCAAGTTTTTTAAAAATCCCTGCAGGGGTTGTGACGTTAACAGTCCGGACACGAAAATGCATACCCGTTTTTGACCTATGAACTGCAAGTGACCTTGACGTTTGAGGTACAGACCTGGATTTCGCATGCAAAACATCCGTCTTGTTACAGTGATCACTTGTGCCAAGTTAATTAAAATCCATGCAGGGGTTTTGAAGGTACAGTCCGGACACAAACTGCAGACTGACGGACGGATAGTGCGATTACAATATGCCCCAGAGGGGGGCATAAAACTACAAATCTGACTTTTTCATTCAAAATCTCACCATTCCAGGCAATCACATTTTAAAGGGATGCATGGAAATCTTGAAGTATTTAGTGAGCATTAATGTTCTTCGGCCATGTTTTGTATCATGAACATGTTATGTTTATTTAAATCGAAATCAATACACAATAGCTATTTACACACATTGCAATATCTGTGAAAAGCGAGAATAAGATTTTATTTGATGACTAGAAAACTTTGAACAGGTAAATTAATGCACAGGTAAATGTATTTATCAATTATCTGGCATAGTTGTGCAGCTATACAGTTCAGATTTACCTCATTACCCCGTGAGTCACGCAGTGGTAAAAGTAGTATCTACGTCATGCAAATAATACTTACTTTTACATACAACTTAGTAGCGGTTTTCAATCTATGTTTCTCTCCGAGACTATCAAGAAATGTCCATATGATGTTTATTATAAGAGTTAAATTTGTTAATTGATAATATTACAAAAAGGGTGGCCATTCATCTTTAAAACAAGAACCTTTATTTATGGCAAATCAATTTGCTTCCAACTATTCATATAATTATTAATATTCATTTGCAGACATGTAAGTTATATAGAAATACTAAATAGGATGCCGCAAGTGAAAAATAATCCAGATTGCTGTGTGTCGCTTTAACAGGCATGAAGTGATCTTATCATGCCTCTGATTACTCTCCAATCGTAACTTATGTATCGGACATGTATATCTTATCATGCCTCTGACTACTCTCCAATCATAACTTATGTATCGGACATGTATATCTTATCATGCCTCTGACTACTCTCCAATCGTAACTTATGTATCGGACATGTATATCTTATCATGCCTCTGACTACTCTCCAATCGTAACTTATGTATCGGACATGTATATCTTATCTTGCCTCTGACTACTCTCCAATCGTAACTTATGTATCGGACATGTATATCATATCATGCCTCTGACTACTCTCCAATCATAACTTATGTATCGGACATGTATATCTTATCATGCCTCTGACTACTCTCCAATCGTAACTTATGTATCGGACATGTATATCATATCATGCCTCTGACTACTCTCCAATCATAACTTATGTATCGGACATGTATATCTTATCATGCCTCTGACTACTCTCCAATCGTAACTTATGTATCGGACATGTATATCTTATCATGCCTCTGACTACTCTCCAATCGTAACTTATGCAGGCCTGTACAAATCCTATAGCCCGACGCCCGGGACTAGTCCAAAACATAAGGCGGGCGTGTCACTTTTTCAAAGATTTCAGTCCCGGACTAGTCCAATTTTAAAAAAAGAGAAAGTCGGGCGTGTCACTGTTTGAAAGATTTCAGTCCCAGATTTGTCAAATTTACAATGTCGGCCACCTGTCATAAAACAACCACAGCACACTTCTCCACGTAATCCTTTAATTGCACTCGCTTGTGTAATGCAATTAGCATCCACAGCGGCGATCATCCAATACCCCGGGCAATTTTATCAACAATCAACCATGCCGGAAGTCCCGCCTCCAAATTACTTAAATTGACAGTGGGCATTGTCGACATTATCCAATCAATTGACCCGATCTATTTTAATCCAGACCCGCTAGCCAATGAAACGACTACCAAATGTAAATCACATGTTCGTCACGTGATTACCTGTTTGTCACGTGGTGAGCTGAAAATGGCGATACACTGAAACAATAACACTAACACGTTGATTAATTCGCAATCAGGCAATCTTTCGATGAGTAAAGAAACTCAGGACGTTTGATAATGGAAACATGTTTGATATGAAACGGTAGGTGTGATGTTTTATTGTTTCTCAGTGTATTGTTGAGCGTAATTGTAACAGACTTGAAAGGCGGGTGGGGTAACGGTTTGTGCATAGTTAGTGTACTAATTACGTTCGAAGAATTGAGCTGTCAAACAAATAAAATAAAAAACAAAACGAACTGATACACATAATCAGTTTGATTTCGTATTCGGCAGTGCTAACGTTTACATTTCAAAAATGAGTTTGTTGAACTCTTTCAGTGTTAAAAATAAGGAAAATTTTCAGAGTGAAAGCGAAAGTGAAAGTAAAAATAAAAAGAGGAAAAATGTAGAATGTGATACACAGCCAACCAAAAAGTCAAAATCATCTGGTGTAGTGGACAAAAAAATAAAAATAAAATGTTAATGTTGATTCACGTTATTTATTTTTTGCATTAGGTAAAATGGTAATAAAGTTAAGAATCTCATCTGTAGCCCCTAACCTATATACAGTTAAGACTTTTTTCCCCCATTAAATGATTATCTGAACTGTAATATGAAACTCAATATCTATATTGAAATTTAAAAATGCAGATGTGATTCTTACTATTGCTACTGTTTCACCCAATGGCAGTCTACAATCTATACCACTGAAACATACATTAATTGTCTGAAGGGTAAATAAGGATTGTTTCCTTTACTGTGTATAATGAATTGTAATGAGTATGCAAGACGCAGTTTTAACATATTGAGAAATCGAAAAAAATCAGAACTTGTGTCTATTTTTTGGGACTATTCACAATTTTTTTGGGACTAGTCACTTTTGACAGGGTGACTAGTCCCGGACTAGTGGCTAAAAAAAATATTTGTACAGCCCTGTTATGTATCGGACATGTATATCTTATCATGCCTCGGACTACTCTCCAATCATAACTTATGTATCGGACATGTATATCTTATCATGCCTCTGACTACTCTCCAATCGTAACTTATGTATCGGACATGTATATCTTATCATGCCTCTGACTACTCTCCAATCGTAACTTATGTATCGGACATGTATATCTTATCATGCCTCTGACTACTCTCCAATCGTAACTTATGTATCGGACATGTATATCTTATCATGCCTCTGACTACTCTCCAATCGTAACTTATGTATCGGACATGTATATCTTATCATGCCTCTGACTACTCTCCAATCATAACTTATGTATCGGACATGTATATCATATCATGCCTCTGACTACTCTCCAATCGTAACTTATGTATCGGACATGTATATCTTATCATGCCTCTGACTACTCTCCAATCGTAACTTATGTATCGGACATGTATATCTTATCATGCCTCTGACTACTCTCCAATCGTAACTTATGTATCGGACATGTATATCTTATCATGCCTCCGACTACTCTCCAATCGTAACTTATGTATCGGACATGTATATCTTATCATGCCTCCGACTACTCTCCAATCGTAACTTATGTATCGGACATGTATATCTTATCATGCCTCCGACTACTCTCCAATCGTAACTTATGTATCGGACATGTATATCTTATCATGCCTCTGACTACTCTCCAATCGTAACTTATGTATCGGACATGTATATCTTATGCCTCTGACTACTCTCCAATCGTAACTTATGTATCGGACATGTATATCTTATCATGCCTCTGACTACTCTCCAATCATAACTTATGTATCGGACATTTATCGGATATAGTGATCTCCATTATAAAATTGATTATTATAAACAACTAATGATCATTTTGAATATTGAATTAAGTGAATAATTCTAAATAAATACATGATCTAGTGTTTACTACATTTCCATGGGTAAAAGATCAGGATTTCCATAGTGATTTTTTAGAAAATATTTCCATATTTTTAAAATATTCCTGTCAACGTTACAATGTTGGGCTGAAAATGAGCCATGACATTAATGAAAGAAGTGACAACTTCTTAAGTCAATTGCTATTAAACAAAGTGCAAACATTGTTTGAAAACATACTAGAGGCCAAAGAGGGCTTGTATCGCTCTACTGGCTGTATGGATTCTGTGGTTGGGGTGGTTGAGGTAGGGGTGGGGTTGGCTAGCTTTCAAACGTGTCCGAGCTTTCATAATATTAACAATCTGACAAATTTGGTAAAGATCAAATAATAAATGAAGATTGCTAGAGTGTTCACAAGGCAGAATATGGCATTTTTCAGCAAAACAAGCGCCTTAATTCTGGTGTTACTGATCCGATCTGGTTGGTTTTCGAACTTGTGCGATTTTTCATTGATATTAACGACCTGTGCAAATTTGGTAAAGATCATATAATAAATGAAGGTGCTAGTGTTCACAAGGCAGAATATGGCATTTTCCAACAAATCAAGGGCCTCAACTTCGGTGAAACTGATCCGATCTGGCTGGTTTTCGAACTTGTGGTTTCATTGATATAAAGAGCCTGGAAAAGTTTGGTAAAGATCTGATTTATAATGAAGGCCCTATTGTGTTCACAAGGCAAAAGTTAAAGGACAACTCGCCATCCCATATGTTTTAGCTCTACTGGCCAACATATTAACAAATTATTCCCATCTAGAACCGAATCAATTTGTCACAAACAAAACCTGGGGTTGAAATAACTGTGTATACCAAACTGTACCTGAGTTTCACTACTGTTGCAGGAAGAATTGTTTGAATAAGGTAATCAAACCGTACCTGAGTTCCACTACTGTTGCAGGAAGAATTGTTTGAATGAGGTAATCGCTCCACCAGGGAGGAGATGCCCTGCTCTATTGTGTCTAGTGTGTGCTGGTTGGGGTCCGTGTCTGTGAAATAGTGCCTTAAACTGGACAGCGAGTCTCTCAGTACACCAAGTTCATCCGTGCCCGACTATATAAAGGGATATAAATGTGTCAATTACGATTAATATGCCAGGAATTAATAAACACAAGTAAACTGGCAACAATATGAGTACTATAAAGCAGAAAATAAAGAAAGGTTTTCAAGGAGAAAATTATCACTAATTAAAACAAGGATTACAAAGTACATTTAGTAGTCAAGATAGAAGATTAAACATAGCTAAAGATGATCAATGCGCAGTATTACTTTAATGCAAATAATATAAAATGCAAACAGCAAAACAAAATTTAATAGATATATAAAACCAACATTAAAGTTAAATCAGTTAATAAATAATGTTAGGTTTAGTAGGTCAGTGGTATATTTGATATGGTTTGTTATATGGAGAAAAGCGCATCATTAAAATAAACATTTAATTTCACAAAAGCTTACTGGGGGTGGTCTGTCTGTGTCATTTTTTGTGTGTAAAATACGACCAGCAAGCCTTGCCATTTGTTTGTCTTGGGTCGCTACCCGCGCCTTTAATGTTGCCTAAATAAATGGCAGAAACAAAACAGATGGGAAAAGCAGCATACATATAGCATACAGTGTAACTAGTAACTGACATACACCAGGGTATTCATATAGCATATACAATGTACTAGTAACTGACATACACCAGGGTATACATGTAGCCTATGTCAGAGAATGGTGAGTAAAAGATTCGAAGAAGGGTAAGGGCTATTCCATTAAAACATACATGGGACCACAGGAAGGCACTTTTGAAATTGACCACCCACCCATAGATGCAAAATTGAGTTTGCAAGACACTATAGAATTTAATTTGGCTAAAATACACCCACCCATATATTTTATTTATTTATATTGAACTACATATATATTTAAGTATGAACTACATACAAACATGACAAATGCTTGAAGAACGTAAGTGGTTCTAGCCCCAGTCAGCAAATTGGGAAAAGTCCTAGGCCGGCTGATTTTGGGGAAAAGTACGAGATTGTCAAAATTGGGGAAAAAAAAGAGCACGATTTTCTTAAGGGAATGTTTTTAAAAGGAAAACGTTTATCAAAATGTATGCTTTAGGTATAATATCAATCAGGTATTGAATTTAGCAATGAAGAATATGAAAAGGAAATCACCGTTCAAAACTATTAATATTCGAGTGATCTTTCTTCTTCTGTCCAACTTGACAAATTTGAGTGACCACTCAATGTCAATATGAAAGCTGTAATGCGATTGGTTTAAATCATGCAATCAACCAATGAAATGCGCGCTTTCAAATTGATGAACTTAATCAAGGGAGAGAATTTTTTGATTTTCAACAAATACGTTAAACACAATAAAACACGACTTCTGGTTGGATTTTAGTTTGAAGTCTGATTGTCCCGAGATTGTCAGGGCGGTGTTCGCTGCATTTTTACGGCGATGTGTGAAAATATCACGATCCTGAAAATTACACCCATGCATAGACGCGAAATTCATTTTAAACCACCCATAGATTTTTATTAAATTGCCGTCCTGGGGTCCCGGGTATGTTTTACTGGAATAGCCCTAAGACAGTTTCATGTTAACATAAATTAATAATAGACAGGATATATTCAAGTATCATTTGATATATAACTATGAAAGGTTTTTCATACAAGCTTTTTTAGGTTGAAGCAAGCTTAACAAGATACTCCAGTGTTGCATGTCAATACATGATATTCCCTACCGGTCAGATGTTCGACAGTAAATGTGATTTAGACAAATAACAAAGGCATGCTACATTCTGCAACCTTAACAAAACAAGTTTGAGTACATAATCCTTACAAATTTGTAACGGTTATACCCCACTTTTTTTTTTTTTTAATCCAATAAGTTTACA
The DNA here is from genome assembly GCA_037043455.1 of Cyrtodaria siliqua. Lineage (NCBI taxonomy): Eukaryota > Metazoa > Mollusca > Bivalvia > Adapedonta > Hiatellidae > Cyrtodaria > Cyrtodaria siliqua. Next base: position 101,883 of record JAWPHD010003886.1, on the reverse strand, counting down.
AACATATTACAAATATAATACAAGTAATAAAAATACATAGTCAAAGAAATTTAACATCAATTTCAAGTCAAGTATCAATACACAACTCCATTTGAAGGGAAGTAACTATCGATTATTTATTGAGTATAAAGATGATGCGTTAAGCTCCCTTATTCAGCTGTGTAACTAACGACTGAATTCTGTTACCATAAACAACCACAATTTTGGCCATATCACCAAAATAAAATTGTGTGCAAAATCTCCATATGCTCCTCTACCTATGTAGCAAGTTTTATGACAACATCTTTTAGTTATAGCATGATCCTATTTTGTGTGCATCTTTTTTACTATTTTGTTGCCACATCAACAAAATTAAATAACGTGCATAATCTCCTTATGCCCCTCTACAATAGGTAAAAAGTTCCATGAAAATATCTTTTATACTTTTTAAGTTATCACCACAGGGAATCCAGAGCGCTTGATCCAAAAAAAAAAAATCCTTTATATAATATATTGACTAGGGTCTTATCAAGCTGTATAAGCCTATGGGAAGAGTTTACCACGTCTGTGGACCACAGCCAACGTTTACTATTTTACCCGTTTTTCACTCCGTGTTGATAGCACACGCACTTAAAACTATTTATCCGTGTAGCGGAAATACTAATGATGCTATCTGACTATATATGTCTCCTCGTGATATCGCGTACACAAACCACAAACCGAACAAAAAGTGTAGCACAAGAATAACCAATATTGACAGTGTTGAAAATGCCGGAAGAGGAATTTCAAGGGCAAAATAAATTACGCTTTCTGATTGGCTGATAATAAACGACAATCATTGTTCAGCCAATCAGAAAGCGTCATTTATTTTGCCCTTGAAATTCCTCTTCCGGCATTTTCAACACTGTCAACATTGGTTATTCTTGTGCTACACTTTTTGTTCGGTTTGTGTACGCGATATCACGAGGAGACATATAGTCAGATAGTATCATTAGTATTTCCGCTACACGGATAAATAGTTTTAAGTGCGTGTACTATTGACAGGGAGTGAAAAACGGTTAAAATAGTAAACGTTGGCTGTGGTCCACAGACGTGGTAAACTCTTCCCATAGGCTTATACAGCTTGATAAGACCCTAGTCATAATATTATATAAAGGATTTTTTTTTTTTTTTTGGATCAAGCGCTCTGGATTACCTGTGGTTATCACAGGATTCAGTTTTCCGGACGGACTGATGTTGTTGTTTTTTAATTTTTTGTTGCCATAGCAAACACAATTTTGGCCATGTCAACAAAATTAAATAATGTGCATAATCTCCTTATGCCCCTCTACCATATGTAAAATGTTCTATGAAAATATTGTTTATACTTTTTAAGTTATCGCAGGATCCAGTTTTCTGGACAGACTGACGGACAGACGGGAGGTAAAAGTATAGTCCCCTCCAGTGACACACAGGAAGGGGACTAAAAATAGAATGCAATATGCTTACAGTACACGTTTTTGAAACTTGCCGAAACAAGCACATTTCTATCTTCAAGTAATAACATAATGATAGAAGATGAATTGTGACCTGTGAGGGGTTTCCCGTTCTTTCAGACAAAATTCTATCAAAATAAAATAATTAACTAAAGAGGATTTTCACCTGCTTTATAATTATGATGAAATAATATATGATGGTATTTTAATTAAACTTTGCACAAACACACTTTTTTTCAACACTTTCTAAACAGAAAGAACATCTCCAGTCCAAGAACACTATTTTTGAAGCATAAATGTAATTTGTCTTAGAGATCATTTCCCATGTAAATTTCCTAGACAGAGGGGAGAACTTAATTACCTCCCTCTATGGGAATATCTGCAATAACATTTAAAGTTTTTTTTACATGTATGATCTTACATGAGTTGCTGTTTAATACTGACTATTAAACAAGTTGGATACATGATGCAAGACTGGCCTGAGTAGTATATCAATTTGTATATCTAGCAAGATTAATAAAGACAATATTAGATAGGCAGGAATGTGAGATTATATCTATAACTCAGAAAATGCTATATAAAATACATTTATTTATGTAGCTGTCTATGACGACATTTGTAACTTTGGTCAACTCAATGACGAGGCAAATCAAGTTATGTGATAAACATTTATACAATATTGTCAACAATAAAACAAACATATATCTGTAAAAATTTACAGTAAAAAAGTTTGTATACATATATATAAAAGCAATTATAGAATATATGTATTACAGAAGCTGGTACATGCTATATATATGTTCTTACCCCCGTTTCATCAACAACTCTAAATCGTTCATTGAGCTCTTTCACCTGGTTTTTGAGTGACTTTGTTGTGCTTTCCTTCTCCGATATTTGTAACGTTAACTCATGCTGTAAATGGTCTATTCGTTGATCTCTTCTGGCTATATCTCTCTGAAGATTCAAATACAGAGTCATCTTTTGTGCAAGGATGCTTTTTTTCAAAATATGAAATTACTGGCATTTTGTTTTTACATCCTATATTAGTTCATAAGGAATTGTATGTTACATTTATACCAGAATTACTGCTATTTTATTTTTACATCCTATATTAGTTCATAAGGAATTGTATGTTACATTTATACCAGAATTACTGCTATTTTATTTTTACATCCTATATTAGTTCATAAGGAATTGTATGTTACATTAATACCAGATTTACTGCTATTTTATTTTTACATCCTATATTAGTTCATAAGGAATTGTATGTTACATTTATACCAGAATTACTGCTATTTTATTTTTACATCCTATATTAGTTCATAAGGAATTGTATGGTATATTAATATCAGAATAAAAATAATAAAAGAAAATCAACATTTATTTATGTTGAATATTACATGCATTATGCTTTTCACAAGCATCATATGGAAGGCGAGAGGAAGATAGGTAGGTGGCAGAAAGAAGGAAGGAATCTACAAATAGTCAATTCTTACACATCAGGCAGAATGTGATGCATTGTTTATAGAAATATGAGAGTAATGCCAGATGTAAGAGTAGAAAATGTCTCCAGAATTGACAATGACAACTTACTCTTAAATCTGATATCACTTTGTCTTTATCATGCAGCTGTTTTGATACATTAACCTGAAGAAAAAGAAATTGATACAAATAATTCAAAACATCAAAGGCAGAATATGTTTAAACACTAAAATGTCTATTGAAAGGATTAGGACATTTTCGGATGTCTTATAACATAGGAATTTATGCAATCCAATCAAAACAAGAAATGTCACTAGTAATTCACAAATGCCCCGAAAGTTCATTAGACCTTTGACCTCCAAGTGTGACCTTGACGTTTGAGATAAGGACCCGATTCTTACGTGTGAAACACTTGCTCATTGTGATTAACATTTGTGTCATGTTTCATGAAATTCCCTTCAGTACTTTCGAAGTTATGACTGAGACATGATTGTTTTGGATGTACAAACAAACTAACGGATGGACGAATACTATATAAATACGATAACACTTATAAAACAATACCTTTTATTCCTTTCAATACCTTAAAACTCATTTGAACAAATGTATTTTTATCTACTTAAGTCAGTTCTAAATAAACAAGCATTTGGAATATGCGGGGAATACTAAAACATGTTTACCAGATACTGATCTGAGTTAAAAAGCATGAAATATAACACATCCATGAATGATTTAACTATATTGCTTTAACATATTTATACAATTACAACGTATTATGAGAAATGAAATATTTTTTCTGAACAAAGTATGTAAACATTTTTGAAGTCAGGAAATTGTGCATACCGGTACATCGTTTTTCTTCTTATTTTTTTTACACTGTAAATACCTGCTCAGAATCGAAGTTCTGTTTCTGAAAGTCCCTACGTAAAAGTTCAGCTTTCAGTTGGGATATAGTCGTCTCCTGATCGGCTATTCTCTGTTGAAGACCTGCCTGTAAATAGTATGTTTACTATATGTATATTATGACTACACGTGACAATTCCCGGTTATCATGTCTGGCAGTGTTTTGTTGTGTCAGTTGTATTCTCGAGTTGGCAGAGCTGTTTCCAATACGACTAAAATCTCAGATGAAAGGGAGACATTTCGAGAAGAAAACATTTATTCAATAAGAATATGTAGGAAAATATAGTCATTACAAAAAATGACTAGATATGTACGATATCCTCTTTGGGGAGTTACAAGCATGGACACTATGGTATTTAAGGTTAAGTCAATTGAAATATGTTTGTTGTTTATGATTGTGTGATGTCTTCAAAACCTTGTTGGAACGTGTTGCTTGTAGTAATATTTGTCTGCTTGATAAAGGGAGAATTCACAGCTCTATGGTAGGTACAGAATATAAAACCAATAAGAGCTATGGTTCTCACGGCTTCCTCATACCTACCTTTACACCATGTATCTGCATTAACTCCAGCTTATTTTTTGACCAAATCTTCTCTAATGGCAGAATTCACTTCCTTGGATTGTTGTAACTGACTTCTTAATATCACCTGGAAAACAAATACAGCATTTAAACCAGTTTGCTATTAGAAAACATCTGCTCATATTACTTATATAAAATATTTATATCTATAATACTAACCAAGAGGACCAAGATGGCCCATAATTCGATCACCTGAAGTACTGGCCCATTATCAAACTTCTTTCGAAATCTTATGGTCTATACAATCTGTGCAAGTCTGGTTAAGATTGTTCAAGAAATGTGGCCTCTTGTCGTAGTTAACAACATTGATATAAATACACTGACAAAGTTTGATAAAGATCAAATACAAAATGAAGGTGCTAGAGTGTAACCCCTGGGGCAGGGCTAAATGTGACCCCAGGGCTACATGTAATATATGAGAGCTGTGTGCCTTGTGGTTTCAGAGAAACATTTTTTAAGTTTTTCCCTATACAAGTCTATGTAAAACATGTGACCCCCTGGGGCAGCGGCCAAATGTGACCTCCATGGTCATCATTGAATAAACTTGGTAGAAGGACCATAAGCTCATAGTAAATGCAAAATATTAAACATCTGACTCTTGTAGTTTCAGAGATTTTTTGTTTATTTTTACTATATAAATCTATGTAAAAACTGTGACTCCCAGGACGGGGCCAAATTTGGGGTCACCATTTGAACAAACTTGGTAGAGGACCTAACCTTATAGCAAATGCAAAATATAAACCACGGTTCTTGCAGTTTCAGAGGAATAAGATTTTTTAAAAGTTTATCCCTATACAAGTCTATGTAAACATGTGACCACCAGGCAGGGTCACCATTTGAACAAACTTGGTAGAGGACCTATAAGCCTATTAACCAACGCAGATTTATAATTTTTCCTCTGTAAAACTGTGACGCCTGAGACGGGGCCAACTTTTAATCCAGTGTCACCATTTGAACAAACTTGGTAGAGGACCCATAAGCCTATAACAAATTGCAAAACATTAAACCTCTGGCTGCTTGTAATTTCAGAGAAGAAGATTGTTAAGTTTTCCCTATATAAGTCTATGTAATACATGCAAAATCTGTATATACAAACTTTAGAAAAATTGAACAAAAGAAAAAATGCATCCAAACAGGAAACAATAATAACAAGACCCTTGGTCTGAGGGCTGCCTCGCCCACCTGCGCAACACCGCATATGAAATATTTTATTAAACTTGTGCTTAAATTGATGTCCACCCAAAGAGAAACACTTCATATGACCACAGTATCAAACAAATAACAAGCGAAGCAATCATAAAAAGTCAATGTTACTGAGGTTAAATGGTTTAAACAGAGTGAAGTTTGGCAGGAAAATAATGCAAATATGACCTCTTACCTTGGTATTTTTTGTCGTTCAGTGATGTCCACCAATTGCCAACAATACATATGACCAAGTAATCAAAGGACATAATAAAGTTAACTGAGGTTAAGTAACCTAACCAAGGTTGTTACCCTAACTAAGGTTAAGTTTCGGGGAAATACGCAAAATATGACCTTGGTATATTTTGTCATCCATCGATGTCCACCAATGCCAACATAGAGCTGTCACTAAGGGCGCCAAATATTCCACCCCCACTACCAAGTTCCCCCCATTTCCCAGCCTACTGTTTGAGTTAAGATTGAGTGGAATGGGATTTTCATGATCAGGTAATGGTGGCCTTAGACCTTTGACCTACTGACCTCAAAACCAATAGGCATCAATAGGGGTCATTTTCTCACCACAGGCAGTTCGCCTATGAGCTTTGCTTCAGGGAAAGAGGAGATATGGAGCGGACAAGGTTTTTCATTATTCAGAAGCCGGTGACCTTGACCTTTGACCATACTGTATCAAAATCAGAAAGTGGTCTTCCTCTCACCACAGCAGTTCACATATGAAGTTTCATGAGATTTGCTTCAGGGGGAGAGGAGTTATGGAGTGGAACAAGGTTTTTCATTATCGGGTCCCTTTCATTGTAAGTTATTTCTATTACCATGTATTGTCTCCTGCTGGTGTAAAAACGGACCATCGCCTTCAAGCATTTGCTACGTTTCTGCGCAAACAACATAGTATATTTGCCATTCTCGTTGTAGATTTCCAATAATTTGCAAAATGTTGGCAATTTGTTTATAAACAAAAGTGATTTCAAGTGTAGCTTATGCTTCTTTGGTGAAGTAATTCCGTATGTTTTGTGCTGTAGTGATTGTTATTAATCCCCACCACTTTTTCAAGGAAAAGTTGGGGATCATGGTATTCCTGGTCCATCCGTCCGTGGTAATGTTGTGTAACCTCCTCCGAAACCACTAGGTGAAATGTGCATGAGAACTTTTGAGAAATTTTGATGGTGGGGATCTGCGATGGCTCACCATCGACTACATCTAGTTTGCATTTTGAACTATTTTTCCAACTTAGTTCTCTTTCAATCAAGAGCGACTACCCAATTTATTATGTTTGTTTATTTACACTGCTTTACAAACATTTTCTCCATCACGCGATCTATTTATCGCAAAACGCTGCTTCATTTTCCTGCTTTCAGCGGTTTTCTGTGCACCACTTCTTACAAACCATGGTCTTCTCCCTCATCTTTTTACCCCGCGCAATCTGCATTTCTAGTACCGGTATATATATAAAATGTTATATAAACATCTTACATGAGTGACTGTGTATTACTGATTTTAATAAATGAGTTTGATAAAATGACAGGATACAAGGCTCTGCCGAGTATTCTGTTATGAAAAGCTTGTTATCTGTTATGCTGACTGCAAATAAAAACTGATGATATCATACTGTACAGATGTCTAACTTACAAATTTGCTCAGCAGGGCGTTGTGCCTTCTATCACATCTTTCGGTGTCGACTCTTCGCCATCTGGAGGCTTGCCCACTTAATAACTGAAACATATTTCAAAGAGCTGTAGCGCAATTCAGGGGTCATTCAACAAACAGTTGTAGGGCAATTTGGGGGTCATTCAACCAAACAGTTGTAGGTAATATCAGAGGTCATTCAAACAAACAGATGTAGGTAATTCAGGGGTCATTCAACAAACAGTTGTAGGTAATTCAGGGGTCTTTCAACAAACAGTTGTATGCAATTCATGGGTCTTTCAACAAACAGTTGTATGCAATTCATGGGTCATTCAACAAACAGGTAAGGCAATTCAAGGATTTCAACAAGGGCTGCAACAAAGATGTGAAGAATTTACCAAGTAGGCAGTATATAGCACAAGAGGCACAAGAGCCTGTGGACGCTCTACTGGCTAATATGGCTCTTATAACATCAATGAAACGAGTGACTATCGTCTTAAAGAGGCAAAATATAGCATTTTTAACTAAATCAAGAGCCGATACTGGAAGAAATATAAAAATAATAAAAGAAAAAAAAAGGTAAAAAAATCTGGTAAAGTTTGGTAAAGATCAGATAAAAAATGAAAGCCCTATCGCCTTAACAATGCAAAATATAGCATATTTAACGAAATCAAGGGCCATAACTCCACTGTTACTGGTCTGATTTGGCTGGTTTTCGAACTTGACAGAGCTTTCATTGACATTAACATTCTGATAAAGTTTGGTAAAGATCGGATGAAACATGAAGGCCCCATCGTCTTAACGAGGCAAAATTTAGCATTTTGAACTAAATCAAGGGCCATAACTCCGCTGTTACTGGTCCGATATGAATTGTTTTTGTGTCCGAGCTTTCATTGATATTAACAATCTGATAAAGTTTGGTAAAGATCAGATGAACAATGAAGCCCCTATCGTCTTGAGGCAAAATATAGCATTTTTAACTAAATCAAGGGCACAACTCCACTGTTACTAGCCCCATATGGCTGGTTTTCGAACTTGTCCGAGATTTCATTGATATTAACAATGTGGTAAAATTTGGTAAAGATAGGATGAAAAATGAAGGCCCTATCGTCTTAACAAGGCAAAATATAGCATTTTGAACTAAATCAAGGGTCATAACTCTGCTGTTACTTGTCCGATATCAATTGTTTTCGAACTTGTCCGAGCTTTCATTGATATTAACAATCTGATAAAGGTCGGATGAACAATGAAGCCCTTATCGTCTTAACGAGGCAAAATATAGCACTTTTAACTAAATCAAGGGCCATAACTCCACTGTCACTAGTCCGATATGGCTAGTTTTTGAACTTGTCCGAGCGTTCAATGATATTAACAAAGTGGTAAAGTTTGGTAAAGATAGGATGAAAAATGAAGGCCCTATCGTCTTAACGAGGGAAAATATAGCAATATAGCATTTTTAACTAAATCAAGGGCCATAACTCCGCTGTTACTTGTCCGATCAGGCTGGTTTTCGAACTTGTCCCAGCTTTCAGTGATATTAACAATGTGGTATAGTTTGGTAAAGATAAGATGAAAAATGAAGGCCCTATCGTCTTACCGAGGGAAAATATAGCAATATAGCATTTTTAACTAAATCAAGGGCCATATCTCCGCTGTTACTTGTCCGATCTGGCTGGTTTTCGAACTTGTCCGAGCTGTCATTGATATTAACAACCTGTTAAAGTTTAGTAAAGATGAAAAATAAAGGCCTATCGTCTTAAGGAGACAAAAGTTAACGACGGACGGACGGCGGACAACTCGGCATCCCATAAGCTCTGCTGGCCTTCGGCCAATAGAGCTAACAAGAGTTGCGCGCAACATGATGTCTCGCCTAAAGAAACATGTCCATCATACATGTTTCAAGCGACCTTCATCTTGACAAAATCAAGGGTTTATAGTCAAGCAAGACTGTCAGTATATCGTACGGTAGCATTCGCAAAAGCAGAAACAACACAAAAGTTCATCATTTATAAAGGTCCTGCATTATTATCAGGAGTCAAACATTTAAAACTGAATGAGACAACATCATTACTGTAATTGATTAGTCAAAGTCTATAATGAACATTATGCTAAAGTGCATGCGGTACTCTATGGACTTAAAGATTGTTTTAAATTATTATTTTTGTTACCGTGTATTATAGGAAACTGTTAATGTTCCATCTATATTTATGAACTACTTCACCCTTAAATTGATAATTTTATACTTTATTATGTTTTTAATTAGGCCCCAAAGCCTATGTACTCGAGTTCCCTTTAATACCTGATAGCTATCTGCAGAAACTTGATGTAAAATTGCAGTAATTTGCCAACTTGTATTGTTTCAGGAACTGACATGTTAATTAATCTGCATGTATCATGTTTTATCAAGAAATGTCAACTCATATTAAAATTAATGTATATTCATTTCATTATCTTAAAGGGACATATGGCAATCTTGAAGTGTTTATGAAGCATTGCAATTATTGTTTCGATTTATATATCCAGTATCATATTCTTAAACCTAGTTACTTGCATATAAATAAATTAAGTTTTCAATGTTTCTCACTGATTTTACCATAAGTTGAACATACATTATTGGTGCATTATTATCAACAGTTAATCATATGTAAATTAAATTTACTTCATCTTTATTTTAGTCTTATTAATATTAATGATTGAACAAATACAAGTTATGCAGAAAAACTAGTGTGACGTTGTGATTTTAAAACGTTCAGATTGTCATGTGTACCTTTAAGAGAATTTATAATACATATAAACTTTTACTGGAGTATCAAATTACCCAGCTGTAGACAATAAATTAAGCCACAGTGACATGGTGGCTGTATACTGTAATTGCTTCAATTATCACTTATCAGGGAAAATGTCAATATATATAATTAATGTATTAGTGTTCTATACTGCTATGAAAGACGCGTTTTACTCAATTGTTATTAATTCTTAAACTTCCATAAATAGTAATAATAACTGTAGTACAATACTAAATTAATTAGTTATAGCACAAATTAGTGCAAAAGTGCTATACCGAATTATTTAATATAAAGTGACTAGTGATTTATACTGATATATTCTTAGTGCATTAATGAACTATATATGAAATAGTATTATTGCATTAGTGAATTATCTACATTTAGTGGAAAAGTGACTTATTTGAAGAATTTACAGAGGATATATTCATTGTAATTGTGATTTAGTGAGTTGTAAAATATTTATGTGGTAATAGTTAACTGCGATAGTGACGTTTAAATAAATATAATAGTTAACTGCGAAAGTGACGTTTGAAACATTTCCTCAGAAATTATTGTGCAAGTAACGTTAGTGAAACTTTAATGTTATACAGAAACATTCACAACTAAAGTAGTGATTATTGTGTTCATTATTAATTCAAGATGTCACACGACGAAGAAAGTACAAAACCAAAGGGGGCTGAAGGAGGAGAGCCACCTAAAAGCAAAATAACAAAGCAGGATTTGAAGTTGCTCGAGATGTTTAAACATCTGAAAGTTCAACCAACAAAATTAGAATCTGCGGAGGACTTGGAACACTTCATGAAATATTATGCGACGGCAGTGGACAAGGATGCAGGGACCACATCCAAATCGACGAATCCGTCTAAAATATCCATTTTTTATGGCGAGCCAGGAAAGGGGGAGGTAACTTTTCCCACCTGGGAATATGAGGTGCCTCATTGGTCATCAGACTGAAGACCAGATTCTACAGGGAATCAGGAGATCTTGTAAAGGCGTGGCCGTAAATATATTGCGCAGGATGGGGGTCAGTGCAACCCTTAGTGATATTTTGAAGAAATTTAGAGCTACATACTCTATGGTAGACACTGGAGAAACAATACTTAGGAAATTTTATGCATGTAGCCAAACCCCAAATGAAACCGTTGCCAGCTATGCTGCACGGGTAGAAGAGATTTTTGCGCAAGCTGTTGAGCTCAAGGTTTTATCACCAGGACAGGACGAAATTCTCAAGAATGTTTTATTTGAAGGTCTTCAGAACAACCTCAAGCAGATGGCTAAGTATAAATTTGATGTCATCAAGGATTATGAACTTTTCAAAACAGAACTTAGAAAAATTGAAACTTCACAACAAACCAAGGAAGCTACTAATACCAAATGTCAAGCAGCAACAAAACAGGAAGACAAGTCGGATATGAGTGAGGTAAAGGAGCTCCTGAAGAAACTTAATGAACGTATCAACAAAATGGAACAAAATCAGGAGAATTTTAGCAATCAGCCAGCATATGTTCCAAGATATGCTAGACCTTAATCAACACCGGGGTCGAGGTGATTATAGAGGAAATGCCAGAGGAGGTGGAGGTCGAGAACAACAAAACTTTACCCGACCTACAGGAACCAATACGTTTAGGCCAGTTACCTAACCCAGCACAAGGTTATCAGGAAACAAGGACTTGCTTCAAGTGTAACCAGCCAGGTCACATTGCGAAATATTGTCAAAATCAGGGAAACCAGTAAGTGCTTCCATGGTGGGACCTGATGGCAGCACAAACAAATTGGATAAAAATGGTCCATCTCTCATAGGTCAATCTAATGAGGCTGTTGTACTCATCAATAATTTTGAAACTTCAGCATTGGTCGACACAGGTTCATGTATTTCGACACTGTCTCATAGTTTCGTTACCAGTCATTTACCTGACTTAAAATTACAACCGGTTAACAACATTTTGCATATTGAATGTGCTGATGGTAATACTTTACCATACTTAGGTTATGTAGAAGCTTCATTGTCTTCAGTTGGAGTTCCAGATAGTAAGGAGCTACATTGTTTATTTCTTGTCGTTCCAGACACTACTTATAATACTATGGTGCCTGTTTTAATTGGAACCAACATACTTCAAGAGTTAATGTCATTTTGTAAGGAACACTTCGGTGATCAATTTCTGAAAACAGCTAAACTTCATACGCCCTGGTATTTAGCTTTTAGGTGCATACATCTTAGGGCAAAGGAACTTAAGAAAAATAAGGATAGATTAGCAGTTGTGCGAAGCGCTGAAACTTCAAAATTTGTTATTGGTCCGAATCAGTCGGTCAATATTCGTTGCTACGCTGACAAGGAAATTGATAGTAGTCCAACATGTGCTATCATACAGGAATGTGAAGATTCGTCGTTACCGGAATATGTAGATGTAACATCTACATACCGTTATACATTACAAATACAGACACAACGGAGATGTACTTGTCAATCTGACAAACATGACTACAAACACTATAAATTCTATTTCAGTGGCACCAAAAGAAATCATTTGCGAGCTTCAACCTGTGACTGTAGATGAATCTGTGTTCAACAAATTAAGAATGACCACACGTCAGATAGAAGAACAGAATATTAAAATTGGAGATCTTTTACATAATACAAACATAGAGATTTTTTTTCCAAAAGTGATACAGATATAGGTCAATGTGACATCATGAAACACAGGATAGAATTAATTGATGAAATCCCATTTAAACAGAGGCATAGGAGAATTCCCCCAGCTATGATAGATGAAGTCAGGAACCACTTAGAACAATTACTTGCTGCAGGGGTTATTCGGAAATCCAAAAGCCCATGGGCCTCGAACATTGTGTTAGTTCGAAAAAAGAATGGTAAGCTCAGAATGTGCATAGATTACCGTATGCTTAATAAACGCACGGTAAAAGATGCGTATGCGCTCCCACGTATGGAAGAGATATTTGATTGCCTACATGGTTCAAAACTCTTCAGTGTCATTGATATGAAGAGTGGGTATCATCAGATTGAAATAGAAGAGTCCCACAAAGAGCGTACAGCCTTTACGGTAGGACCCTTAGGATTTTTTGAGTATGAAAAGATGCCGTTCGGACTTTCAAACTCGCCGGCTACCTATCAACGGATCATGGAGGAATGCTTAGGCGACCTAAATATGAAAATTTGTGTGATCTGGATGACCTTATTATATTTTCAGACAGTTTCGATCAACATTTAGAAAGACTAGATATCGTTTTAACACGTTTAATTGAGTGTAACCTCAAACTGTCAGCTGAAAAATGTTTCTTTTTTCAGAAAAGGGTCAAATTTTAGGGGCATATTGTTTCTAAAAATGGAGTGGAAACGGACCCTGATAAAATCAACAAAGTTAAGAACTGGCCAATCCCTTCAAACAGTGATGAACTTAGATCTTTTCTAACTTTTGCAGGCTATTATCGTCGTTTTGTAAAGGATTTTTCTAAAATTGTGCGCCCTTTGAACGAATTCCTTCCACCTACTATTACCAAGAAAGGACAGAAGACAGGAACCAAACCTTGTATTTGGCAACAAATTCACCAAGAAACTTTCGACCATCTCAAGGATACATTAACTTCGTCTCCAGTATTGGCTTACCCAGACTTCAGTTTACCATTTGAATTACATACGGATGCTTGTGCTACAGGACTTGGCGCTGTACTTTATCAGAAACAGGGAAATATTAACAAAGTCATATCATTTGCTAGTAGAAGCCTCACTAAATCAGAGCGCAACTACTCAACATTCAAACAGGAATTCTTAGCTTTGAAATGGTCTGTTACGGATTTTTTTTTAGATGACAGGAACCAAGTTTACTGTCTTTACAGACAACAACCCACTGACCTATATACTTACCACGGCAAAGTTAGACGCTACTGGTCAGAGGTGGGTGTCTGCACTTTCAGCATATGACTTCGATATTGTTTATCGCCCAGGCCATAAGAACAAGGATGCTGACGGGATGTCGAGATTCCCGCATGAGAAGTTTGACACTGACTCGGCCAAAATAGACAGTGCTTCAATAAGCACTATAATTTTATGTGGGTCAGTTTATATTGACGATTACATACAGGTATTACCAGCTGCATCCATAAACATAGTTGCGGTCACGGATAGCCCAGGTCAACCAATGGCGCAAATAGAACTTCGGGAACTTAGGAAACATCAGAGAGAAGATTTGGTTATAGGATTATGGATGAACGCAGTCAGAGGTAAGAGATTACCACACATAGAACATTATACTAAGGAACATTCAATCATGAAAAAGAACTTCGAACATTTTAAATTAATTAGAGGTGTATTACCAGAACACTATAGGAGGACAGCACTTACAGGGCTACACAACGATATAGGACACCCCGGCAGAGATAGAACTACATCACTTCTTCGGGAAAGGTTCTTCTGGCCATGTCAATTGATTGTGAGGAATGGATTAAACACTGCGACAGATGTTTGAGAAGAAATCCAGTACCAACACAAGGGCTCCTTTGGTTAATATATATACCCACTGGAACTCGTGTGTATGGATTACCTCACATTAGAACCATCTAAAGGAGGAGTAGCAAATGTATTAGTGATAACAGATCACTTTACAAAACTAGCCTTAGCTGTGCCAACCCGTAACCAGACAGCAAAAACAACTGCTGAAGCGCTATATGAGAACTTGTTAGTACACTCTGGGATACCAATGAGACTTCATAGCGACTAAGGCGCAAACTTTGAATCTGCTGTTATAAAAGAGCTTTGCGACTTGTTTGGGATAGACAAATCTAGAACCACCCCATATCATCCCAGTGGCAATGGCACCACAGAACGGTTTAAGCCCACGCTTTTGAGTATGCTTGCCACATTAGATCCTTCACAGAAGTCAGACTCGAAGAAGTATCTAGCTCCTCTGACATATGCATATAACCGTACCAAGCACGAAACTACAAAACATGCTCCATTCGAACTCATGTTTGGTCGAACCCCTAAATTGCCCATAGATACTATGTTCGAGACAACAAAAGAGGACGCTACAGGACAGACAACATCAGAATATTTGACACAGCTCAAGGAAAAGTTAAAGATGGCCAGAAACCTTGTCAATGAACATACAGTCAAGTAGCGAGATAAACAGAAGGAACATTACGACAAAAAGGCTAAAGCGACAAAAATATAGATAGGAGACAGATAGGAGACCAAGTCTTGGTCAGACAGTTAGCATTTGATGGTAAACATAAGATTGCTGACAAATATGAACAAGATGAATACAAAGTTATAGCTCAGCCGAATATTGACTTCCAGTGTATATCGTCAGATCAAAAGCAGGGAAAACGAGGACACTACACAGGAATAATCTTTTACAACTAGGTCCTAAGAACATAGAACCTAATCAAGTAGAGGAAGATATTCCTGTCACAGAAAAAAACATAACAGATACAGAGAAAGAAGTTGGATTCAACACGAGCGAAGCTAAAGAGGAAGCTGCAGCTCTAGACCAAGATGGTGAAATCACAATTTTACCAGAAAAAAAGGACAAAGAGGGAACAGAGAAGGCAACATGTGACGTCACGGAAGATACAGATTCAGATGAGGAAGAAGACACAGGAGCATATGTACCAGATATATATAAACATGGGGACGCCCATTTTCCTGTAGTAAGAGAACAGACTACACCAGAGATAGTGTCAGAAATAGAGAAAGAAAAGAGAACAGAGGTTATAGTTAGACCTAAGATAACAGCTGATAAACCAAGTGTTTCTGACACTTCAGAAACTGTTACTGATTTTCCAGCTGAAGAACATAGAACAGAAACACCTTCAGAAGAAAATACACTTGGAGATGCAGAAGAGATAAGAAGTGGACTTAACGAAGAAACAGCAAGAAAGGAAATAGAAATCAGAAACAAAGAGGCTGAAGCAGAGACAGAAGAACATGAAGAAGAACAAAGAGCCCAAGAGGAAACGGTTAGACGGTCTCAAAGGACTAGAAAACAGCCAGCTTGGTTAGAAGCTTATCACATTGACCAAGCGGTACTAGTAACAGAAGAAACGACAAGGCTAGACACGATAAATAGACTCTTAAAGTCTGGCATACTACATACTTTCCACCGGACATAGCGAACAAACTTCTAGATATAATTATGATGTAGTTAGCACATAATAGTGAGTACAGTTTAGAACAGATATGTTTTAGTATGTTTTATTCATTTATAGCACATACACGGTTATGTGATATTACATTGGTATTCAATTTCTCATAATTTATTGTAGGGACACAATATCAGACAGAGGGGAGAGAAGTTGTAAATTTGTTGTATTATGTCTATGTTATTTACAGTCAAGAATAATAGACATTTTTTCATTTAGTAGTATAAATACGGTTTGTATTTATAATATTACAGTTTCATCCTTCCAGGTACACTTCATCAAGCAGAAATGATGAGACATCATTTTACAAGGAGAGGGAGGATGTAACCGGGTCATTTTTGTTTAAAATGCTTTTTAATATTGTTTCCATTTCATTACAATTATTGCTCGTTTATAGGTTTCAAGGGAGAGTAATTTGTCAGTTTTTAGTTTCATTCTCTTGATGTTGTTGTCTCCCTTGATCTGAGTGAGTTGTTGTATTAGGCGGGAAATTACTGTGTTCTCACTGGTTGTTTGCGTTCATCCTGGCAGTCAGTTTTATTCTTTCACAGAGAGGGGATGTTTTCTCTTCGTTTCTAAGATTTTACAATTCTTGGAATAGTCTAATGGTTAAACTATTGAAATGGAATCATCATTAGGTGAGTATGCTGTGCTGTGTGTCGACTGGTATTTCGCGTGGTTTGAGATGCTTTTGAAATGTTGCATTTCTGGAATTTGTTTTCGGTCGTGTTTTATTATATGGCGGTTGTATTCGGGTTTGAACGTTCCACAGATCTGTCATACTTTTGTGTTTAACAAATGCATGAATATCAGGTGGTTTGGATTTCAGCTCGTTTCTAACATCACCAGATGAGTGTGAGAGTGTAGCCCGAGAACCAGGAGAGAGAAATATTATTTCACAAATATTGAATGTTGTTATTTTTATAAACAATTGAATATTGTCATATAAATCTATGTATTCATCAGTAAGATATTAAGCTTTATTTTATATGTTATAAAATCCACCATGCACAGAGAGAAATCTTATTATTCTAAGAGAAAGATGTAAAGCTGTGATTACTTACTTTTTATTATTATATGTGTATATGTTTATAGGTTCATGATAATATATATGTACATATTCTAAATATTATTATAAAGTGATTTATAATAGTTGTAACAAAGTATTTACAATACTCTATTTGTTAATTTCAGATTCATTCGTTTCTTTCGGGTTATCTCGACGGAACAATACATATATCCAATCGTCAAGAATCTACACCTTCATATTATTAAATTCATGAACAGTGTTCTCGTGTTTGAGTTAGTTATGGCATCTACACGGTACTACTAAAATACCGCCAGATTACATAAACATTTGCTGGAGTATCAAATTACCCAGCTTGTTGCAGTAGCTACATAAAAAAGATAATGCAATTAAGTTCCTGTCAAACCTTATAAAACTCACATGAAAATTGGAATGTGTATGCATTTAAAATAGAAGAAAGCTATACAGATTATGGCTGGACAAGAACAATCAGTTTATGGCTGGACAAGAACAATGTCCAGTGAGTTTATATATGAGATTTTGAACACTGTACACTGCTGCAGTGCTGCAAAAACAATGTCAAATTTGGAGAATATACATTTATTAAAGTGACCCTGACCTTGACCAAGGGTCAGTTGGAGGACTGGAAGTCGCTGAAATAAGAAGAACAATGACCAGTGAGGTTATATATGAAATCTGAACACTACTCCAAAGAACAACAAAGTTATAATAATTTAACGCACTTTAACACATTTGTTTTGGAGACGGTAGATGCCTTTAAGAGGAAACTGACCTTGACACAGGGTC
The DNA here is from genome assembly GCA_037043455.1 of Cyrtodaria siliqua. NCBI lineage: Eukaryota > Metazoa > Mollusca > Bivalvia > Adapedonta > Hiatellidae > Cyrtodaria > Cyrtodaria siliqua. The sequence continues at coordinate 83,865 of JAWPHD010003886.1, read as the reverse complement.
AGCTGGAGACTGATAGTTACTGAAAAAAGAAGAACAATAACCAGTGAAGTTATACATGTATATGAAATTTGAACACTCTACTCCAAAGGACAACAAAGTTATAAGAACTTTAACCAAAATTTTAACGCAAATTTTAACGCAAATTTTAACCAAAACTTTTACGCTGACATATTGTATTATAACTTTTTTGTTCTTAGGAGTAGAATGTTCAAATTTCATATATAACCTCCTGGTCATTGTCCGTCTTAATGCCAATAACTTCCATCCCTCCAACTGACCGTGGGTCGGAGTCGAGGTCACTAAAATGTACCGTCAATATTTGTGTTAAAATTTGGTGACGGTACATGTATTTAAGTGACCTTGACTCGGACCCACGGTCAGTTGCAGGGCTGGAAGTTATTGGCATTAAGACGGGCAATGACCAGGAGATTATATATGAAATTTGAACATTCTACTCCAAAGGACAAAAAAGTTATAATACAATATGTTGACGCCGTCGAGCCCGCCAACATTAGCGGCACCTATGTCTCGCATTTTTTCAAAAGGCGAGACAAAAATTAGTCCACAGTCAGCTGCATAACTTTTACATGTACAACTGCAAACAATTATAAGATTTAAGCAACAAGAGCACCTCAAGCAGTACATAATACATCTGTTGAGTTAAAATGTTCAAACAACAACATACAACACTTTTTCGCTTACCAGGTCTTGTAAACATGACAAATCATTTTTGATCACAGTCATTGCATTGGCGAGTTTTAAATACTCCGACATGAGGTCCTCATACTGCGTTCTCTCCACCATCTGTCCCCGTCCTGGAGTAAACACACTGTCCTCTAGCTCTGTACCACTGTCTTTACCTACACAGATAAATCAGCAAAACGTGGCATTCATAGATTCTCAGGTTGGACTATTAGCGGTAGCTTAACGAGTTCAATATATCATTGTACTTTGTTATTCAGTAGTACAACTGCCTAACTTAAGACGATTTAAAAGAATCCTCATACTTTAGATAAAAGGGCTCTATAGAAATAAGTAACAGTAAAACATGGTCACCTGGTTTGGGTACCTTACAATACCCATGTATCTATTATATAAAAGTTAAAGCTGTAGGGTATATACATGAAGTCTTAAAAACGGAGCAAAATGTAAAAATGGTAGTCGTGCAGCTTATACCAAACTATGTCAAACTTTTTTTAAAGCGGCCGAATAAAATTTTCTTTTTTAATAATAATATGCAAGTAACTAGAGTGAACAAGTACTTTACTTACATGAAATATACTCTGCAGATTTACTCTTGGACACTGCAGACATACTGCGGCCAGGAGTTGACATGCCGACGGACAATGTTGAAGACATCACACCTGTCTTGGGGCTGTATATAGAACTTGATGTTGGACTGCTTCCTGCGCTGGCACCATCAACGTCCCCACGCTCCCGACCAGGCACAATCCGTGGGTCCTCTGCATGGAAGCTGGTGTCAGAGTCGCTACACTGGTCTGAACTGCTCTCCTGATGGTAATGCCTCCTACATGAACACAAGTGTAACTAGAGTTTGTTTTTGAGAAAAATGATGTCTCCCCACACTGCAATGTTTCGGTGAAATCCAAGAAGCAGTTTAGGAGGAGTAACGGCGACAACAAATTCACAGTAAAAAAAATCAAAGGGCTATAACTCCATCAAAAATCAGCAAACCGGAACGAAAGCGTGATATGCACAACTAGACACCATACGGATGCTTCCTGCAAAGTTTCGTCAAAATCCAAGAAGACGTTTGGGAGGAGTAGCGGCGACAACATTTGTGACAGACACTGACAGAGCAAAAACGACGTCTCCTCCACTTCGTGGGGGGGGAGACATAAATATATTAAGACGGCTGTGTGAAGTATGTTAAACTGCAATACAAATTGTCATGAAATTCAACAATTAATTAAGTTGAATCACATGAGCATATCAATGTATTCGAACAAATAGGTTGTATCTTTATGATTTAGAAAATGTGTCCATGGGACAGGAATGCCCTGATTAAGAGTAATCAGTTGCTTAGAAAATGGAGTAACCCATTTTTTTAGATACTTACATTACACTTATGTAGATGTTTGTATGTGTGAAGTTTAAAATGCTCTAGCGCTTTTGGTGTATGAGAAATGGAGTAACTGAAAACTTAAATGTAAATCAAGGAAATGTAAAAAAAACAGTTGAATGTCATCTAATGTGAGCAACTTTTGGTAGGTATGTAAATGTGAATGAAGTTTGGATGCTCTATATCATCTTATGGCTTGAACAGTAGATGCCACATAGATGTAAGAGTCGGAAATCTGTATGCCAGTTAATGTGTGAGCAATTGACTAAATGTGAAGGTCACTGACCTATTGATGGTTTTGTTTATTTGTATGGTGTTTTACATCATTTTCAACACATATAAAGTTATATATGATGTTCATTTTTTTTTTGTGTTGGAGGCAGACCACCAACTTTTCATGGGTAGAACCAGTACTGTACACCTCCCGCCATTCGTAAGAAGCGACACTTCCTCACTTACAAGTCGAGCTTCTATTGATGTTAGGAGCTGTCTTAAAGGTGCAGGTGAGTGATGTTTGAAAACTGTAAGGCTTTTGGTATAGCAATTTTTATATAATTGTTAAATTGCGAAAAGTGGGTGAAAGGTCATTCATATTGACCTGATTTTGGTAGAAACCTGTTACTGTCATGTAGATGTAATTCTGTATGATGTTTGAAAGTTCTATTTCTTCTGGTGTCTAAAATATAGGCTTAAACAACAACTTGTAAAATTATAATGTAAATAACAAAGTGCGAAAAGCAGATTCAGCCATTCATATAATATTAACCTACTTATGGTATTGACATACTAGTGCCATGCAGATTTTACCGTGTGTCAAGACTGAAAGCTCTACGGCTTCTGGTGTCTTAGATGACTGAAACAAAAATTTAATGTAATTTTTTTTCAGACAGACGTACAGATGAGCAGACAAGAGTAACACTATATGCCAGCTCCAATTTATTGGCGGAGCCTAAAAACAAGGATGATACGACCATGTTGCCCGAATATCTGATAAATCCCAAGATAATGTCCTACCTCTGATAATGTTCTCTGCCTTTGCGCCTGAAGCTACTGCCAGCCTTGGCCACAGTTCTCCTGGCTGCCGTTAAAGCTGCCGATGCTCCCTGAAAGAGTGAGACTTAAATTAACATAGGTATTTATGGTAGACAGTTGTATTTAACAAAAATCTGTAATGGTGAATAACCTAACTTTCATATACATACCCAAAGTTATTAAAATAACAATAAGAAGGCATGTCAAGAAACAGAAGGAGTTTTTCAAACAAAAGTTGTACATGTGAGGTACATTCGAGAAAAACATACAAATACCCACGGGGATGGCAATTAAAAAAAAATATGTAGTGGGGTACCTCGAATCAAAAATTGCATCTGTAGGGGATGGGATTAATAAATAAATCACTTCTATAGGGGGTCGTATATTGGTGGGGAAAAACGCTTCTGGAGTTATTTTCCACGAATTAAAATCCACTTCCAAATAATTTTATTAAAAACACAAAACCTCATTTGATTTCGGAACATTATTTAATAAATACATTTTTGGAAACCAGAAACAGCCAAAAACGTCTCTAAAACGAAATTACCTTTAACAGGAGTTGCCTCCCTTTCTGTACGAAGGGTACTTTAGTACTTTTTGCGGGAAAAAATCGGGAAGAGCCCAAAAATCTAGGGTCCGGCATACTATTTGGCCACAGAGACAGTTCTCATTTTTCCGACTCAGACGACCCTAAAATTCGAGAAAATGGAAAAAAAAAGTTCCGTTTTGCGAGAAATTATCTTTTCACAAATATTAGGTTCGAATATTATACCCAACTGAAGGGACGTAATTTGATGTTTAAAATGGCCGCGACCAGCAAGCATGTGTGGATTCTTTAAACATAATTTGCGATTTATGAAATTCATAATTCAATTCAATTATTGAACGATGCCATAATGTGTGCTATTCAAAAAATTATCCAAACGAAACCTAAGGAAGGACAAAAAGGACATTTTACTATGTCTACGGTGTTTATGAAAAAAAAAATCCTAGGATGGGAATGATGTTTTTGAGAAAAACAAATCTAGCAGAGTGGGTGGTGCAGCTCGGGTAAGGAATGCAGAGTGGGTGGTGCAGCTCGGGTAAGGAATGCAGAGTGGGTGGTGCAGCTCGGGTAAGGAATTGACTTCCAATGGGGAGAGGGATGTTTATTTTCGTTTTTTTAAGAGAGAAAAAATCCCCGGATTGTGATTTTGAGCTTTTCCAAGGGGAGGTTGGGGTAAGAAAGCGATTTCCAGGTGGGTGGGCGGGGGTTGGGTTTATTGGGGGAAAAAATGCCAACTCAGCGAAGCCAAACATAATAATATTAAAGCATAAAATAACAAACGGGATCTGTAATTAAAAGTATCGGAAAAGTGATTTTATATGGCAATATAATGAAACCATGTATTTTTTCTGGAACAGCCCTGAAATATAAACGCTGTCAACACAAAATCAAGACTAACTTTATATGAAGAAATTAACTTAAACTTTAATATGTGTTACTGTCATATGAAATATATATGTGAGGTACATTTGTAGCACATATATGAAACAAGAGCCCCAAGACGGCCTGTGGAGGCTCTACTGGCTAAAACGGCTCTTATATCAAGGGTTGTCGTGATAAAATTTCCCTCAGTACATTTTTTAAAACATTGCAAAAAACACACACACAAAACAACAACACGGTCCACAACAGAAACTTAAACCCTTGACCCATGCTAACAATTTAAACAAGCGGCCCTAGTTCTAATTTGGTATGGTTATTTAGGGATTCGAGGAATAACATTGTATAAAAAAGGTTTTGACTGCCTGTAGAGCGGCCCCTTTATGTAGGCAGTCAAAACCCATTTTATATAATAGTTGTGCCTCATTTCCCTAAATAACAATACTAAATTAGAACTAGGGGTTGTTTTTAGTAAAAACAGATGTCTCCGCTACAGGAGAAAGGGAAATCAAACCGCCAAAAATCATTAAACTGGAACATGACGAAGACATGTGCAAGTAGGTTGGTAATGGTCATCCCTACCAAGTTAAGTGGAAATCCAGGCAGCGGATCAGGAAAAAGATTCGGGACAAAGCTTATGTATTAAAACTTTCAAAGAGCCACAACTCCACCAAATATCATTCAACTGGAACACGACAACGATATGTGCATGGTACTTCCTTCCAAGTTTCACTGAAATCCAGAGGTTTGAGAAAACTAGTCCTGAAAAAGTGTATAAGGGGCCATAACTCTGTCAAAAATCATTAAATCGGAACATGGCAATGACTTGCGCAACCAGGCTTAATACTGATCATTCCTGAAATGTTCCATTGATATCCAGCCAGGGGTTCAGGAGAACACGTTCTGTACAAAGTTACTAGTCTGTACAAAGTTAGTGCATTAAAACTTTTAAACTCCGCCAAAAATAATTCAACCAGAACACAGCGATGATATGCATAGCTTGGCTTGATACTGATCATCCTTGCCAACTTTCATTGAAATTCGGCCAGGGATTCAGCAGCACTAGTCCGGACAAAGTGTATTAAAACCTGTAAAGGGTCATAACTCAACCAAAAAGCTATCAACCGGAACACGACGATGAAATGCACAACTAGGCTTGGTACTGATCATCCCTGCAACGTTTCTCTGAAATCCGGCCAGGGGTTCAGGAGAACTAGTCCAGGTAAAGTTTGTGTATTAAACCTATAAAGGGCCACAACTCTTTCAAAAATGTTTCAACCGGAACACAATGATGATATGTACAACTAGGCTTGGTACTGACCATCCCTGCAACGTTTCTCTGAAATCCAGCCTGAGGTTCAGACCTAGTCTGGAGAGAGTTTGTGTAGTAAAACCTTTAAAGGACCATAACTGCCAACATAACAAGTCCAGAGAAAGTTTGTGCAGTAAAACCTTTAAAGGACCATAACTGCCAAAAATCATTCAACTGGAACACATCGATGATATGCATAGCTAGGCTTGATACTGATTATCCTTGCCAACTTTCGTTGAAATCCGGCCAGATGTTCAGCAGAAATAGTCGATACAAATTATGTGTATTAAAACCTTTAAAGGGCCATAACTCTACCAAAAATCATTCAACCGGAACAAGGCAACAACAGTGCTCACACTGGCCATTTTAAATAATAGTCACACATTTTTTAGTTAAGAAAATAATAGCCAACTTTAATGCGTAAGAAAATTCGGTCAGTCGTAAGAGCCAAATTTTCAATCAGGTTTTATTAGACTATATCAGGGCCTCCTCTGGCTATATTTTTCTTTTTGTCACCACTTTCTCCAAGTGAAAGAAGTAGGAGCCTAGACTAGAATTCATTTAAAAGTAGGATTCCAGGAACTCCTTACACCTTAAATAATGAATAGAAATATACTTTATATCTGTATTTATACATATATTTATTTTTTCTTTCAACCAACATGTATTTGTAAAGGACAGTTTTTCTTATTCGATTATGTAAAAAAAAAAAATCCGAAATTATGTACCATCCGAACTACTATGACACCGCACTTTTACGACCCGAAATTTTCACAAACATTTCAATCGAAATACCATCAATTCCTTTTTTTTTCATGCATTAATGTGTTTGTAATGCCAAAAAAAGTTATTACTTATCAAAGAGGAAAGAAAACACAACCCTAATAGCAGAATAATGAGTTTTATGTCAACAATTGTCGACCTCAAAGTTGTGACAAACTACGGACACTAAGACCCGGCGTCGGGCTATCCTACTTTTCGAGCACTGTGCGTGTATCAACAATGCCAAATATCCGACAACGAAGTGCCAATTAACGGAATTAAAACCTTTTACAAGCGATAATTGATAAGCGCGTGGCGACATCACAGGGGGCGTGAACGGACTGAACGGATTATATAATGTTTATTGCGGTCATTTATTAGTTGTGGTGACAAACAGTAAATTATACCAAAAATAAAAAATAAAAAAATATTTTCCATTTTTTTTTTAGATGAATTGGATTTTATAGTCGCACCAACAGCTAAGGTCATATGGCGACTTTCCAGCTTCCACTGGTGGAGGAAGACCCCAGGTGCCCCTCCGGGCAATTTTTGTGCACGGGCGGGCACCTGGGTAGAACCACCGACGTTCCACAAGCCAGCTGGATAGCTTCCGCACATAAAGATTCCTAGGCCCGAGGGATCGAACCTACAGTGGTGAGGGGCAAGTGATTGCAAGTCAGAGACGTTAACCACTCAGCAAAAAAACAAAATAATTGCCATTTCTTTGAAATAATCGACAGTATTATAAAATAATCGCAAATGTAGACCATGGCATATGGTAGCGTGAGCCCTGCAACAATATGCATAACTAGGCTTGGTACTGATCATCCCTGCAAAGTTTTGCTGAAGTACGGCAAAATGAAGGCCTTATCATAACAATATACGTAAAGTTTGGTAAATATCGGATGAAAAATGAAGTGCTTTCAATAAATGCTTTAAATAAGGGCAATAACTTCGGTTTCCTGGTCCGATCTGGCTGGTTTTCAAACTTTGATCGAGCTTTCATCAATTTCAACAATCTGGCAAAGTTTGATAAAGGTAGGATGCAAACTGGAGGCGCTAGAGTGTTGACAAGACAAACTATAGCAATTTTTGTTAATTCAAGGGCAATAACTCCGGTGTTACTGGTCCTATCTGGCTGTTTTTTTAAAATCATACAAACTTTCATAGATATTAACAATTTGGTAAAGTTTGAATGAAAAATGACATCAAAAAGCCAGCACATTTTTCAATAATTCAAGGGCCATAACTTCGGTGTTACTAGTCCAATCTGGCTGGTTTTAGAACTTGACCAAGCTTTCATCAATATCAACAATCTGGCAAAGTTTGGTAAAGGTAGAATACAAAATGGAGGCGCTGAGTGTTCACAAGACGAGGCAAATTATAGCATTTTTTGTTAATTTAAGGGCAGTAACTCCGGTGTTACTGGTCCGATCCGGTTTTTGTATTCATCCGAGCTGACATTGATATTAATAATCTGGTAAAGATTGGATGAAAAATGGAGCCGCTAGAGTGTTGACAAGACAAAGTAATTTTCTTTTTTAATTCAAGGGCAATAACTTCGGTGTTACTGGTCTGATATGGTTGGTTTTCGAACTCGTCTGAGCTTTCATTGATAATAATAATCTGGTAAAGTTTGTTAAATTTCGGATGAAAAATGGAGGCGCTAGAGTGTTGACAAGACAAAATATAGCAGTTTTCATTAATTCAAGGGCAATGGGGTGTTAATGGTCCAATCTGGCTGGTTTTCGAACTCGTCCGAGCTGTCATTGATATTAATAACCTGGTACAAATAAAGGTGCTAGAGTGTGGACATCAGAAAGTTAACGGACGAAAGACAAAAGACCATGGCGTAATCCCTACTAGAGCTAATATATGGAATTCATATCTGGCTAATTTTCCTGTGTCTTTAAAGTCCTCACTGGGAGCAGTCTAAATAACCTCATGAATTATACAGCCATAAAACACAACATTACCTGTGCTATGCCCGTCACGTTAGGACTTTTACTTCCTGATCCGGAAATGGCATTCTGGGAGGAATGTTTCACACTCTTGGGTTTGTAGTGGGCTGCCAGAGCAAGAATCAAACGCATGATGGACTTCAGATTGCCATCAACTATGTCTGTAGAATTCAATTGAATTTGACGAATGCATATAACTAGAACATATAACTATGGCTTGTTTCTATGAATGATGAATATAAAGATAAATAAAATTTACAAAATTCAACTTGAAAGAATAAAAGTGTATTAACTAATAATATTCACCTAACTGATCCCATTGTTTGAATACATGCTACGTTTCCCACTAAACAGCAGTTGCTTGTTGTTTAAGTAATAGATAGCGAGTATGGTCTCATAGAGTTGGTTTATTTAAACATCGAGATGTGTTAAAATTAACCGATGAGACCATACTCTATTTGTTTTGTTCACCAGTCTGTTGTGTTCACCCGTCTGTCGTACTCATCATTTATTCTGACAGGTGTCATTTTCACTTAAACAATTTACACCTGTGCAAAATACAAACAGAATTTCAGTGACCTTGCAACAACTAGTGTAGTAGTTAGAAATATCTAGATTCCTCATATAACACTTGCATTTGAAAATATATTGAACGCGCAAAATGCAGGTAAACCCGGAAAATGTGTCCATGGGTCATGGATGGCCTGCTTTAACACTGTCAGTCACATAAATGAAATAAAGTGTGTATTAAAGTATGTCAAGGTCATTCTTCTTTTAGTAGAAACATATATAGGTGTCCTCAGTGTATTAGCCAGTCAACCGTGCAGCCGTCTTTTGCACTGCCATTTTTGAAAAATCGCGGCCAATATTTGGAGGAGTGGGTGGGGTAAAAAAAACTTCTTTTATTTTTGCTTAACAACACTTTCAAACTCTTACTTTCTCAATATTGTTATGTTTTGTATACATTTATACAAGAAAGATGATCTAAAATGCATCTTTTTCACCTTTATCTGTGAAAATAAATTACCCCAGAGAAAACCACTTATAGCGAATTGGCGCGTAACACGTGTTAAACAAATTATTTTGCACACCCTGTTTGCATATTTGCACTCCCAGTTCTTGAATTTCTGCCTAATACACTGGGTGTCATGTATATAATATATATGTAATAAAGTCCAAAATTTGTAATTCAGAAAAATCTACTAAATTTACCGAGTATAAAATGTGTAAAGGTACTTATGGTTTGATTATGCTACTGACATGTAGATGAGAGGTCATGTCATTCACTCTTACCTTCTGATGGGTCAACGTGTTGCTGTTATAAATGTAGATCAAGTGTGTATGAATTCTGAAAGCTGTATGGCTTTGGATATCTGTGTTATCAAAAACTTGAATGTGAAAGTATAATGTAAACAGAGAATGTGCGAAATGTAGGTGAAGGTCATTTATATTGCAAGGTGTGAAGTTTACCTTTGGCAACAATGTGATGCATGCGTATTTTCCTGGATGACATGAAGTGTAGAACTCGCTCCACGTTCTCCCGCATCTCGGTGTAGGAGGCAGGCACTGTGTGTACACCAGATATCGTCTCACCAGCTAGAGGTACAGAAAGACTTAAGTAATAATACCATTTTTATAACATATTGAGAAAAGGGAAGATAGGTGGTAGAATTGGTCAACCAGCTGCTTCTACCTAGTACATAGTAAATAATTATAGCCGAGATCAAAATTAGATATCGGTAAGATCAATCCAAACAAATGTCACTGTATTTACAAAATAAATGTTAACAGCAAATTAATCATTTTTTAATTGAAAATGTTTTACAATCAAACATGTATGCCTCGGTGTTTAAACATGCAAGAGGTTATACCACAGGATCTACTATTTTACCATTTAAACATACAACCCTCTTCATGTCATACACAACTGGGCATACATGTATGCTGGATGATAGATCTGGATGAAGGAGCTGCAGAGATACTTTAGTTTAAGCATATTTGGTGGGACTATAAACATTATGAAGGTTATACATGTAATTGGGATGGATGAAGTTGAGCAGATAAAACATAAAGCTTGCCCCAGACGAGGCTCCAATTTATGATGGGAACCTGACAGTGGACTGTCACTTCATATTCTTGGGTGTAATGGGCAAATCAATCACCCACTAAAGTGCCATAGAAGAGTTTATAAAAATTGCCTCGACACATGTAACATACATGTACTGACCTATAATGCTGATGAGATCAATGACAGCCACTCCATCACGTGTGTCATTACGGAGACATACTGACCTATAACGCTGATGAGATCAATAAAGGCCACTCCATCATGTGTGTCATTACGGAGACATACTGACCTATAATGCTGATGGGATCAATGAAGGCCACTCCATCACGTGTGTCATTACGGAGACATACTGACCTATAATGCTGATGGGATCAATAAAGGCCACTCCATCACATGTGTCATTACGGAGACATACTGACCTATAATGCTGATGGGATCACTGAAGGCCACTCCATCACGTGTGTCATTACGGAGACATACTGACCTATAACGCTGATATGATCAATGACGGCCACTCCATCACGTGTGAAATTACGGAGACATACTGACCTATAACGCTGATGAGATCAATGACGGCCACTCCATCACGTGTGTCATTACGGAGACATACTGACCTATAACGCTGATGAGATCAATGACGGCCACTCCATCACGTGTGAAATTACGGAGACATACTGACCTATAACGCTGATGAGATCAATGACGGCCACTCCATCACGTGTGTCATTACGGAGACATACTGACCTATAACGCTGATGAGATCAATGAAGGTCACTCCATCGCGTGATTCATTACGGAGACATACTGACCTATAACGCTGATGAGATCAATGAAGGCCACTCCATCGTGTGTGTCATTACGGAGACATACTGACCTATAACGCTGATGAGATCAATGAAGGCCACTCCATCGCGAGTGCCATTACGGAGACATACTGACCTATAACGCTGATGAGATCAATGAAGGCCAGTCCATCGCGTGTGTCTTTACCAAGACATACTGACCTATAACGCTGATAAGATCAATGAAGGCCACTCCATCACGCGTGTCATTACGGAGACATACTGACCTATAACGCTGATGAGATCAAAGAAGGCCACTCCATCATGTGTGTCATTACGGAGACATACTGACCAATAACGCTGATGAGATCAATGAAGGCCACTCCATCACGTGTCATTACGGAGACATACTGACCTACAACGCTGATGAGAACAATGAAGGCCACTCCATCACGTGTGTCATTACGGAGACATACTGACCTATAACGCTGATGAGATCAATGAAGGCCACTCCATCACGTGTGTCATTACGGAGACATACTGACCTATAACGCTGATGAGATCAATGAAGGCCACTCCATTGCATGTATCAATATGGAGACATACTGACCTATAATGCTGATGAGATCAATGAAGGCCACTCCATTGCATGTATCATTTTGGAGACATACTGACTTATAACGCTGATGAGATCAATGAAGGCCACTCCATCGCATGTATCATTATGGAGACATACTGACCTATAACGCTGATGAGATCAATGAAGGCCACTCCATCGCATGTATCATTATGGAGACATACTGACCTATAACGCTGATGAGATCAATGAAGGCCACTCCATCGCATGTATCATTATGGAGACATACTGACCTATAATGCTGATGAGATCAATGAAGGCCACTCCATCGCATGTATCATTATGGAGACATACTGACCTATAACGCTGATGAGATCAATGAAGGCCACTCCATCGCATGTATCATTATGGAGACATACTGACCTATAACGCTGATGAGATCAATGAAGGCCACTCCATCGTATGTATCATTATGGAGACATACTGACCTATAACGCTGATGAGATCAATGAAGGCCACTCCATCGCATGTATCATTATGGAAACATACTGACCTATAACGCTGATGAGATCAATGAAGGCCACTCCATCGCATGTATCATTATGGAGACATACTGACCTATAACGCTGATGAGATCAATGAAGGCCACTCCATCGCATGTATCATTATGGAGACATACTGACCTATAACGCTGATGATCAATGAAGGCCACTCCATCGCATGTATCATTATGGAGACATACTGACCTATAACGCTGATGAGATCAATGAAGGCCACTCCATCGCATGTATCATTATGGAGACATACTGACCTATAACACTGATGAGATCAATGAAGGCCACTCCATCGCATGTATCATTATGGAGACATACTGACCTATAACACTGATGAGATCAATGAAGGCCACTCCATCGCATGTATCATTATGGAGACATACTGACCTATAACGCTGATGAGATCAATGAAGGCCACTTCATCACATGTATCATTATGGAGACATACTGACCTATAATGCTGATGAGATAAATGAAGGCCACTCCATCGCATGTATCATTATGGAGACATACTGACCTATAACGCTGATGAGATCAATGAAGGCCACTTCGTCACATGTATCATTATGGAGACATACTGACCTATAATGCTGATGAGATAAATGAAGGCCACTCCATCGCATGTATCATTATGGAGACATACTGACCTATAACGCTGATGAGATCAATGAAGGCCACTCCATCGCGTGATTCATTATGGAGACATACTGTCCTATAACGCTGATGAGATCAATGAAGGCCACTCCATCGCATGTATCATTATGGAGACATACTGACCTATAACGCTGATGAGATCAATGAAGGCCACTCCATCACGCGTGTCATTACGGAGATCTTCAATCCGTCTGGCTCCCGGTTTCTTTTTCAGCTGTGAGTTAATCCATAGCATGTATGCATCCAGCTGATTCTGTAAAAATTGTACATGTAGAATGAAATAATTTTAAAAACTTACAAGGTCAAACAAAACAACAGACGAATTTCTACTAGTCACGATTGCAAACATTATCATGTGGTTTGGATGACAATGTACACTCGCAAAGTGTCACTATAGGTTCAGGCAAATTCATTTGATTTAAATTACAATATGAATATAAAACCTCAAGTCTACCAAACTTCATTTGTAGTGTTGCATGGAGGGGTCAAATTTGGGGGGTACTCGTTTGTCGCTCTTTTTCGACTACTGTACATAAACTGGATATCTACATGTATGTACATGTAGGGTTCTTAGCACTAAACATAACGTTTTTTGAAATTTAATGAAAATTAAGGCCAAAACAGACCTTTAATATTGAATCATAGCATCTCTTAAACAATCGTTTATTTTGCAATTCTTAATTTGTTTACACTATTAAACAGACACTGGTCTAAGAATGAATTTACTTGGTTTTACACATGTTCCATTCTTGTTGTTACAATGAACAAGGTTTGAATTTTTGAGTTGGTATTCTTGCATTGATTTGCAATGAGGTTATAAATGTAATATGTTGCTTACCTGTATTCTCATTTTACAGAAATGGGCAAAAAGGATAATAAACAGCAGAAATAAATGAGGAAGTTTAGCATGTGTGTAACCGTTAACAGTTAAAATGGCCACCTTATCATATAATGAAGAAGTAAATGTTGTTTTTTTGTTGAAAATATGAAGTTATTTCAAAGGCTTGTTAAATGAGCATGAAACTTATCAACATCTTTTTTTTAATTGAAAGTCTTAAAACTTAGATGATTATACAATCAGATCAGCAAAATATAATATTACTTTGCAAACTATGCCAAATTAATAACTTAATTTCATATCAAGAAAACTCCTTAGAATTATGGCACCATTACATGTGCCCCAAGAAAACAACTATGAAGATCATTGATTGATAGCAGGGCAAACACAATATCCCAGACAGATGACAAGCACTATCAGCTTATCAAAATAAGGAAAAATGATTTTCAAATCAGACGCTTCAATTAACACATTATGCGTTAAAATAAGCATTTGTCTGGCTTGAAGAGCACTGTCTTTGTTTTGATTTTAGTCATTTTCTGTAGCACTGACAGAAGAACATGCTATTTATGTTTGCAAGTGATCCCATAATGATTTTTCAAAACTTCAAGTCATGCTTCACTTGTTGAAGTATATGAATTGAAAATGCATATTTAACATTTAAGATTTTGCGTTGGATATAAACTTCGAGACACCTTCAAGAATATGAATTTAAAACCCACATTTCATTGCTAACAAGCATGCCATATGTGCCAGATATAAACTTTTTTATAGAAGAATACCACATTCATGATACACGAAATCAAGTGCACACTTCATTACTTATATTCATGCCATATGCACAGAAGAGTGTATATTTTGTTGCTTTAATATATATATATATATATACGTTTGTACATATTCATGCTTCAAGTGGATAGAAATAATTGATGAAAATGAGGCTAAGCGGACACGCGGCAATCACTGTCATACTCAATCTTGAAGCCTGTTCACACATCAAAACAAATCAGACATCTAATAAGTATCTTAACTGGTTCTTCCTTTTAATCCTAACACATTACAGAGGTCTAGGCTGTACAAATCCGATAGTCCGGGACTTGTCCAATGCACATTTCATTTCTTCAATTCATGCCTTATGCGATGGATACAGACTGATTGAAAAATAGTTTTGAATTTAAATTAAAATAAATGAAAAGTGGTGTGAAATACATTCATTCTGTTTACACTTTTGCTCATTAAAAGACATATTTTCAGTTGTTCCATACATCTGTTTGGATATTGTTCTGATCATACTAAAATGGTGCTAACAGTGTCGGCATGCATGGCAGAATAGCAGGATGTTAAGTTTGCTTGCTGATAATGAAAACACCATATTTTAAGTGTTAAATATATGAATTGGACAGGGTAGTGCAGCAGCACATATTGTTACTTTATAATGACAATGATGCTTCATGACAGTGAACAGACAAAATAAACATTTTCTTACTGAATGCTGTTGATTCCATGGCTGAAAAGTATGTAGGTAAGGTTTGTACCTAATGACAACAAAACTTTAAATATCGAGTTAAAAAAAACTTTGGTTAACTATGAATAAATTACGATTATGGCAAATATACAACTTGAGATAAAACTGTCATGAGTTGGGACTAGTATATTAAAGAACGAAAAGCTTAGAAAGTTTATAACAACCTTAAGATTGACTATGACATATGTTTGCCTCTTAATGTGGTGTATGGCTGTATGCCTCTTTGTTTTAAGTGTCTGAAGAATGATAATGATTTTCCCTCAGATTTTGACAATTTTGCTAAATATAGCCCAAAGTGTTTCATTTATTTCGGCCGGAATGCAACATTTGAACAGACTTAAACATATTTCAAAGATCTATACTTCAAGTCAGGGTTTTCTTCTCAGAAATAGTGGAAGAGTCCCAAGCCTGTTAACAGGGGGATATCATCTCAAAGATACATGTGAATGTATTACGTGGAAATAGCCCTGCAAGTTTAATATTATTGTTTGGGACTTACGTGCCATTACTTAATCCTTACTGAATATATTTTAATTATTAATTAAAATTAACTCAAATAAAAACAGTAATAGTAATAGTTAATAATAGTTCTGTTATCAAAATAAGGTGAATCTTCACAGCTAGAAGTATGTTGGTGATTTTGCTTGGGGAAGTCAAATTTAGTAACCAGTTTTATTAAGGGGGAAAAAACTGTAAGTGTACAATCTAAATTACAAGCCCTGTCAAGTTAATATTCCACAGAATGTTGTTACATATGGAAAGCCGTAGGGGATCCCCGAAGTTATTAATTTTTTTACTCTATTTCTTCCGCGCATTTTTCTATCGCCGATGTTATTTTCACGTCTTTGATTATCTTCGGCGCATTTTCCAATCACCAAAGTTATTTTTCACATCTTCGATTAACTTCGGTACTATTTTCGGCACATTTTTTTATCGCCGAAGTTATTTTTTCACATCTTCGATTACCTTCGGTACTAGAAAATCTTCAGCGATTTTGTTTGCAACCGAAGATAATTTCGGTATCAGTCACAAAATCTTCGGTGACAGTGCGTGCGAAGATTATTCTGAGCAAAGATTATTTTAACATAAAGAAATAAAAAAATTCGGGGATTGTTCACAAAATCCTCGGTGACAGTGCGAGCTTGTGTGTACGCCAAAGATTTTCGAGTTCCTAAATTAATAAAAAAAAATCGGGGATTGTTCACAAAATCACCGGTGACAGTGTGAGCTTGCGTGTACACCAAAGTTAATCGAAGATGTGCTAAAATAACTTCGGAGATAGAAAAATGCGCCGAAGAAAAATCATAGATGTGAAAAAATAACTTTGGCGATAGAAAAATGCGCCGAAGATAGTACCGAAGTCAATCGAAGATGTGAAAAATTAACTTTGGCGATAGAAAATGCACCGAAGAAAATTAAGATAGAAAATATAGTAAAAAAATTAATAACTTCGGGGGTCCCCTATGACTTTCCATAGTTACAAGATAAAAACTTGTTATTAATTGTAAATTATGACTACAACTTACACTCCAGTCCATCCATGACTGAGATGTTCCACTTGAACCCTCGCTATCTGGGGTTTTCACAGGAGACGATGCCATGGTGTTATTCTACATTCTCAAAGAGTCCTCAATAATCACATTTAACCATACCCTTTTAAATCACATGATTTACTTATCTCTGTATACACAACATAACACCTTTGTATTAGATGGTATCATTTACTTCTAGCCAAATAATAGTATCAAGACAGCAATTTTGATCTATCACATGTAAACCCGTAATTAAGAATCAATTCCTTTGACTCATTTGTTATGATCAGCACTTGGAACAATGTATTATGAATAATTAATAACGCAATCTGGCGCGTTAGTCAACTTAGTGTAATGATATTTCAAATTCAAAACTTCACAAAATTATGTAAATGGGCAGTCCATACAAGTCTCGGAAGACAACATAAACAAACTTGCATGGACTGATTTGTCAAGTTTGTAACAGTAAACGAGTATTTACATATTGAATGTAATTGTACACGATAAACAACGGGTAGCTTTCAAGCTTTGAAATCATCGGGCGCAACAAGTGTCGAAGTGAGTAAAAGATAAAAGTTTACATTAGTAACGATCCAATTTTCAGACACTTCAGTTAAACTAGTGAAACATAGAGCTGGTGCGTATGTAAGAAGCTATTTCCAATAGGTTCGAGATTGCTTCACTAATTTTCATTCATAAAACGGAACAATAACAATCATTTTTCGTTGGAATACGGACATTTCTGCAGGAAATGAATTCAATATGGCGCGCATTAGTCTTGATACAAAACTGTTTATTTAGTTAAAAACATGTAATACTTATTTTCCTGTAATTTCCATAAAAAAAAATTCTTAAAATTATAATGCAGCAAAAAGCCATATCTGTATTTGTAATCCTTAGTTTAAAAGTAAAGAGTGTAAAGCTATTTAGAGACTATTTTTTACCGGTGTCGACATACAATTATTCCCGATCACATACTCCTTTTAAGGTATCGGCAGTGGCTAATTATGACACAGTGCGCAGAAAAGTATTTAAAGGATTTGAAAATACTTTTCAATTACAGTGAAATAATTACTGATAAATAACAACAAGAAAACAGTGATACAAAGTATCACAATCCGGTCAGAACAGTTACATAAGAAAACAGTAAGGGGAATGAATAGGTTAAAAAATATATAAACGAACAGTGTGTAGATAATATGAAATAGGTTAAACCTATAGGGCGAGCACAGTTCATGTTTGATTGTGCGGTATGTATGCACCGGTATGTGCAAGTCTAGCTGCGAGAATCGTAGCTCTTATGGTGTGTACCTATATACCACCATAAGAGCCATGATTCTCACGTCTAATGCAAGTCTACCTGTACGTGTCTTACAGATCGTGACATCCCACCCCCAATACATTTAAATTCGCGCGCGTGTGTGTGTGTGTGTGTGTGTATTTCTAAGGATTATAGTCCGTCCGCCTACGACAGGCGATCATAGGCACAATGGAGTCTGGACTTTTATCTGTGTGTTTGTGTGTGATGTGATGATATGTCTACTTGAAGCAGCGAACTCAATGGTTTCTTTATAGTGCTGCCACACTGGAATACCACGCCGTAGTAGACATGATACCCCACTCCCCAGTCACATTATTCTGACACTGGTCAATCAGTCGTAGCACTACCCATTATTTGCTCGTCAGGCAAGGGTTACAATTGGCTATCCATTTTTAAAGTCTTTGGTATGACGCGGTCAGGGGACTCGAACCCACGATCTCCCGAATCCAAGGCAGACGCTCTAACCAGTACACCACAATGCTTCGGTCAAATTTCAATTCGTTCCCAGACAGGACAGATATGGCATGGAACGAACTTAGTCATGATCCAGTCTGGATCGGCTGAATCACCAACCGTCAAAAAAGCTGCTACTACATCAGTGTATGTAAGATATATAAACCGTGATGCACGCGTATACTTTTTTGCCGAACAACATGTAATTACGGTTTCAACGTTATGTCATTACGAAAAAAATGTATATATATGATTTCAGCTTTTATAATTCGAATATACGTCTTGTCTTCAATGTGTGTCAAATTGATTCATATGTATTGTCTAATCATTATGATCATGTATGTCTGAGAAAAGTACAATGTTTTTAAAACATAGGAATTTGTTGTTTCCTACTTGACATTTAATAAATGGTGGTCCATTTTCAGAATATTAGTTAAATCAAATTTAGTTGAGTATGTCTGGGGTCCGACGTTTTTCATCAATATATTCTGAAAATGCACCAAATTCATCAAATGCTATGTAGAATAGACGTTGGTTTGTTTCACTGTTCTTGATGTTTAGCACTAGTTGTGCTCAAGATACTTATTAGTTTCTACATCTACATTTTAAGAAACTAAGTGTCCTATTTGACCCTAATGTTTCTGTCGGTGGTAGAAAAACAAAAATAGTAAAATGATAGGACAAAGAAAAGCATAGATCGAGTGAAGCAGAAGACAGGTAATGTTTCCAAACCGTGTTTTCATCACCTTCAAATTTGAACTACTCCGTAGCATCAGACCAAACCGGATGACCGGTTACAGGTACACTGGCATAGGAACGTTTCATTTATATGGGGGTCCAGTGGAAACCTCAAACTTTGTTAAACGTAACAAAAAAGAAAAGAAAAGGTGAAGCACCAATAGTGGTGCGAACGCCGGATTGCGAATTTAACATTTTAAGTGAAAAATCTGTGTGAAAAGGGGGGTAGTCCAGGTAAAATACATGACATAGTTAGGGTTATTTTCATATAACATTTGTAATGATGTCGAACAAGTGTCAAGTTTCAAAAGCTTTTCGACAATTCATTTTTGAGAAATGAGAAGAAAAAAAAAACTTTAACGAAAACTCCAAAACTCGTAGGCGGACGGACGGACAGACGGACAGACACATGGAAATCGCCAAACTGTAAGCCTGGATTTGCTACGTAATCCAGCCAAAATAAAAAATAAAAAATAACAATTCTGTACATTATGGTGGAGTCTAAACCTGACAAATTTGCTATTATTTCGGGCGTTTGTTTAAGCTAAAGGTTTTTCATCTATGTGAGCGAGTAATTTTAACAAAATGTAAATACATTATATATAATTGGAACTGGCAATTTTAGTGGTAAAGAAAAACACCTTAGTTTGGAAATTCGGTTAAAAAATAAATATTTTACAGCCATCAATTTAGATGAGGCTTTTTGTATGTAAATTCCTATCTATCTGTCTACATCCTGCATTAGCCTCTTTCGGGTATTATGCACATCTGACGTGTTGCTGGGACATCAATTTTTCAGGATGTCTTAATTTCAGTTTGTCCAACTCATTAAAACCATTTTTGGATAAAAGGTTGAGCGCCCCAAAATAAACAACATAGGGTAAAAATACCTTTTGAACTTCCCCTACCCCAACACGCCAGTCAAATTATTGGGATCTCGGGAAGGAGGCTGTTCCTACCCCTGTCAGTTTGAGTAACATCTTGGGGCCTAACCATCGTTTAGTCACTCTAGACCTGGTGTTGTTCTAAATACTAGTAGTTATATTTTTTCATAATGGACCATAATGTTACGGTGCGGTAAAAAACATGCGTTGACAGAGTGGTTAGCTTACTTGCCTCTGGATATAGAAGTCTGGGGTTCGACTCCCGGAGGTTCACGTCTCGAGAATTGAAAACGCACTCCCTTAGATATAGAACTATTCGTGTAAGATAGTTAAAGTTACTGTGAAAGTATGTCATTCTTCCCTACTGATGTAAAGCCGTTGGTCTCCTGTGCAGGGAGAGACATACCCTATTCAGGTTAAAAATCTCGCTGAACTTCTGTGGTTATCATAAAAAAAGCCTGCAGGTAAACTCATCCACAGAAACGAAACTGTGATAATCATAAGTATGTTTACAATACGTCAGTAGTATTGGAAGAAAGAAAGAAAGAAGAAATAAAGAAAGATGGATCGTTAAAGGCACCTTGCTCACTAATTGTTTACTAACAGACCATACGTCATAATGTGATGACATACGATGATGACGTAAATCAATGACGTCTTGTAATTGTATTATAATTTCCGTAACATTTCCGGAAATTGCCAGGTTGTTCGGGTTTGGCACGAATGAAAACGGAATAACCTCGTCGATTTCCGTCAATGGCTTACAATAGTAAACGACCGAATACGGATATCTGCGAAGAATTCCGATTGCATTTATGGTTTTACGGGAAAACGAGATGGCGATAATGATAAACAAATGAAAGATGTTTTTTAACGGTAGTTATCAAATCATTTGTTTATCCTAATCAGTTAGCAAGACATATACATTTCTGCGACACGAAATCTACTTTTATTAAATTGTGAAATGTGTTGACGAATTTTCGCCAATGAACAACGCGCAAGGTAACACTTTGGGCTACGCTTCCGGTTAATGGTAGTCTCGATCATCCAGACCTCACGCGAGACTTCTCTCACAGAAGTCCAAACGATGGTCTGGAGTAAAGCTTCTTTAAAAAAATTGACATCAAAACGAGGTGTGGACAAAAAAAAATCACCGGCCTCTGATTGGTCAACTTCAGTTTGTTATGGAAATCCATGGGAATCACCCCCTACGTCACGACGGCAAGAAAAATTACGTGACGTTACGCGCAATGTTGTGCAATAAAATTACTCCAAACATAGTCAGCGGATCACGATTAATGCTAAAAATTAAATTTTAAACATCATTTTGTAAGATTATATTATGTTTTTAGAGAAACTACAATAAAACGAAGTTTATTGTATATTTAATAAGGACGTACACATATCCCATTGGAACTAATGTTGCGCGTAATTCAACGTGCACTTTGATGTTGCAATCAAAATGACGTCACGTCGCAGTCAGTTTTGACGGTTGGCGCCGTCTATCGGTCAAACTTTTTAAAGAACAGTGAGTCCAGACGCTCGCTAGCGCTCGCAGTCAGCTTGAGTGTGTCACTAGGTTAATGGCCGTTTTGGCGACATAGGTAAAAATGCAATTTCATTGTCATTTTTGGATGGGTTCGAGAAAGGTTTTTAATGTTTTTTTCACCTCATTCTGTTTAGAAACCACCATTCTTAATGATTTCTACGAATGCTTATCTTGTTAATTTCGTAACGAAATATGCTACTTTACGGTTGAAGTCGCCCATAAACTGCCGTAAATGACCCAAGACTTTTCAAAAGGATGGATTGGTATATTTACTTTTCGCCTGCATGATACCATAGGAGCTCGCTCGCGCTCGCGTCGCTTCGCGACGCAAGCTGTGCTCGCTATTAATTTTGTATTATTTGTAATTGTCAACAATCAAAACACATTTATCATGAAAGATTTGACAAAATGAACCTGTTTTAATTTTGGCATCTGTGTTGTATAATGTTATAATATGAATATGATAGACATCTGAAATAGTAATTGTGTAATGGATCACTAAATGTTGCTTCATGATTAGATTGTGAGGAATTGGGAAATATCATGGTTAGAATAGGAAGAATTGATAAATCATCATAGTTATAAACAAAAAGACAACTTAATGGTAATAAAATATCAATTGGATTGAAAGATTAGCGTCTGTGAAGGTAATCTCAGTTTTAAGCAATGTAAATTTACATTAGAAGAAAGGGTTTAATGTTAGATGTGTTTTACTATTGTCTGATCAGTATTTCATGAGAATAAGTAGCAGTGGAGCAGACATATTCATACTCGTTAGAAGATGCTTAAGTTAAAATTTCATCAACTCTGTTTAATGACTGAAGATACTTATTTTAAAATCAGACAGCACCAAAACGAGATACATATATAGCCGCACACACAAAAAGTTAGTAATATTCAAACACAGTTTCCTTTATATTATTCTTATAATTAATAATAATTATTGAACAAATGCAAGTTGTGTAGAAAAACTAACCGGGCGCCGCGAGCTTTTAAAAAATCAAGATGACCCGTTTGTCCCTTTAATAAAGTTTAACAGTGACGATACCGATTTGGAACCAGCTGTATTCGTATGCTGAGCAGATTTGTAGACTGGCTCCGGCAATAAACAACTACTTCTAAAATATATAACAAAGTTCCATATGTGTCCTCATATCCGATTTACGACAAGAAGCAGAATTCTATTCAGCCAAAATAAAATAAAATATGTTTTGTCCATAACCTAAATTATGTCCAGGCTAGGCAGATATCTTCCTCCAAGAACCATTGCAGGTAAGCCACAACAAATACGTATTATTACGTCTCTGGCCACAATGTTCAATTCCACTATGAATTTTAACTCGTTTTACAGTCTTGGTAAATAAACGTTTTGCGCAGAAGTACTATGATCATGGGAGATTTATATATTTCTGATAATTGCATGAGTAGAACACTAGCAGATTTAAGGCGAATTATTCGCGACCTAGTATCGAGGGTCCGTTATATTACATTCAAATTCAAAATGTTACAAACGGTAAAAAAAAGGTCTAACTATTACACATACTGCCTATATACAAACATAACTTAATTTAAGTGTGTTCCATACCCTTCAATCGTTTTAAGGTTGACACCATGAAACTATGTACGTATGTGTACGTTAACACTGTAGGTAAAGTGCGAATCGAATTTGAGTTTGTAGATATCAACACGCTAGTTTGTAGACGGTTCAGTTGCATCACGGGATTGAATTGGCATTAAACATGTAAACAAACGCAGTACTTTTACTAATTTAGTTCATTTGATTAAAACGTTAAGTTACATTTTCTTCACTGATTTAAACTCTGATAACTTTGACGAAATGATGCTATATGTTTTATATGTTTATTTCATGTATTACATTTTAGTTATAGTGGAAAATGTATGGTATAAGATGTTATTACATTTCTTTTAAATATCTTGGTCTAAATGCTGTTTCTTTCATACTTCTTTAATTAAATTATATACAGTAGTAGTATGTACCGACATAGTTATTTATATTTGTCTTAAATGCTCATTTCACTGAAATCTAGATAAGTTTGTAGATGTATATGCGCTGGTTTGTTGAAGTTATGCACTAGTTTGTCGATGGTATGTTCGCTATAAGCGCTTGTTTTTCGATGGTTTTGGTGAATTTTTAAAACTGCAACTGTTCTTGTTTTCTCATAGTATATTCATATTTTTATACATATAGACAGACACGAACTGCCACACAAAAGAGAAAGTGACGCATTTATTAATAAGATACATGAATTTGCAATCTTATAATTCATATGCTTTTTTTTCTACTAAGATCGTAGCGAAAAAGATCGTAGCGAAATGTATAATACTACAAAGAAATATCGTATAACTAGAAAATATGTCCACGAGCGTGTTGCTCTCGCGAAGTCTTGAAACCTCTAAAGCTGTAATTGTGTGAGAAAAGGACTAAACCTATCAACAATAGGTCAATTTATTTACATTGATGTAAGCAGATACATTATGAACATTGAAAACTATACGGCTTTTGGTGTCTGTAAAAATGGACTTTACCACAGACTTCAATGTACAACTCAAATGTAAATTAACAAGTGCAAAGGTTAGGACAAGGCCATTAACATTGACATACTTTTGATATAAAAAGTTTGCTCTCATGGTGTCAGTAAAATACACTTAACAAAAACGTGAATGTAAAATATGAAGGTACGTACGGACGTACGATCGGACAAGAGTAACACTTTCGTGGCGGGGCATAGTTAAATTATACAAAACACTACATGCGTCTTATACTTCAAAGTAATAATTTCCGAGACCACATGTTCGATACCAATGAAAGGACTAGACGAAATATATTTTACAAATGTGTATTCTTATGCCTGGAAAGGCTGGCGCTATTTTTCGTAGTGAAGTTGCATTATTCTCAGCCAAACGCTTGAGTTTCTATTTGGCTATTTCAGCCATCGTGCTAACCATGAAACTACGGCGCCACCCACAGTCTAATCTACATGCACATGGGCGTTGCCATGTCGAACTCGGTATCTCTAATCTTGAAATCCACTTCCCACAATCATGATAGACATATAGTAGGACAGGCAGGGACGCGATATTTGTGTCTTGTAAACTATTTAATCGGCGACTCAATCGGAGAAAAGAAAAGGTTGCAGCTAGTAAGACAAAGAGCAAACCTCTGCTGATGTAAATGTTACCAACTTTAAAGGGACATACCTGATGTCATATTTTCTGGCATGTTTCTATATGCTGTGTTCGTAATTAACTCAATACAGGGTTATTTCTTTTTTTTAAAATAATGCATTTCAGGACAAATACGGTTATGACGTGACCTCACTTATGTTCTTATATTTACTGCAATATGAATGTATGTTAAATGCTTTGAACATTACATAATCACTACTAATGACAGATTTAAAATAAAACATAAATAAGCAAGGCTTTAGGGGGGGGGGGGGGGGGGGGGGGGGGGGGGGCAAAAATGGAGATTGGTATGTACTGTTATATTATCAGGCCCCGACGAACAATTTTAAACCCGATTTCTTAAATATTTCTAAAGTGCGTATGCATTTCATGGAAACTTATTTGTTATAATAAAATTAATTTAACTAGCAGTTATTTTTTTAAATCTGCCGGATTTAAATGTTTCTATTCGGAAAATGAACACACATTGCAGTCTTACATAAAATTATGTCAGGGCCTCAATAAATATTTTGCACAGTCGAGGATTCACATGTTTGTTATCGTCTCTAGCCGTAAACTGTCCGTGATCTTTTCATCACGGTGGCATGTCTTTAAAATTCAACAAAACCATGTTTAATAAATCATGGAAGGCAAGCAATATCCCATCAGCTTGATGCCCTCGACCGTTCATGCAACACCATCGGACGCTTCGTGCATTCGTCTGAATAAAGGTCGATAGGTTAGAAATCCCATATAAACATGATTGTGTCGTTCTTTTCGTGTTTTTCCGACTGCCTGGAGTACACAACCCAAACCACAACAATAATGAATGACAAACGTCGGTAGCTAACAATCGTTCTATTGAAAACTATTATTTCGTGACTAATGTGATTTTGTTCAACAGGGAAAAGAAATATGCACGCAAGAAAACACATTTGAAGTAAACGTTTTCTTTGCAATTATGCTCGTTAAAGTGTATGTAAAGTTACGTGACTTTTATAACATGAATTCTTACTTTTTATATATATTACGATCGACCATTACATTATTCTGGTATTAACATACAGTTACCTCATTCTGGTATTAACATACTGTTACCTTATTCTGGTATTAACATATAGTTACATTATTCTGGTATTAACATACGGTTACCTCATTCTGGTATTAACATACAGTTTCCTTATTCTGGTATTAACATACAGTTACCTTATTCTGGTATTAACATACAGTTACCTCATTTCTTAAAGTAGCTATCCCGCCAACAACAGCTCAATTTCACAACATATGTACACCGTTTCTAAATCTACTGAAGACGAGGTATATACATAACTTGCGAATTTTGAGAATCAAAACTCTATACTATAGACACAATATAAACGACTTAACCCAGCCAGACCAAACCACAAAAACTTGCGTCGAATTAAGAGTTACCAACTCATTTTACTCATATTCAATCACAGGTATCCTGAAAATCGGCACATATACATTATTACCTGGATAGTTTTGATAAACGGTTTTGTAGTGTAAGTTTTCCCTTATTTGGCGGGTTAGTTTCTTTAACCTCAATCCTAGGCTTAAAGTTAATCCTAGACTTAAAGTTGCACCTCAATCATAGACTATAAAGTTATACCAAACTCACAGACCTCATACAACGTTATACCTCAATCTCATAGACTATAAAGTTATACCAAACTCACAGACCTCATACAACGTTATACCTAAATCCCATAGACTATAAAGTCATTGACTGCATACAACGTTATACCTAACTCATAGACAAAAGCATAGACAACAACGTTATACCTATCTCATAAACTATATAATTATTTAGTTATACCTAAATCATTGACTATTGTTTTGCATCAATCTTGAATATTATTATACATCAATCTTCGACAAATTTAATATACCCCTGTCATAGACTACAACGTTACCTCAATCCTAGACGAAACTCTGCTGTTACGACTCCCAATACTTGCTGGTGGTGACAGAGATCTCTCCGAGCCCTGTGTCGACGCCCGGGAACTGCCGAGTCCTGATCTCGACAACACCGGCGACACTTGTGTTGACCCCCGGGAGCTGGAGAGCCCTGATCGCGAAGACACTGGCGACACCTGTGTTGACCCCCGGGAGCTGGCGAGCCCTGATCGCGACGACACTGGCGACACCTGTTGTGTAGAATTGTGGCTACTGGATCCACTTGGCGGCTTTAAAATATTGAGCTCTACTCCGAGCATGACTCTGGGAGATAGACGACTCGGGGTCTTGGGGGCGCACGCGGATAGGTGCGGGTTAAGCATATTTATCGCCCCACCACTGCCGCTCAGATTATTCATCAGTTGAATATTTTGAAAATGGGTTTTAGTGCCCATAGTTTGACATATTCTATCTGGGTCGGTTCATAGGACTCCAGGCATATATATGAAATATGTGTACAGTATACTGTTGTTTTGGTCTTTCATTCAGAAAACCAAATCCTTTTTGACTGAAAATAACACCTATGTGGTAACTTTGTTTTTTTCTCTATTTCAGATGATTTGACATTTTCGGAATACCGTCACTCAAACAGATATAAACACTCTGTATTCCTGGTTGTGACGAAACTATGCACTTTAATCCACCTAGATATGTTACCAATTAACCTGCATCCGCAACTTATATGGCAATACAAAAACGTGTTGTGGCCAAACAATCATACTTATATTTTTTCTCTATTATATTGTTACATTGTTCCCGTGAATTGTTAAACACAAGTAACACATTAATACAGTTCGTGATAGTTATACTCTCCTTAAGTATACCTTTTTAAAAGTGGGTTTCTTTCCGCATCAACTGATGCGTTTTGATTTCAACCCATACTGTTCAAACGAATAATGTTTCTATCAATCATGTGCGTAGGTACTTGCAGACAGCAACACTTTAATTATGTATCCAAAATGACCTTCACACGCATCGTTTAATTTTGTCTTCAAATCTTTAATGTATTACATCTAAATTTTCAAGACAAATTAAATTCCTTTAAAGTTTCTGACTACAAATCCACCTAAGCATTCAAACTATTCCGAATATTCTTGAAATCGTATTAAGACAAGATAGTTCACTTTGTGTGTCCACTGGTCGACTGCCAATATTGTTTTTAATTAACGTATTTATCGCCACATCTCGGTTCAATTACTGACCATCGGCTCATGGTCAAGATCGCATTTCAATGCAGAAAGACTAAATCCAATTTCTCAACATTGATATGATACACGCACTTTTCTTTCATCGGGGGCGGATTAATCCACTAATCTTCTGGATTATGTCCACTTTACGCACACACGTAAAGGAATTCCGTGTAAACAAAACCCATTTTAATATAAAAATAAAACAAACACGCTGCTAAAGTATACTTAAACATACCTTTAGATGTTTATTAACATGCTGTTCAAGTGAGTTCACAACTATTGATACAAAGTAAGCGGTGTAACTGACCTAATTGAAAGCGCGGAATCTAGACATCAGAACAACAATCTAGACATCAGAACAATTTTAACGAACTTTTTTTTTCTTTTCTTTTTTTTTTGGTAGAATAACCTTAAGTTTTATATTCTAATAATAAAGCAACGCACACACACTTTCCGTCTGACTGAATTTTGAAATTAATCCCTTGAACTTTCATAAACATTTTTAAACTTCACCTGTCTAATTGTAAGTTTATTACTCAATTAAGCACAGCCTTCCTCCATCTTAAATTCAACAAACAAACCCGTGGAAAGTTACACTTTGGACGAATAATAGTATCGGAATGCTAGGTTCGTTTTGTTCTATTTTCGCGGTCTCTTTACGATTTGAAACTCGATACCCGGCCTATTATTGAACAAAGAATATTTGCCTAATGTCGTACAGTGCTCAGTGAAAGAAGGGCCGGCTTTATTGTCTTCTTGTTTCACTCCTGTCCGTGCCTTTGTTTACTTTCCCTGTCATTATCTCTGGAAGGCAACTGCGCGTCAGTGTAATATTGCTCTGTTTATATGGATTGAACAGTTGAAGTATATTTTATTTCTACGTAAATCACGTGAGTTAGCAAAAACTACAAAATCATCACTTTACTTTTGAAATGCATTTAGTTTCTTTCCTAAACACAGTAAGCTTAACTATATCCTGAAATCAAACAAATCTTTTTATTTTTTTATCTTTTTTTTACACTTGGTATAATTATAGTTGAGAATATTTTATTTCTTCACGAAGCACGTCATTGCATATACTAGTATATTCAATACTACGAACTACTTTATTATCCTTAAAACATCCTTAAATTACAAATATTTTCAGTTTTTTTATAATCATGATTTCATTTCTTCATACTCTCCTTTGCATCGGTCATACATTACTATGTAATATTCTAGTTGAAGCGAAGAGATAAATATGTCCGGAGCGAAATTTCTTCGTAAAAGTTTATGTAACAAAATCCTTTTTTCCCCATACCAATTTGCATGTTTAGTTTGCACATTTAAGTATTCACGATCATACAAACTCTCCTCGTCAGTTAATCTTAAATCTGGCTCGATATTCGATCTTATCTACCGCTTGTCCATATATCAGTTTGTTCCCCATCCATCAGTCGCCAATTAATCTGCAATCTATTTTGTGTTTATTGTCATGAAACACGCATATTCTGCGTACACTGTTCGGTATGCTATTTTTCTTTAATACTAGTTAGTAAAGAAAAATGAAATTCATTTCACAAAGGAAATTAGTTTAATTTTAGCTACAGTTAGATACCATTATATAGTTCTTATTATCAATTATTACTATTACTATGAGCGTTCTTGCTGTTGCTGTTGATGTTATTGTTGCTATTTTATTTGTTTTTGTCAAACTTATACTGTTATTGAATCACAACAAACGCACAGACTTATTATTTTAGCCATAGTCGATTACTTAATTAAGAGGCGCATCTTTTACTAGGCAGCCTTTTAAATATATTTTTTTAAAGTTACAAAACAAGCTCCAATGCAAGTTATAATAAAACACTTAATGTCGACTCTGGACACCGAGACATGGGGATATCTTATTTTGTGAAGTTTACTACGAACTGCGATACTATTAAGAATTGATGAAGCATGTTATGGAGACGATGATGGACATGTTAATGGCGTGCTGGCCAGATTGACCTCTCCGTACATGACCTCTCACAGCTGCTGACCGTGTATAATGAAGAGGGAAGTTTAATGAGATGCCCAAACACGTCCCACTGATGGGAACTGTTGATCATATTGGAATCCATTCATGTATACAGCAACAAATGGGGATATCTTGGTCACACTAACAAATAAAACAAGAACGCATTCGACGGCGCGCCATCGCAAAATACCCAAGTTTTCTTCACACAGGTCAATTCCCTTTAAAGGGACAATATCCGTAACTTTTAGCCTATAAAACACAAACTAATTACGTTGACAAACATAACACACCAACCATTATTGAATATTTACTAAATAAAACCAAGATTGTTCGACGGAATTCAATAGCGGGGATTGAACTCGTAATCCACACTAAAAATTACACTCCGAGTTTTAAATAATAAATCATTTGACATGCTGTGTATCTCTTTCATAGACGACCATTATACCAATTAATGTGCAAAAGTATGAAAACATTACACCATAATTAAATAATTAGTGTATGTAATGCCCCTTCCTCCAGGCCCCACCGATGACGTAGGAGGAAACAAACGTATACAGTGTAATCGCATCATCATAATGTTTCATTTGAGACACAATTATCAAAACACACACAGGCATACACTCCCCCACCCTGGGCCCCCGGACAGACGTCCGAGTCGAAATATTTTTATATGTTGTTTATCTTTCATAGACGATTATGTGCAAACATATGGAAAAATGACAGTGTAGTTGATTTTTTTAGCGTATTTGACGTTTTGACCCCACTCCTCCCCAACCCTTGAGGGCCCCCGGCCTCGGAGCAAAAAATAATGTTGCACTTGCACGCCGTCATCATATGATGAAGTCAAACCCTAAGTTTGGTTGAATTCCGTTCATCGATTTAGGAGAGGATGCGGTAACGGACGGACTGACGGACGTACGAAAAAAACGGAGGCGATTTTAATGTACCCTGTTTTTTTTCTTCAAAAACGTGGGGATAATAAATCTACATTTAACTTTTGTTGAATAATGGACAAACTCCATGCAACATTATGGCATTACGCTGAAATCAAATATGTTATTTCTGTCATTTTCTTTTACTTCTATTAATATTAACACTTCGGACATTTTTAAAACTATAAAATGGAACCCAGTCTTGGCGTGGGAGAATATATCATCTCTGGCATGCCATGACTGTATCAACTCTGGCTTGTCATGATTGTATCAACACTGGCATCTCTGACTGTATCAACTCTGGCATGTCTGACTGAATCAACTCTGGAATGTCATGACTGTACCAACTCTGGCATGTCTGACTTTATCAACTCTGGTATGCCTTACTGTATCAACTTTGGACTGTATCAACTCTGGCATGTCTGACTGTATCAACTCTGGTATGCCTTACTGTATCAACTCTGGACTGTATCAACTCTGGCATGTCTGACTTTATCAACTCTGGTATGCCTTACTGTATCAACTCTGGACTGTATCAACTCTGGCATGTCTGACTTTATCAACTCTGGTATGCCTTACTGTATCAATTCTGGACTGTATCAACTCTGGACTGTATCAACTCTGGTATGCCTGATTGTATCAACTCTGGACTGTATCAACACTGGCATGTCTGACTTCTATCAACTCTGGCATGCTATGACTGTATCAACTCTGGCATGCCATGACTGTACCAACTCTGGCATGTCAGACTGTATCAACTCTGGCATGTCATGACTGTATCAACTCTGGCATGTCTGACTGTATCAACTCTGGCATGTCATGACTGTATCAACTCTGGCATGTCTGACTGTATCAACTCTGACATGTCATGACTGTATCAACTCTGGCATGCCATGACTATATCAACTATGGCATGTCTGACTGTATCAACTCTGGCATGCCATGACTATCAACTCTGGCATGCCATGACTGTATCAACTCTGGCATGTCATGACAGTATCAACTTTGGCATGCCATGACTGTATCAACTCTGTTTTGCCTTACTGTATCAACTCTGGTATGCCATGACTGTATCTACTCTGGTATGACTTACTGTATCAATTCTGGCATGCCATGACTGTATCAACTGTGGTATGCCTTACTGTATCAACTCTGGCATGTCTGACTGTATCAACTCTGACATGTGTGACTGTGTTAACTTTGCCATGTCTATGTGAAACATTATCCAATTTGGCATGTCTGACTGTATCAATTTGGGCATGCCTGACTGTATCAACTCTGACATGTGTGACTGTATCAACTCTGGCATGTCTGACTGTATCAATTCTGGCATGCCTGAATGAATCAACTCTGGCATGTCTGACTATCAAATCTCGCATGTCTGACTATATCAACTCTGGCATGCCTAACTGTATCAACTCTGGTATGCCTAACTGTATCAACTCTGTCATGTATAACCGTTGGCATGCCTAACTGTATTAACTCTGGCATGCCTGACTGTATCAACTCTGACATGTGTGACTGTATCAACTCTGGCATGTCTGGCTGTATCAACTCTGGCATGCCTAACTGTATCAACTCTGGCATGCCTGACTGTATCAACTCTGACATGGGTGACTGTATCAACTCTGGCATGCCTGGCTGTATCAACTCTGGCATGCCTGACTGTATCAACTCTGGCATGTCTGGCTGTTTCAACTCTGGCATGTCTGGCTGTAACAACTCTGGCGTGCCTGGCTGTATCAACTCTGGCATGAATGGCTGTATCAACTCTGGCATGCCTGCTGTATCAACTCTAGCATGCCTGACAGTATAAACATTGGCACACCTTACTGTATTAACACTGGCACGCCTGTCGTATTTGTTTTTATTGCTGATAAGCCACTAATGACTTATTGCTGATAAGCCTCTACTAACTTATTGTGATAAGCCACTACTGACGTATTGGTGATAAGCCACTATTGATTTATTGCTGATAAGCCACTACTGTATTACTGCTGAAAAGCCACTACTGTATTATTGCTGATAAGCCACTACTGACTTATTGTGATAAGCCACTACTGACGTATTGCTGATAAGCCACTACTGACATACTGTGATAAGCCACTACTGACGTATTGCTGATAAGCCACTACTGACCTATTGTGATAAGCCACTACTGAAATATTGTGATAAGCCACTACTGACTTATTGCTGATAAGCCACTACTGACGTATTGCTGATAAGCCACTACTGACATATTGTGATAAGCCACTACTGACGTATTGCTGATCAGCCACTATTGACTTATTACTGATAAGCCACTACTGACATATATAAGCCAACACTGACTTATTGTGATAAGCCACTATTGACTTATTGATGATAAGCCACTACTGCCTTATTGTGATAAGCCGCTACTGACTTATTGATGATAAGCCACTACTGCCTTATTGTGATAAGCCACTACTGACGTATTGCTGATAAGCCACTATTGCCTTATTGCTGATAAGCCACTACTGAATATTGTGATAAGCCTCTACTTACGTATTGCTGATAAGCCACTACTGACATATTGTGATACTGACATATTGTGATAAGCCTCTACTGACTTATTGTGATAAGCCACTACTGACTTATTGTGATACTGACTTATTGTGATAAGCCACTACTGACTTATTGTGATACTGACTTATTGTGATAAGCCACTACTGACGTATTGCTGATAAGCCACTATTGACTTATTGTGATAAGCCACTACTGTATTACTGCTGATAAGCCACTGCTGACATATTGTGATAAGCCACTACTGACATATTGCGATACTGACTTATTGTGATAAGCCACTACTGACGTTTTGTGATACTGACTTATTGCGATAAGCCACTACTAACATATTGTGATACTGACTTATTGTGATAAGCCACTAGTGACTTAGTGTGATAAGCCACTACTGTATTACTGCTGATAAGCCACTGCTGACATATTGTGATAAGCCACTATTGACATATTGTGATAAGCCACTACTGACATAGTGTGATAAGCCACTATTGACATATTGTGATAAGCCACTACTGACTTATTGTGATAAGCCACTGCTGACATATTGTGATAAGCCACTACTGACTTATTGGGATACTGACTTATTGTGATAAGCCACTACTGACTTATTGTGATACTGACTTATTGTGATAAGCCACTACTGACGTATTGCTGATAAGCCACTATTGACTTATTGTGATAAGCCACTACTGACTTATTGTGATACTGACTTATTGTGATAAGCCACTACTGACTTATTGTGATACTGACTTATTGTGATAAGCCACTACTGACGTATTGCTGATAAGCCACTATTGACTTATTGTGATAAGCCACTACTGACGTATTGCTGATAAGCCACTATTGACTTATTGTGATAAGCCACTACTGACGTATTGTGATAAGCCTCTGCTGACGTATTGCTGATAAGCCACTATTGACTTATTGTGATAAGCCACTATTGTATTACTGCTGATAAGCCACTGCTGACATATTGTGATAAGCCACTACTGACATATTGTGATAAGCCACTACTGACATACTGTGATAAGCCACTACTGACATATTGTGATAAGCCACTACTGACGTATTGCTGATAAGCCACTATTGACTTATTGTGATAAGCCACTACTGACGTATTGCTGATAAGCCACTACTGACATATTGTGATAAGCCACTACTGACATATTGTGATAAGCCACTACTGACATACTGTGATAAGCCACTACTGACATATTGTGATAAGCCACTACTGACGTATTGCTGATAAGCCACTATTGACTTATTGTGATAAGCCACTACTGACTTATTGTGATAAGCCACTACTGACGTATTGCTGATAAGCCACTATTGACTTATTGTGATAAGCCACTACTGACGTATTGCTGATAAGCCACTATTGACTTATTGTGATAAGCCACTACTGACGTATTGTGATAAGCCTCTGCTGACGTATTGCTGATAAGCCACTATTGACTTATTGTGATAAGCCACTACTGACTTATTGTGATAAGCCACTACTGACGTATTGCTGATAAGCCACTATTGACTTATTGTGATAAGCCACTACTGACGTATTGCTGATAAGCCACTATTGACTTATTGTGATAAGCCACTACTGACGTATTGTGATAAGCCTCTGCTGACGTATTGCTGATAAGCCACTATTGACTTATTGTGATAAGCCACTATTGTATTACTGCTGATAAGCCACTGCTGACATATTGTGATAAGCCACTACTGACATATTGTGATAAGCCACTACTGACATATTGTGATAAGCCACTACTGTATTACTGCTGATAAGCCACTGCTGACATATTGTGATAAGCCACTACTGACATATTGTGATAAGCCACTACTGACATATTGTGATAAGCCACTACTGTATTACTGCTGATAAGCCACTGCTGACATATTGTGATAAGCCACTACTGACATATTGTGATAAGCCACTACTGACATATTGTGATAAGCCACTACTGTATTACTGCTGATAAGCCACTGCTGACATATTGTGATAAGCCACTACTGACATATTGTGATAAGGCACTGCTGACATATTGTGATAAGCCACTACTGATATATTGTGATAAGCCACTACTGACATATTGTGATAAGCCACTACTGACATATTGTGATAAGCCACTACTGACTTATTGTGATAAGCCACTGCTGACATATTGTGATAAGCCACTACTGACTTATTGTGATACTGACTTATTGTGATAAGCCACTACTGACTTATTGTGATACTGACTTATTGTGATAAGCCACTACTGACGTATTGCTGATAAGCCACTATTGACTTATTGTGATAAGCCACTACTGACGTATTGTGATAAGCCTCTGCTGACGTATTGCTGATAAGCCACTATTGACTTATTGTGATAAGCCACTATTGTATTACTGCTGATAAGCCACTACTGACATAGTGTGATAAGCCACTGCTGACATATTGTGATAAGCCACTGCTGACATATTGTGATAAGCCACTACTGACATATTGTGATAAGCCACTACTGACATAGTGTGATAAGCCACTACTGACATATTGTGATAAGCCACTGCTGACATATTGTGATAAGCCACTGCTGACATAGTGTGATAAGCCACTACTGACATAGTGTGATAAGCCACTACTGACATATTGTGATAAGCCACTGCTGACATATTGTGATAAGCCACTACTGACATAGTGTGATAAGCCACTACTGACATATTGTGATAAGCCACTGCTGACATATTGTGATAAGCCACTGCTGACATAGTGTGATAAGCCACTACTGACATATTGTGATAAGCCACTACTGACATATTGTGATAAGCCACTACTGACATATTGTGATAAGCCACTACTGACATAGTGTGATAAGCCACTACTGACATATTGTGATAAGCCACTGCTGACATATTGTGATAAGCCACTACTGACATATTGTGATAAGCCACTACTGACATATTGTGATAAGCCACTGCTGACATATTGTGATAAGCCACTACTGACATAGTGTGATAAGCCACTACTGACATATTGTGATAAGCCACTACTGACATATTGTGATAAGCCACTACTGACATATTGTGATAAGCCACTGCTGACATAGTGTGATAAGCCACCGCTGACATATTGTGATAAGCCACCGCTGACATATTGTGATAAGCCACTGCTGACATATTGTGATAAGCCACTGCTGACATATTGTGATAAGCCACTGCTGACATATTGTGATAAGCCACTGCTGACATATTGTGATAAGCCACTGCTGACATATTGTGATAAGCCACTACTGACATATTGTGATAAGCCACTGCTGACATATTGTGATAAGCCACTGCTGACATATTGTGATAATCCATTACTGACATATTGTGATAATCCATTACTGACATATTGTGATAAGCCACTACTGACATATTGTGATAAGCCACTGCTGACATATTGTGATAATCCATTACTGACATATTGTGATAAACCATTGCTGACTTATTGCTGATAAACCACTACTGACAGATTAGTGTAAGTTTGCCATTTTTCATTAAATCTGTCAATAGAATTTGTTCTGAAGGATATTAACTTTTCTGTGTTATATTGGTTAAGTACTGAGTTTTTATACATTGTTAAACACGGTTCTACAAGCATAGATACATTTCTTGGCTACTAGAATAAGATAGTTTAAAGTACATGTATCATCAAGTGCAATATCTCAATAAATATAACTGTACTTATGTTTAATGTTAAATTATTAAGATGTTGGCATCCCTCTTTATCCAGTCGCAAACTCTATTCCAGATCTACAGTGCCAAAATAAATGGATTAATGATTCTGTGTCTGCATTACAAAATGAACACCTTTCATTGTTGATAACCTTCATTTTTAGTTGCTAAAATACGATGCAGTAGTCTTGTGTGTAACCAAATAAGTGATGTGTCTTTTGTTATGTTAAAAGGTAGTGAAAATATATTTATCCATTCTTCTTTTTTTCCCCCTAATTTTCTTGATTCTATTTAAGTATTGCTTTAGGTTCAGTTCTTTTTCTATTCAGAGTTTTGTAAATATTTTTGCACCCCTCGTCATCTTTCTTAATTCGATACAAGACTAAGTTTTGAATGGGTCCAAATATTTTACATTTATCTTTTGTGATTTCTTAATTTCTGACTGTTGATTGTATTGCCCTGGTTATCCGTTCATATTCAATAAAGTTCGAAAAGTATCCGTATTTCTCTTGAAACAAGTCAAAAGACAGAAAGTCACAACCACTGCAAATCCCGCTAGAGGACCCCCACCATCATGCTCATTTTGTCATATTTTTTTTTATCATGCTCATTCAAGGTTTTCTTCATGACATCGCATATGCAAATGTGGAAACTTGGCTCCATCGTAAATGGAGTGTCTACACTAGAATTTGCAGCAACTCTGCAGTTCTTCAGGTTAGAAGGTTCTAGGCACATTCTCCATATTTTATATATATATATAGATGTAAATGGAGGATGAGCCTGGCATGTTTGGCGACATTTAACCTTTATTGTGTTGGTGCGCCGTAAAACCCCAATTTAATTTAATTCAATTCAATTCAATTCATCTACAAAATCATTACCAAAAATAATATTTCTATATTGATATGTGATACTTACTATATATACAATTTCTTCCAGTCTTAATTGTAACATTGAGAAAAACCGGTTCCATCAATATTTCATTCCATGAATTTGGAGCAAGTTCTGTTTTAGTTGGCTCAATGAACTGTTTACATCATTCCAAAATGGGTCGTCTATCTTGTTCAGGTTGTTGTCAATAAAACCTTGCCCAAATTTGACATGTGTTTTTGCAAAGGGGTACATAGTTTCAAAAAGGTGGCACCATTTGTTATTAACCATGTTTTGTCTTCTTATCCACGTGACCTTCAGGGCTTTCATAAAGTATTCTATATTTAACATATTTAGTCCTCCTTCATCATAAGGCTGATTTACAACATCTGTTTTTATTTTGTCGACTGGACTATTCCATATATATTCATAAAATAATGAGTTTAACTGTTTGATTATTATTTGTGATGGGTTTGGGATAGTTAATATGAGGTGATTAATTTTTGATAAAGCAAGTATTTTGATCACAATGATTTTTCCATATGGGGTGAGCCTTCTTATTGATCATCTAGATATAAGTTCTGTGATTTCTTTAATCTTGTAATTTAAAGGCATCATATCCTCAAAATTCGTTGAAAATATGATCCCAATTTAATTTAGCCTCTAGGCATAATATATCATTACTCTATTTTTTTTGCACCAAACAAGATAACTCTTGTTTTCTCAATGCTACATTTAAGACAAGACATTTTTGCATAAAATTTTAAAGGGACACACGGCAATCTTGATTTTTTAAAAACTCACGGCGTCCCGTTAGTTTTCCTCTTAACTTGCATTTGTTCAATCATTAATATTAATCGTTAGAATAGTTCAAAGCAAATTACTTTTTATAATATTGCACCAGTAATATATTTAAAAATTTGGTAAAATAGGGAAAGAACGTTGAAATCTCAATTTTTTATTTAATTATATGCAAGCAGTTTTAAAGGGAGTACATCAGGCTTTTCAAAGGGGTCTAGGGGTCCAACTTAAAATTGACAAATAATGATATTTTCTATTTTAAAGCGCCTAAACATAATGAATGATGCTAAAAATAACCCCTTAGTTACAAGGAAATTAATTCTGTACAGTAATATATGCTATCCTAGGTGACGCACCAGGGTTAATTTCAGCATTTTATGCCCGATTCCGTCCTAGCTATATGGTGTATTCATAGTTTAAACCTTAGCAATATGGTTCGAACATCATATTTTGATGGATATAAGTGTTTTATCATGAACTGGAACATTTTTATAATTTAAGATATTTCTAGAAAAATCCTGATGTACCCCCTTTAAAGTCAAAATGACGCAGGATAAGTAAATTGAGGAGCAAATTTTAATGTTTGAATAAAACTCAAGATTGCCATGTGTCCCTTTAACACCAATAGCGTATGTTTTAATGACATTTCCGAGCCATCTAATGTGAGACTAGGGTCGTCTGCATAGTGATTTACCAAGAACTCAGTACCATCTACCATTATACCTGTAATATTTTTATTTGTTTTAATTAAGATGGCCAGTACTTCAGCACATGCTACAAAAAAAATAAGGTGACAACGGGTCTCCTTGTCTGCAACATCTATGTATATTATAAAAAGGGGATGCATGATCATTTACTACACATTATTTGATGTTATTATAAAAAGTCCTTATCCACCTTTTAATAGAATCGCCAAAATTAAAAGTTAAAACTTCGTGAATAAAAGACCATAAATAACAAGCCCACGATATTTTTTCGTTTGCAAAATGAAAAAGGTCATAATTATATAGTTCTTGTGGTATAACGTCCAGAAATAACAACTGTCTGATCTGGATCAATAATTGATGGCAAAAATGGTTTTATTCTGTTTGCTTGCAGAACCTATTTGATATGTGGTAATGAGTAGAGATATGAGTCTCCAGTTTTTTAGTATTTTTTTGTCTTTATCGCCTTTTGGGATACAAAATATAACTCCTTCCTTTTGGATGATTGATAGTTCTTCTTTTTGGTAAACAAAATTTAGAGATCTGACTACAAAATGGCCTAAATCATTCCAAAAACTTAAAGAAATCTGTCGTATATCCGTCGGAACCTGGTGATTTATTGTTCTGGAACGCCCTTAATGATTTGCCGCCTTCTAAATATGTAATTTTGCCATCAAAAGATTTTTTTTGTTCATCCGTTAATTTGTTTATATTATTGTTGGAAAAAAGTTCACTTAAATCAAAATTTTCAACATCCTGAAATCTGTGTAGATTTTCATAGCATGTTTTAGCTTCATTAATTATTTCATTTTGTGAGTATAAGGTGTTACATTGACTAGACTGAAGTTTAGTCATCGACTTACAAATAAAATGTCTATTTTTCAAACTGCAAACATATTTTGTTAATTTTTCACCCTGGTCTATCCATTGTGCTCTGGTTCTGAGTTAGAAACCCTCCACTTTTCCTTGTCTCAATTCAAGTCGTTTTTGTTTAAATTCAAGGATGTCTCCATCTACAATGTTTTGTTTTTGTAAAATGTCAATTTCATTAATAAGCGTTTCTTCCACTTTTTTAATTTTTTTTTATACGATAGATATGATATACTTTTACCTCTAATTTCCATTAAAAGGGTGTCTAAAATAAATGATCACTTATTGAAAACTGTATGTCACAGTCTGGCGTGCCATGTAACTGTATGTCACAGTCTGTCGTGCCATGTAACTGTATGTCACAGTCCGGCGTGCCATGTATGTCACAGTCCGGCGTGCCATGTATGTCACAGTCCGGCGTGCCATGTAACTGTATGTCACAGTCTGGCGTGCCATGTAACTGTATGTCACAGTCCGGCGTGCCATGTAACTGTATGTCACAGTCCGGCGTGCCATCTATGTTTTGGTGTATTGAGTACTGTTATTTTGTATTATTAATAATATTTTTGACTAAATCTATGTATTCAAAGTCCCGTAGCAACAAATTGTTAAATTTCCAAAAATATTTTCCGGGTTTACATTTACCTCTAGTAAAGTCAAATATGACCCGTGAATGATCCGTTCTATATCCGGGTGCTATTTATGAGTCGTTTACATCCGTATATAAGTTCTCAGATATAAAAAATAGTCTATTCTGGCCCTCTTCAATGGTGACTTTTTAAACCGTGTAAAGTTGTTTTTTCTATGTTCAGATCCCTCCGTACGTCCAGCATATTTAGCTCAGCCAGAATATTTACCATTTCATCTCGTGCATTTTTTGTTATTTTCGTGTAAATAATTATCAGTGTTTCAATCTTGATTCATTGCAAAATTAAAGTCACCTCCCATTATAGTATAATCATTTCCAATATTAATCAGTTCCTCCTTCAATTGAGTGTAAACATTTGGTTCATCTTTATAAGGACATTCGCCTCCATTAATTGTAATATCTTACATTATTTTATTCATGTAAGATATTACAAAGTTTTGTCATCCTTAATTTTGTTCTGCAATTTATATTCGAAAGTATTATTAAAAAGAAAGGCGACACCTCTCGCTTGAGACGAGACTGAATTAATAATAAAGTCATAACCCCATAGTGATCTAATATATGGTTCATCTTTTGATAGCAAATGAACATCTTGTAAAAAGTATATATCATATCTGCTGACTTATTGCTGATAAACCACTACTGACTTATTGCTGATAAGCCAATTTTCTTTTATTGATTTTTTTTTTAAATGCCTTTTTTTGTAAAAAATGTTTGTGTTTTCTTTGTTAACTTGACGTTACATGAAGCATTGCTATGATTTCTAGTCGTGCCTATTGCGTTTTTCCCAGTTCGTTGACTTTTGATGGAGTTACGGCTCCTTGACATTTTTACTTTAAATTTCTGTCGGCGCTACTCCTCCTAAACACATTGTTGGATTTCGACGAAATTTGGCAGGAAGCATCGGTAAGGTCTAGATGCATATCGCGCTTTTGTTCGAGTTCATTGATTTTTGACGGAGTTATGGCCCTTTGACATTATTTACTTAAAATTTCTTGTCGGCGCTACTCCTCCTAAACGGCTTGTTGGATTTCTACGAAATTTGACAGGAAGCCTCATTATGATGTCTAGCTGTGCAAATCGCGGTATATCAATAAAATCTTGGACAAGTTCGAAAACCAGCTAGATCTTGTTAGTAACGACAGAGTTATGGCCCTTGATTTGTTGAAAAATATGCTATATTGTATTTTCCTTTCTTAAATCTGTAGTTACTTCAATTTTTATCTGATCTTTATCAAATTTGTTTAGAATGTTAATATACCCCACCCATTTTTATGAAATTTCATTTATAGAAGAAAGTGGGACAAATTAAAAAATACCCATGCCAGATTAGACACAGCAGACTTATTGTTGTTTTTGCAATGTTTTAAAAGAAGTACTGATGGGAATTTTTTGTCGACAACCCTTGATATAAGAGCCGTTTTAGCCAGTAGAGTGTCCACAGGCCCTCTTGGGCCTCTTGTTTATTACAGTTTCAACCACATCTAGATAATATAAATGTTTTCAAACTGTGTCAAGCACTAACTAAATTACGGATGTCATCTCATAGACTGCAAATTGAAGCCGGTAGGTGTGCTAAGCCAAACAGAATTCCTGTAAACGATAGAATATGTGTATTTTGTAATAAACTTGAAGATGAATTCCATTTTGTGTTGGAATGCCAAACATACATAATGTTGAGAAAGTAATATATTCCTAAATATTTTTATATGAGTCCAAATATGATCACATTTC
Organism: Cyrtodaria siliqua; assembly: GCA_037043455.1. Lineage (NCBI taxonomy): Eukaryota > Metazoa > Mollusca > Bivalvia > Adapedonta > Hiatellidae > Cyrtodaria > Cyrtodaria siliqua. The sequence continues at coordinate 40,662 of JAWPHD010003886.1, read as the reverse complement.
TGGAATTATTAAATTCACAAAATAAGATATATATTCGCAAACTGTGTACCTTTGTTTTAAAAGCGTTTAAGTTACGAAACGAAATACTAAACAGAAATTAGCTATTTCTAGATATAATGTATATAATGTAGGTAATATGTCATGGTTGTAAACGTATATATCATGTTTGTAAACGTATGTACGTATTAATCATTATGATAAACAACATATTGACCATTTTACTTAGAAACGTTTTTGGGTGAAGAATGCAAGCACATTGGTAATACGGACCGTCAGTAAAGTGTTTTCATTTACTGTGACTGCGTGTCTTGTAGTGTTTCATTTACTGGGTTAAACCTTGTCTTCACACAACAACGGGTATCTATGTCATTGTTTATTTAAAGCCTACGGTAAACAAACTAAGTTAAAGTAATTGCAACTATTAATAACTATAAACATCCTTGCATGTATATATATTTCTGTACTAATATTCATATTATATAATATATGTTTATCATACGGATAACAAGCTGTTTTATTTGACTCATGTGAATATAATATATGTGTTAAGGAAATTGTGATGAATTGTAATTGATTTATGCAAGGAAGTGTTTATATATACGCCTTTCCATTGTATCAGCTCAGTTAAGATAGGTTGCTTATTGGACATGTAATACCTACACTGTTGGCATGCTTTGTGAAATTGTATGTTGTATCCTCATGGGTTAAGCCTACTGGAAAGTGGAAATAAAAGATATATCTAGGACAAGGCTTTCACACATACAGGAACAAACAATAAAGTTGGTTTGGCATTTTCTACTTGAAAGTGAATCCTCTATATGTTTATAATTAAGATTACAAGCTAACTTGATTAATATTCAAAGTCTAATTTTAAGATTTACAATTTGCATATATGAGAATATAAGCTACTAAAAACATATTATATTATATCATTTCCCTGTTTAATTCTGCATGTAAAAAGCAAATAAGACATCTAGCTATTTTTATTTATAAGGCTTTTAATAAAAGAAATGAGTACCTTTTTCCAAATAGGTAATATGAATTATTGTTATAATTATGCATTTTGGTAGTCACTGAAAATTATATCACCTTCTCCACTAGTACACATACACTTGAATGTGTAAAATTACTAACGTTTCTATGCATTTGTATCATTCTGTTACATTGTCTGTCATGTTTTATTTTCATGTACATACTTGTACCACACGGGCCTTAGTATTGCTGATAAGCCACTACTAAATTATTGCTGATTTATTGTTGATAAATCACTACTGACTTATTGCGGATAAAACACTACTGACTTACTGCTGGTATGTCACAACTGAAGTATTGCTGATAAGTCACTACTGAATTATTGCTGATATGTCACAACTGAAGTATTGCTGATAAGTCACAACTGATATATGTATGCTCGTACTAGACACACTGAACGCAAAGATAACCATTTAGGGCTAACTAGACATGAAGACACCACCTACAGTTCCAGCTATTGAAGTTCCACGAAGATTGACTATTGGAATATTGGATAATGGAAAGGATCTCTATAAACATTTTGCTTTCGTTCCAATCCATTTATTATTGTATGTAACATTTGTATATAAGTATGTTATCTTTGAAATAAAATATGTTTAAACCACGACTGACTATTGCCGAGGCCGCCTACTACATAGGGATCTTCCAACTATTGCCGAGGCCAGCTTACCACACAAGGATCTTGCAACTATTGCCCAGGCCAGCCTACCACACAGGAATCTTGCAACTCTTTCCGAGGCCAGCTTACCACAAGGATCTTGCAACTATTATTGCCGAGGCCAGCCTACCACATAGAGAGCTTGCAAATATTGCCGAGGACAGCTGACCACATATATTGATATTGCAACTATTGCCGAGGTAAGCCTACCACATAGGAATCTTGCAACTATTGCCGAGGACCACATATAGCCTACCACACAGGGAGCTTGAAACTATTGCCGAGGCCAGCCTACCACACAGGATCTTGCAACTATTATTGCCGAGGCCAGCCTACTACATAGGGATCTTGCAACTATTGCCTGGTCTAGCTTACCACACAGGGATCTTGCAACTATTACCGAGGCCAGTCTACCACATAGAGATCTTGAAACTATTGCCGTGACCAGCCTACCACATATGGATCTTGCAACTATTGCCGAGGACAGCTGACCACACATAGGGAACTTGCAACTATTGTCGGGACCATCCTACCACATTGGGATCGGCAACTATTGCCGAGGTCAGCCTACCACATAGGGATATTGAAACTATTGCCGAGGCCAGCCTACTACATAGGTATCTTGCAACTATTGCCGAGGCCAGTCTACCACATAGGGATCTGCAAATAGTGTCAATGCCAGCATATCACTCATGGATTTGTAACTATAGCCGAGGCCATCCTACCACATATAGGAATCGTTCAGCTATTGCCAAGGACAGCTGACCATATATAGGGATATTGCAACTATTGCCGAGGTCAGCCTACCACACAGGGATCTGCAGCTATTGTCGAGGTCAGCCTACCACATAGCGATCTTGCAAATATTGCCGAGGACAGCTGACCACATATGGAGCTGCAGCTATTGCCGAGGCCAGCGTACCATATTGGGATATGCAGCTATTGCCGAGGCCAGTCTACTACATAGGTATCTTGCAACTATTGTCGAGGCTAGTCTACCGCATAGGGATCTGCAAATATTGTCGAGGCCAGCCTACCACACAGGGATCTGCAACTATTGCCGAGGCCAGCCTACCACTTATAGGAATCTTGCAACTATTGCCGAGGACAGCTGACCACATCTAGGGATATTGCAACTATTGCCGAGGTCAGCCTACCACACCACAGGGATCTGCAGCTATTGCCGAAGCCAGCGTACAACATAGGGATATGCAGCAATTGCCGAGTCCAGCCTACCGCATTTAGGGATCTTGCAACTATTGCCGAGGACAGCTGACCACATATAGGGATATTGCAACTATTGCCGAGGCCAGCCTATCATATAGGGATCTTGCAATTATGGCCGAGGTCAGTTGACCACCCATAGGGATATTTCAACTATTGTCGAGGCCAGCCTACCACATAGGGATCTGCAACTATTGCCGAGGCCAGCCTACCACATAGGGATATTGCAACTATTGCCGAGGCCAGCCTACTACATAGGTATCTTGAAACAATTGCCGAGGCCAGCATACTACATAGGGATCTGCAACTATTGTCGATGCCAGCCTACCACACAGGGATCTGCAACTATTGCCACGGTCAGCCTACCACATAGAGGGATCTTGCAACTATTGCCGAGGACAGCTGACCACATATAGGGATATTGCAACTATTGCCGAGGTCAGCCTACCACACAAGGATCTGCAGCTATTTTCGAGGTCAGCCTACCACACAGGCATCTGCAGCTATTGTCGAGGCCAGCGTACCACATAGGGATATGCAGCTATTGCCGAGGCCAGTCTACCGCATATAGGGATCTTGCAACTATTGCCGAGGACAGCTGACCACATATAGGGATATTGTAACTATTGCCGAGGTCAGCCTATCACACAGGGATCTGCAGCTATTTCCGAGGCGAGCCTACCACACAGGGATTTGCAACTATTGCCGAGACCAGACTACCACATAGCGATCTTGCAACTATTGCCGAGGACAGCTGACCACAAATAGGGATATTGCAACTATTGCCGAGGTCAGCCTACCACACAGTTTGCTTGTATTACAAGTATTGTATTTATTCGTATGGTTTGAACAGAAAACAAACTAAAGATAACACATTTTATTCCAAAATGACAAAAAAAAAACAGACGTATAATTTATAAAAATGTATATTCAACAGCATTCAAAAGTAAAGCATATATCTGCATGATGACCTGTATACTGTACGTTAAACACATTGTGTGCAACTTCTCATTATCAATAATTATTTAAGTAGTTAAAATAATCAAAAAAGATGTTTATTATTATTATTAATTGACGATTATACTGCACCAATAATTTATTAAGATTAAAGGTAAAATAATGAAGAAAAGTTGAAAACTCCAAATGTGATTACCATTTATTTAAGTATGATATGCAAGCAGGGTTTAAGTAAAAATGAGACTGACCACATATGTTTGCTTGATACATACTTCGAGACTGAGTGTTTTAATGCTTGATAACTACTTCGAGATTGGGGTGTTTTATGCTTGATAAATACTTCGAAATTGAGTTCTTTAATGCTGGATAAATACTTCGAGATTGTTTTTTTTAATGCTTGAGAAATACTTCGAGATTGGGGTGTTTAATACTTGTTAAATACCTCAAGACTGCAGCGTGTGCCTTTAAATTTGAATGTATACATTTCTATAACTAATGTCCAGAATTCTTTATATACACTCGTGTAGCCCGGGTCCAGTCGTCCGTATTTAATATTAAAATAGTAAAATCTTTTTCAGTAATATGAGGTCTTTATATGTTTCATGCAATGGAGAAAACTTTTCCAGATTTTTTAAAAAAAAGAAGATATACTGGAATTAAGGATAAATAGATCTAGCGAAAAGCAGAGCTAAAAATGTATATCAACATAATGTTACCGATTATCAGATTTACCTATTGTCAACTTGCCATGTGTAAGACAGATACTTGAATTCATAACAGAAAACTCTTCAATGCAACTTATGTATAGAAGGTAGACGAACCTACACACTTCGGACAACGACAGCATATCATCTTTCATTGTAGTTGAATCGCACGTGTAAGGGTGCGGATTCCTTAAATATGTTCAGATACAGTACGTTGTCGATGTGTATTGACGGAAACACTAGATAGAAAATGTCGACACCTTAATCTGCATCCGGCTTCAATTAGTAATCTTCCGCCTTTTAGGTTATCTAGATTGGTTTGGCCGCAACTCTTAAGCTAGACGTTGTTATTGTCGGGTCCTTAGGCTGTAGGTTCGAATCCACTAGAAAGGGACTAGTTCATGATTCAGGATTTTCAATCAGACATAATGAAGACGTTTGCTCCCTGATGTGCAATCTTAACATTGACCTTACAGTGGGTTAAACATGGAACTCCTAAGTGTCTGAATATATAAATATGAAACTTAAGCACGTTTCTATACATTTATCTACCAGTATTCAATGCCTTCATGTAAAAATAAACAATCGAAATTTTGGAAGTGAATTATCAACAGTTTAAACACACAGGTTAAGTCCCAATCTATGTAATGTTGGGATTTATGGACAAATCTATTTATCGAGCAGCAACGTTTTATGTAAACAGGTAAGAGTTCATACCAGGGGACACATTGCATTGGGGTTTTAAGGCGCACCAACACATGAAAAGGTTATATGGCGCCTAAAAGGCATGAACATGCCAGCCTCATTCATCTTCCATGTACATCGAGATAAAATATGGAAAATGGGCCTAGAACCTTCTCACCCTGAACTGCAGAGTTGCTGAAAAATTCTATCGTAGAAACTCCATTTACGCTGGAGCCACGTTATTGTTTTTGTTATATTGTGTTACAGTTCTCAAAATGTTGTTATACTGTGTTATGTACTAAAACTCCTTCTGGATTTCATATGATCTTTAATACTACTAATTTTATTTTTATATGAAAAAAGATCTTTAGGGTAATAAGGTAAACTAATCAAACATTGTCGTCTGTGAGAGAATTGACAGACGGTAACTATTATATCATCCTTAAGATTTCCAATTTATTTTCGCTCCTTTCCATCCAATCTTGGCGCCCGTCCGTTTGTTTGTCTTTTGCAGCCAATCTCCTAAAGGTCTGAAGTACTTCAGGATGGACGCTGTACTGATTTCGCCAGATCCAGTCAGTTTTGCCATGGCTTCCGGCCAAGGTTTTGACTTGCCCAGCTCCAGCATCGACCTAAGGGAAATATTAGAATCGTGTGTGCAATTTATCAACATACTTTACACGTGTATGCACAAATTAGTTAACACGTTATATGGGACATGTTTTTGTTTAAACATACACTCGAAACACTACTGTAAATGAATTTCAGTATATATTTATATAAATATAATTGCATACGATGTCGTCTGACGCCTTCAATGAACCTTTTAAAGGGACATACAGGAATCTTGTTTTTCTTTTAAACTCGTGGCATCCGGTTAGTTTTTCTACGTAACTTGCATTGTTCTATCATTAATACTAATTATAGAATTATAGGAAAAGTATAAAGGAAATTGTTTTTGCATATTTCTAATCACCAAAAATACATTTAACCTTTAGAATAAAGAAGAAAATTTGATTTTTTTTTATTTAAAAAAGCAGATTTCAAGTTAAAATGACACTGCATTAATAAATCGAGGCACTAATTGTAATGCTGGATACAAACTTCAAGATTGCCTTGTGTCCCTTTAAGAAGGGACCTGAATCTAAATATCCCTTCCAAAGAACCTTATTTGACGTACCCTTCGTTAGTGTACTAATTTACCAAATATCCTAGATTTCAGGTATGCTTTTACTTCCCGGCATACAATTTGGCAGTCTTAATTTTCCAACCCCATGTCATCTTCAATCAAATTGCCGCATGCATGAACAATTATAGCAGATTATACAAATTCCTCCTTCACAACAACAATGATTTTTCATTAGAAAAGCCTTAAAGAATATTTATTTTGTCAATCTTTATTTCTCGACCGATTCTAAAAACTGAAGCTTTTTAATTACTGCTAGAAAGAACGCTTTGTACGTGCTCCTGATGTACATACTAGTACTTAAAATATGCTTAGACTCAATCAAGCGCCAAACAAAATTTCACAGGATATGTGCAAGCCGTGGGTGGGAAAACCAGTATGTGTGCGCCATGGGTGGGAAAACCATATGTGAACGCCATCGGTGGGAACATCTATAGCAAGATATGCCCTCTTACTTGAGTTTATCTCCAGCCGCCGTACTCTGGTAGAAATCACAGTTATACAGTTTCCCATCGTGTCCACTGGCGTTACACATCGCTTCGTAGAACTGGAACTGACTGATGAAGCTGATGAAATAACTGAAATAAATGACGAAGCTGATGAACAAATGATGAAGCTGATGATATGACTGAAATAAATGACGAAGATGATGAAATAACCGATGAAGCTGATGAAATAACTGAAACAAATGATGAAGCTTATGGTATGACTGAAATAAATGTCGAAGATGATGAAATAACCGATGAAGCTGATGAAATAACTGAAACAAATGATGAAGCTTATGAAATGACAGAAATAAATAATGAAGCTTATGGAATAACTGAAATAATTTTTAAACCTGATGAAATAACTGACAGAATGATTAAAGAAATAATATTTACCATATATATATGGATCGTTTCTGGTATAAATTAGTAATAATATTTCTTTAACATCAATGAATGTACAGGGACTGGGCGACAAAATCAAGAGAAAAGATGTTCTGAACTTTCTACAAAGATACACATTTTACTAAAAAAGAAGAAAATTACATTAGAAGTCAATGGGGATTCGATTGTTATTTCAACAGGCACACTGGTCAATCAAGAGGAGTAGCCATACTTATAAATAACAATTTTGACTTCAAGGTAAAAAAAATCAGAAAGTGATGCAGATGGTAACATGTTGATTTTAGATTCAGTCATGTGATATAGATATTACTCTTATTAACATTTATGCACCAAATATGGATGATCCCGGTTTCTTTCGAATTTTGAAAGAAAATAATTCGAAATATGATAATCCCTGTATAGTTGCAGGCGATTTTAATCTTATATTAAATCCAGAGATCGACACATACAATTATATAAATATAAATAACCCAAAATGCAAGGGATACACTTATAGAAATTAATGCTGAAAATAATTTGATTGCTGGAGAGAGCAAAATACTGAAAAAAAAGAGTATACCTGGTTTCGCAGACACCCAGTGAAAAAAAGCCAGATTAGATTTTATTTTAGTAACAGATAAATTAGTTACTGACTTAGACGGTGCAACAATATTACCAGGTTATCGCACGGATCATTCTATGATTTTCATCAAATTTCAATTTGGAAAATTTATGAAAAGAAATTCATACTGGACATTTAATTACTGTTTGTTAAAGGATACACAGGATGTTGAAGAAATAAACATTATTATATACAATGTGAAAAGGCAATATGCTGCAGACAATCAGCACGTAGAAATTGATATAAGTGATATTCCAATACAAGATCGAAAACTAATGTTCTATGAAGTTTTATTACTGGCAATCAGAGGCAAAACAATAGCCTATTCATCTCATAAAAAGAAAATGGAAACAAATAAAGAAATAGAAATATTGAAAGAAATTGAAAGACTTGAAAAAGAAACTGAAATAAATTATAAGTTACTTGAGGAAAAAAAGAATTAAAAAAAAATCAAAGTACTTCTGCAATTTGGAAAATAGAAATTACGTTTCATAATATATGAATTCCCTGATTTCTTCATCGGGTAACACTTTATAAACACAAAACGAAATTCTAGAGGAAACAAAACACCATTTCAAAAAGTTCTATAAAGCTCAAGAAACCGAAGACATAAACCTGAACACCTTACTGATAAACTTTAATGTACCAAAATTAAGTGAGTCAATTGAGGGTGCACTTACAATGTAATACAGAAATGCTAAACAGCCTTATAAAATGTCCAATGACACGAGCCAAGGTAACGACGTATTACAATAGAGTTCTTTTAAGTTTTTCTGGGTCAATATTGGCCTATTTTTAGTTAGGTCCATAAACTATGCATACTTAAAAGGAGAGCTCTCTGTAACACAAAAACAAGGAGTTATAACTTGCATTCCAAAAGGTAATAAAGACAAATTTTATATTTATCTGCATCAATTGCTTGTAGATTAAATTATATTTATCTGCATCAATTGCTTGAAGATTAAAAAATGTATTGTGTACTGTCATTCATGAAGATCAAACTGGCTTTCTACCAGGTAGATTTATGGGAACAAATATAAGACTGCAGTATGATATTTTACTTTATGCGGAAAAAAATCGCATTCAAGGGCTACTACTCTTGATTGGCTTTGCAACAGCATTCGACAAAGTTTCATGGAGCTTTATGATAAAGGTCTTACTTTTTTTTTAAATTTTTGCCCGTCAATTATAAGTTGGATAACATTGTTTTATCATAATACTGAATCATGTGTTATTGTAAATGGACATATGCCAGAATGGTTTCACTTACAGAGAGGTTGTCGTCAAGGAGATTCTTTGTCGCCCTACCTGTTTATACTTTGTGCAGAATTGCTGGCAGTGTTGCTAAGAAACAACCCATATATTAAAGGTATTAAGATAGATAATCAAGAATATCTAACATCTCAATAGGCGGATTGCACGAGTTTGACTCTAGATGGCTCCACAGAATCACTTTCTCACTCCATGTTGACACTAACATTTTAAGCAAAAATGTCCGCATTATTATTAATACGGACAAAACTAAAGTTATTTGGTTTGGATCCGAAAAAGAAAGCAATATAAAACTATGTCCTGAATACAACTTGTTTTGGAAAAATGGAAATTTTACAGTATTAGGTATTAGATTTTCAAAGATCTAAATTCTATGGTTAACACTAACTATGATCTTAAAATTGAAGAAATCAGAAAATATTTGCTAGCTAGTCAAAACGAATACTTACCCCACTGGGAAAAATTGTTGTACTAAAAAGGTTAGTTCTTCCAAAACTTAATCATTTAAACTAGAATTACAAACCCGACAGCAGATAAAATTAAACTTATTCAGAATATGTTTTACAATTTTCTTTGGAGTAACTCAAAAGACAAAATAAAGAGAACCATTATAACACAAGATCATGAATTTGGAGGGCTTAGAATGATTGATATCGATAAGTTCATATCAGCGTTAAAAATAACCTAGATTTGCAGACTTTTCCAGACCGAAAAATGTTTATAAAAACTATTTGTCCAATATTCCATAACTTAGCTACCTACGGTTCAGACTATGTTAAAATTAACTTAAATAAAATACACATTCATTTTGGAAGGATGTCCTAACAAGATATGTAACATTTGCAGATACAAGTGAAACCAATTTCGTGGCAACAGTTCCATTCAATCAAAACATGGTATAATCCGAACATTAAGGTCGGAGGTTCCAGTGTTGTATACAGAAGATGGCTTGCAGGAGGAATAGTATTCTAAACGCAAATGGAAACCTGTTGTCTCACAGAGAATTTACGGAGCGTTATGATATAAGGTCTAACTTCCTGGAATAAGAAGGTCCCATAAATAGTAAAATTGAACTTAATACTTCTACCAAGTAATTGTTCTAATCCTTTGCGCCCACTGACCCTTGCACTAATCCTAAAACATGAAAAAGGTTGTAGATTCATGTATGATATTTAGATTGTAAAACATATTTACCCATTATCACTAAGTAAATGGAGAAATGAGGTTAAAACGGAACCAAACTATAAATTTGAAAAACTGTATGCAATACCTTTTAAAATAACAAAAGATCCTAAATTACTTTGGCTGCAGTATAGAATCAATCACACGATTTTGGGAACAAACTACCTACTGACTAAAATGAATATTCTAGATAACAGTATGTGCAGTTTTTGCAATATTTTACCCGAAACCATTCATCACTTATTCTGGAAATGTGAAGTTGTAAATACATTTTGGACAGATCTGATAATATTCATCAGCAATAACTGTAATATAGACTTGGTAAACTGGTCAGAAACAGATATCTTGTTTGGAAATAATAAACTTGATATTGTTTTAAACAAAATACTCCTGCAAGCCCACCTATTTATATACCAACAAACAATGCAAAAACAAAGACCTTTGTTAAATGTTTTTACAAAACACATAATTTCTTTATATAAAGTGGAATAGCATATAAAAGATTAAACGTAGAAATATTTGAAGCGATCTGGAGTCGTTATCTCAATATTGGTAGAGATAATTATTTACTACATTTAAGTACATTTAATTAACACATTTGATTACATTTATTTACTACATTTAAATACATTTAATTAACACATTTGATAGTCTAGGGACACCAATTTACTCCTTGGAGAAGTAGAACACTGTTTTCTTCTTTGATTTTTTTCTTCTAAATTTTTATTTTCAGAAATATTGATGCTTTAAAAACTGTTTTGTACAGCGGTTCAACAAAATCCCTTTTTTGAGTGAAAAAAAATCATTCATACATATTTACTGTGGTAGATATTGTGACAACTAAATTGTCATGTCCTCAGCTCAAATTGCATCTTAAATCTCTCTTTCTACTTGTCTACAGTTAATGCAATGTATGAGGTACTATGTAAGATGAATACTGTTCAAACTTACCCGCTTATTTATACTCAATTTAAATATTATGTTATGTATTAGATTGTAACTTAATCTACTTAACATGTAAAGCCAAGAGAAACAAGAGGCCCAAGAGGGCCTGTGAACGCTCTACTGGCTGTTATACCATTGATGAATCGATTCGTACTACATGGTGTCTAGAGTGTACACAAGGTTTTTCAAGTATTTGACCTAGTGACCTAGTTTTTGACCCCATGAGACCCATTTTCGAACTTGACCAAAATATAATTAAGACAACATTTCGACAAAGTTTCATCAAGATCGGGTCAGAAATATGGCCTCTAGAGTGTACTAGTGACCTAGTTTTTGACCCTGTGTGACCCTGTGTGACCCATTTTCGAACTTTAGCAAGCTATAATTGAGACAAATATTCTGACAAAATGCATCAAGATCGGGTAAAAAATATGGCCTCTAGAGTGTACACACGGTTTTTCCAAAGTTTGACCTAGTGACCTAGTTTTTAACACCATGTGACCCATTTTTGAACTTGACCAAGATATAATTAAGACAAACATTTTGACAAAGTTTCATCAAGATTGGGTCAGAAATACGGCTTCTAGAGTGTACACAAGGTTTTTCAAGTATTTGACCTAGTGACCTAGTTTTTAACCCCATGTGACCCATTAATGACTTTCAAACTTGACCAAGATATAATTAAGACAAACATTCTGACAAGTTGCGTCAAGCTCGGGTCAAAAATATGGCCTCTAGAGTGTACACAAGGTTTTTCCAATATTTGACCTAGTGACCTAGTTTTGACCCCACATGACCCATTTTCGAACTTGACCGAGATTTCATTGAGACAAACAATTAAGATAAACATTCTGACAAAGTTGCATCAAGCTCGGGTCAAAAATATGGCCTCTAGAGTGTACACAAGGTTTTTCCAATATTTGACCTAGTGACCTAGTTTTTAACTTCATGTGACCCATTTTCGAACTTGATCAAGATATAATTAAGATAAACAATTTGACAAAGTTTCATCAAGATTGGGTAACAAATATGACCTCTAGAGTGTACACAAGTTTTTTCAAGTATTTGACCTAGTGACCTAGTTTTTGACCCCACATAACCCATTTTTGAACTTGACCGAGATTTCATTAAGACAAACATTCTGACAAAGTTTCATCAACATCAGGTCAAAATTATGGCCTCTAGAGTGTACACACGGTTTTTTCAAAGTTTGACCTAGTGACCTAGTTTTTAACACCATGTGACCCATTTTTGAACTTGACCAAGATATAATTAAGACAAACATTTTGACAAAGTTTCATGAAGATTGGGTCAGAAATACGGCTTCTAGAGTGTACACAAGGTTTTTCAAGTATTTGACCTAGTGACCTAGTTTTTAACCCCATGTGACCCATTTTCGAACTTGACCAAGATATAATTAAGACAAACATTCTGACAAAGTTGCATCAAGCTCGGGTCAAAAATATGGCCTTTAGAGTGTACACAAGGTTTTTCCAATATTTGACCTAGTGACCTAGTTTTTGCCCCCACATGACCCATTTTCGAACTTGACCGAGATTTCATTGAGACAAACATTCTGACAAAGTTTCATGATGATTGCATCAGAAATGTGGCCTCTAGAGTGTACACAAGCAAAAGTTAACGGACGACGGACGACGGACGTCGGACGACGGACGACGGACAACACACCATCCCATAAGCTCTGCTGGCCCTTGGCCAGTAGAGCTAAAAATCAATAATTTTGTTTCTTTGGCTTAAAGTGGCTTTGCCGCCAACAACAGCCACAATTTTACATCGTAAGTACACCGTTTCTGAGCCTACTGACGACGAGGTATATGTATTGCTTGCATATTTTGAGAGTCGGAATTCCAATGACACAATGTAAACGGTTTTAGCCAGCCAGGCTAGCCCCGAAGATGGAAAGTCGAATTAAGAGTTACCAACTCGTCGTTTTGCGCATAGTCAATCGCGGACGTTTTTGGAACCCGTGAATAAATATGTTCTATTACTCGGCGCATATGACCATGGGCACCTGGATAGAATTTTTATAAACAAGTTTTGTAGTGCTATTTTGCTGTTGCTTGGCGGTTAAATTTCTTTAACATTATAACAAAACAACATGTTAAATAATAACTATCTAAAAGAGTATATTAGTATAATATCTACTGTTACAATAGATGTAGTCAATATTATATACTTTTATGAATGATGCATTTGATAGTATAATGAATATATTATGAAAGATTTGAAAAATAAAAAACAATTAAAAAAATATTACCATATATATGGAGCATTAGATGATACATGGTATTTAGCTCCTGCATCGAAGTCGTCTTCACTTCTTTCTACAGGGGATATGATGCCTTGGTATTTCAGTCTGAAACACACAGCATGGTACATGTTTTTAATTGTCTATCCACGCTTTGATGGCTATGTACGATTATACATGTACATACATTATTGGTAAACAGAATATCTTAATATCTGTACATTTCTGCAAGTTAATTATGTCAGACGATTTGACTATTACTTATCTAACCCCCTAGATAATATTATAAGAAAGCCCATGCCGAAATTCGGTTATGTTTAGACAAGACATGCGAGACCTGTTTGCATACATGTTTTCATACATGTCACTGTCTATCAGTTTGGATTCCATGGCAACCAGGGATTATAGGAACCACCATTAACATCAGGAAGCTCATGCCAAATTTGGTTCAGCTTGGAAAACACATGTAAGGAATGTAAGAGATGTAGACTTGTAAACACCGTTTATACGAAACACACGAATTGGAATGGGGCGCCAACACCGATGTTCTCTTATTCTTCAAAATGTCGAGCTATAATCACTAAAGGTATTATGCCACTAATTATTTTCCCCATAGACACCAATGTTAAAGTGTCACATATTAATGATTTGCTGCAAATTCAACTCAGGTATGGATAATGCAGCAGTGTAATGTTCATATAGAAAACTAATTTCCCACGAGAAAACTCACCAGAAAAGGTGGGGTCACAAGACATGTAAGAAAGTTCTTGTTTGTTTACTAAACGAGTCAAGGCTACAGCTGTTTTCATTGATTGACTGTTTTCATTGCTCACAAATTGTTAGCATAGAGTCGAAAATGTTCATCAGTTATCCAGTAAAACTCATTAATACGCTTCTTATACATACAACCACAAAATCGAATAGAAATGGGCAGTTTTCCCCTACTTTTAATGCCCGTTTTAATCAAAAAAGGAGGGATTACTCTATTATAGGAACTACATCCGGCTACTCCTCGGAGGCTTACATTTAATTAGTGGTGGTAAACCTAAATCAAACGGAGGTGCTCCCTGGTGCGGATGTGCTCGCCTCGTGCAGTCGAAAGGAGCTCTATATAAAAGAGTGCCAATCCCTTTTTTTTTTCTTCATAAAACCTTTTTTTAGTTCAGTTTCCTGTTATTTTTCGACTGTAACTGTATTCTGGACATGTTATTGATATTTGAAACTGCAGCTCATCACATTTTTGACAGTTTTTGATATACATTTTAGAAGTGTATATAGACATGGTGAGCAATTGCAAGGGATAAAAAGAAAACGTTATTTGCATGATAAAGTAAGTTTCCCAGAATTCTAACCAAGTATGAGATATTAACAGGTTAACATTCCCACTTTACTATGGAAGGGGCATGGAGCCTTTATAAGCTACAAACAGTTAAAGAGAATGTTATTTTTTCGACAAACCCCGCTCATCAATTTTGAATTATATTGGCACGTGACTATTGTGATGTGTATACATAAATGCAAACGTTACCGGGAATGTTAAGCTATCGTGACAAATTCTGACTTTAAAAACTGTAGCTGGGTCTGGACACACTTTTAATTTGCGCATTAATTCAGTTGGAGAGGCACTGTTGGCGGTAATCAGTCCACGGATGAACCGGCATCTATACAAAAATAGCCATTATCATAAAATGAATACATAGGCATGTTTATTCATATGTGATCGAACACAAGAAATATAAATGTTATTACCTAAGCTCCCACCAATGTTTGTTATAGTCCGATTCCGTTGTTACGTTTTTAAACACATCCCATCTCCACTTGTCTATCATATATGCGAATGGCAGAAAAGCAATCTTGAATAACGCCCTTTTCATGAGATAGTTAATATCACCTAAAATATTTGACGAGAAAAAGAAATTATTCTATCAAAAATAGATAAAACTATGTTATTATATTACAGCATGTATTTCAACGCGTTGCCCGCAGGTTAAACGTATTGATATTAAAGCGGTAATTTAACGCGTTGCCTAAAATTTAAACTGAAGACTGACTTTGACCACTTCAGTCCTATGTGACTAAACTAGTGTAAACAATAGCTTCGAATTGTTGCTGATAAGTCACTGTCGAATTACTGATCAAAGTGAGCAACTAGTTTACCCCTAATCGCAGGAACGACTTGAACCTCAAATATAAAATGACTTAAGTGTTCCAAAGTATGTTTGTTTGAATGGTGTTTTACGTCATTTTAGCACATTTTAGGCCATATATGACGATATTTTTGTGGTAGAGGCAGACCGCCCAACCTTTCCTGAGTAGAACCAGTACTGTATACCCCCCGCTATCCGTACGGGTAGAGGCAGACCAGTACTGTATACCTCCCGCTATCCGTACGGGTAGAGGCAGACCACTCCACCTTTCCTGGGTGGAACCAGTACTGTATACCTCCCGCTATCCGTACGGGTAGAGGCAGACCACCCCAACTTTTCTGGGTAGAACCAGTACTGTATACCTCCCGCTATCCGTACGGGTAGAGGCAGACCACCCCACTTTTCCTGGGTAGAACCAGTACTGTATAACTCCCGCTATCCGTACGGGTAGAGGCAGACCACCCCATCTTTCCTGGGTGGAACCAGTACTATATACCTCCCGCTATCCGTACACAACGATCCAAAGTAACATATTTCAGAGAATTAAAATTCAAGAATTATGCAATGAAATCAAACGAATACAAACTATTTCACTTTGAAACTAATACTCCTTTTAAAGGGACTGGAGGCGATATGGAAGCACGAATTAAACCATCGCAATGTGCTTCCTTTTCATATTCAATGTGCAAATGCACCTTAACTAAGACCCAGGATCACTACGATTTAACTGAAATAGCTTGATCTGGAAAACTAGACGACTCGGTTAGTTTTATTGTATAAATCATTCATATATATGATGCTTTAAGGCTCGTATAAATTCTTATTTTGTAATGAAAAAGTACTCTTTATTTTATATATGTACAACTGTTAGCAAATAAACCCCATTTAAACATATATTTATCATTAAGCAACATAATTAAACCAGATGAGTCGTGGAGATTTCTAGACCAAACGTTTTCATAAACAACAATTACTAGGAAGGTAACACGCGGCTTACTTGTATGCTTATGTACATTTCATAGGAAACTGAAGCACATTGTGAGGATTTAATTTGTAATTGGATTGATAACAATCATTCTTCCAGATCGCCTTCAGTCCCTTTAATACATAATTTAGTTTTCCTCACTTGTGAAAGTAGTCTTGATCATCTTCGACGCTTGATTGTAAAAACAAACGTCTTGACACTTTGTGCAGAAGAACAAAAATGCCGAAACACATGAATGTAATTATTTTTTTTACTGTATTAATTTTTACCAGTATTTATTAGTTCGTCGATATAATGATTGATGAGTTTATCATACGTTAATTTAGTGTCTTTCTGCCGTTCTGTATATCTTCGATAGAAGGCGCGTCTGTATCAGCCGATCAGAAAACTTTTTTTGAGAAACACAGTTCTTGACGTTTGTCTTGAAAGCAAGCAAGGGTCGCAGATGATCTAGACTAATGTGAAATCCAAGGTTACGGTACCCCGCAATACGGTAACCCGCAATTACCCCGATCTGCGTTACTTTTCGTTATTTTACCAAATTGTTAATTATTTTTTTTTATAGTATAAGTGCAATATTAACAATTTTTAGTAATATGTAAAAGCAATTTCCCCTAACTATGCTAATAATTAATATCAGTGATTGCAGAAAGAAAACTAACGGGACGCCGCGAGTTTTAAACACATCAAGATTGCCGTGTGTCCCTTTAAGAGTACTACTGTGCAGTGGTTGGTCATGTACTAAACGACTTTAAAAATAATTTCATTTCCTTTGAGGACCAGAAAATCAGTTCAACAATTTATTTATATCAGTTGTTTCCGTACACTGTGATTTGAATGATGGAAAGTTGGCAAATAAGCTAAAAATACATTTGGGCATATGAAAACCTAGTTTTTAAAACTACCGAAAATAATTTATGTATGCGTTTTACAATCGTTCAGTATATAAACCACAACAGCCTGAAACAAATCGCCAATACTAACGTTTATTTTGGTTGATGTCACTATCTTCTACTAAGTCGTCGGGTTCCTTTGATAGTCCGATAGTTTTAAGATGAGGTGTAGTAAGAACAGACAGACTGATCGTATCGCCAATGGCCTCGTGGAACGCTGAATTGGCACCATCTCTGTACACCGGAGGCTGATCTTTGTACGCCATAAAATATTCTATATGACCCATTTCGTGATGTATTGTTTCAAAATATTCCATGTCGATTTCCGTGCACATTTTTATCCTTAAACACATGATTAAATGATACGTTACTTTGTGAACGGACTAGTTAAGCTATACGTGTATTCGTCTATCAAGTACAAGAGAAAATGACTGAAATAAAGAGAATGACTTTCGCAGAGAGAATGACTGAAGCAAAGAGAATGACTGAAGAAGAGAGAATGACATAATCAGAGGGGATGATTGAAGAAGAGAGAATGACTGACGCAGAGGGGATGATTGAAGAAGAGAGAATTATTGAAGAAGAGAGAATTATTGAAGAAGAGAGAATGACTGAAGAAGAGATAATTATTGAAGCAGAGGTTATGATTGAAGAAGAGAGAATTATTTAAGAAGAGAGAATGACTGAAGAAGAGATAATTATTGAAGCAGAGGGTATGCCTGAAGAAGAGAGAATTATTGAAGAAGAAATAATTATTGAAGCAGAGGTTATGATTGAAGAAGAGAGAATTATTGAAGAAGAGAGAATGGCTGAAGAAGAGATAATTATTGAAGCAGAGGTTATGATTGAAGAAGAGAGAATTATTGAAGAAGGGAGAATGACTGAAGAAGAAATAATTATGAAGCAGAGGGTATGATTGAAGAAGAGACACTTATTGAATCAGAGGGTATGATTGAAGAAGAGATAATTATTGAAGCAGAGGAGATGATTGAAGAAGAGAGAATTATTGAAGAAGAGAGAATGACTGAATCAGAGGGTATGACTGAAGAAGAGATAATTATTGAAGCAGAGGGTATGATTGAAGAAGAGAGAATTATTGAAGCAGAGGGGATGATTGAAGAAGAGATAATTATTGAAGAAGAGAGAATGACTGAAGAAGAGTAAGTATTGAGGCAGAGGGTATGACTGAAGAAGAAAGAATGACTAAAGCAGAGGGTATGATTGAAGAAGAGATTATTATTGAAGCAGAGGGTATGATTGAAGAAGAGAGAATTATTGAAGGAGAGGGGATGATTGAAGAAGAGATAATTATTGAAGCAGAGGGGATGATTGAAGAAGAGAGAATTATTGAAGAAGATAGAACTATTGAAGAAGAGAGAATGACTGAATCAGAGGGTATGATTGAGGAAGAGATACTTATTAAAGCAGAGGGTATGATTGAAGAAGAGGGAATTATTGAAGCAGAGGGGATGATTGAAGAAGAGATAATTATTGAAGAAGAGAGAATGACTGAAGAAGAGATAATTATTGAAGCAGAGGGTATGACTGAAGAAGAAAGAATGACTGAAGCAGAGGGTATGATTGAAGAAGAGATAATTATTGAAGCAGAGAGACTGACTGAAGAAGAGATAATTATTGAAGCAGAGGGTATGACTGAAGAAGAAAGAATGACTGAAGCAGAGGGTATGATTGAAGAAGAGATAATTATTGAATCAGAGGGTATGATTGAAGAAGAGAGAATTAATGAAGCAGAGGGGATGATTGAAGAAGAGATAATTATTGAAGAAGAGAGACTGACTGAAAAAGAGATAATTATTGAAGCAGAGGGTATGATTGAAGAAGAGAAAATTATTGAAAAAGAGAGAATGATTGAATCAGATTGAAGAAGAGAAACATATTGAAGTAAAGAGAATTACTGAAGTAGAGAAAATGACTGCGGAAGAGAGAATAATTGAAACATATAAACTGACAGAAAAATAATAGATAATGACTGAAGAAGGGAGATTAGCCGAAGCAGAGAGAATGACTGAAGGAGAGAGAATGACTAAAGCAGAGACAAGGACTGAAGTAGAGAAAATGACTGAAGCAGAGACAATGACTGAAGGCGAGAGAATGACTAAAGCAGATACAATGATTGAAGCGAGGCTTTAATTGAAGCTAGATAAAAACATAATCAGACTCATTATAACGGAACATGCGACTACTGCAGTAATTTTAAAACTAATATAATGACATAGTATCACCTTTTTTTTTGATTTCTTAAAAAATAAAAACAACTCCATGTAAAGACATAAATAAACTAGACGGGTGTTCCGTGAAACACGTGTGTCGTCTGTCAGCGCTTTGTCAGTATAACAAGTTCATATAATGACATTCAGTGTGCCCTTGACCTTTATATTTTAGTATGGTCATGTCAATGTTGTAATGACAAGTTTATATTAAAAGTTTGATGAAGAAATATCACGAAATGAGAAATAGTCAACGTTAAGTTTTCGTGAAGAAAAAAGTGAGTATTTATCCCATACAATGACCTTCAGTGTGACTTGACCTTCATATTTTAGTATGGTCATGTCGGTGTTGTAATGATGAGTATATATTTAAAGTTTGATGAAGAAATATCAAGAAATGAGAAAGTTATAGGCAACGTTTAGTTTTCGTGAAGAAAAAAGTGAGTATTTAACCCATATAATGACCTTCAGTGTGACCTTGACCTTTACATTTTAGTATGGTCATGTCGATGTTGTCATGATGAGTATATATTTAAAGTTTGATGAAGAAATATCAATAAATGAGAAAGTTATAGCCAACGTTAAGTTTTCGTGACGGACTGACGGACGGACTGACGGACGACAAAGTGATCCCCATGTATCGCATTTTTCTTCGCAAAGGCGACATAAAAACTACCTGAAATCTCCTTCGGTAAAGAAGTCCGAGGCTGATGCATGACAGACGACATTTTTGCCGGATGGACGTACTTTCATCGAGTATTTATTAAACGTCTCCGTCATAGGAAATAATCCTACAGACGTGTAGAATTTTTCAGCCGTCGAGAAGAGCCTGTCGACGTCATAATGTTGGTCCTTCATTTCTTCGTCGTAATCCGGCTCGTTAATTTCAGGATATGGTTTCACAATGTCGTAAATATTTTCCCAGGTTTGAGCCCACATATTGCCTGGAAAGAGAAAGCATACATAGTACATAGACATAATTCAACTAAATAAAAGTTACCATAAGGACTCGCCAAAGTAATTGCTTGTACATATGTTGTAGTTATACTGACCTCAAAACTGATAGGGTTCGTCTTCGCATCGCAGCTAGTATACCCATGAAATTTGATGGATGTAGCTACAGAGGTTAACGAATTATCGTGTAGACAAGGTGTTTCGTGATCGGGTCCTGAATACCTTGACCTTTGACCTACTGACCCCAAGACACAGGGAAGGCATTCTGTCACAAAGTACAGTCTACATGTAAAGTTGAAAAACAACATGGAAACAGGGGTTGAAGAGTAATATTTTCATAATGAGACCTATTGACCACATACTAAACAAGGATCATCTTCCCACCGTAGGCAGCATAACAGTGAATTGTGAAGTTAAATTATATCCCGTGGATATCCGGTCCTAATGACCTTGACCATTGACCAAACTGAATAGTGGACGGTCTATCCGTGAAGTTTAATGCTGCAACTACAGACGCTTAAGTTACTGCGACGATACGCTTTTTCATAATCAGGTCATGGCGACCTTGACATTTGACCTGCTGACCACAAAATAAATCAGGGCTATTCTCCTATGGTAGCCAGTCTACCCATAACAAGTGATATAGACTAGTATTAAGAATAGAAAACAAATGAACTACGTATACTTTTAGATATATTCAATTCATGAGGATCACCACACACGTTAAATACATTATATTACATTTCAATTATGCACGTTTGTACGCATGTGTACTCGTATGTGATGATTATTTTGATATAAAGTACATGTGATGAAACATATGAATTTAAGATATTTTCAAAAGGATGTCCTATGCGTTTTAACACTTAAAGCTACATAGTCATTATTTTAACTGGTAATAACTCATCAAGCGCTAAATAACAAGTCGAGATATACTCATCAAGCGCTCAATAACAAGTCGAGATATGGTTGTTTTAAGGCGAAATATTAGTTTCATATTGATAACATACAGTATTATACCAGACGATGTCAACTTACACGTGCGACAAGATGGACTATATATCTAATGATCCAGCTTGAGTTGAGTTCAAAATATGTTGTTATTTTACCTCATAACAAATGTTGGTTAGTATACTACTTTCTCAAATAACGTTATAGTTCAGTGGATAGAGCACCTGACTTGAAATCAGAAGGTCGTGTGTACGAGCCCCGAAAGAGGCTAACTTTTTCTATAAAAATACTGTTACCTGTTTATAGGAACGATGTGCAATGGTCGATGTCTATACATTAAATGATTTCCGACTCTATATTTGCTCCCTTAAATACCCGATTTCGACATGAACATGTGAACATGAAATAAGGACACGACTACAAAGAAGAAATCGATTGATGTAGAGACTGTGTAGCTTTAAACACATAAAATGTAAAATAATTTACCGGTTAAATGCGCAGGAATACCGCCTGATTTAAATATTTTGAAATAGTTAAAATATTCAGCAGAGTCACAATAGTTCATGTCGTTATGGCATCTGTGTGACAACTTCTCTCTGACGTACGCGTGAAGCTGCTCATACAGAGGTCGCATCTCCTGCCAAAGTGTTTCCGATAAATGTTCTATGTCGCCAATATCATCAAACTGTTCCGTCATCCAAGCATCGGCGTAATCTTTAATATCTGAAAAGAGCGTGATTTGTGATTATGTGTATTCATGCTAACATCTTCAATGGAATATTCTTTTTCGTATAGAGTTCATTTATTGAATTTTAAGGACATAAGTCTAAATGAGCGCTAGCGACCCCAGAACTTATTTCTTTAAAATACGAAGTAGTGAACTATAACCGACTTCTAGTTCAACCCGCCCATGCTTCAGTGGATTAAGTTGATCTGCATTACGTTAACGTGAGCATTAGTTGAGCTAACCACTGTCTATCGGCTTTCTTTTTCTCCCAGCAACCCTCTAAATGTGACAGCTGTCAGTCATATCTAATATATCTATATCATATAAACGCAAATACAACTAACTTTATTCTCTCAGATCATGTATACATATCATGACGCTCTGCAGTGGCAGATACACAATTTGAGATCAGAGTGCACTTTTTTTAAAGTTGATAACTGTCCTCCTTAAATGTGCAGCACCAAAGCATTAAAGTAAAATGGCTGTGTATACACACGTCTATCAGTGCACTTTGCAGCATGTGTGTAGGCGAAGCTTAGTTTCTCCATATTTGGAAATCAAATAAGTGGAACCACTTAATGAAATCACTTAATAGACATTGCAAATCTTGGTCCGATATGAAAATAAGAGAGCCACACATTTGAAAATCTCTCGATGCCCATTGGATGAAAGAGTTGGTTGACCTATAATCTTCAAGTATATCTATTTAAATCTAGTGCAGATTGTCCATATTTTTCTATCGAGGAATGAACGCTTAATTGCACGGCATATGTTTTGTCTTCGGCCTTGAAAACACGTGTATGGCTTATGCTTAGGCGGCTTTTCAAGTGACTCAGCATGCACCGATGTGTGTTGTTTTATTTGGCCCAGTGGGTAGCACGCTCGAGATAACCGGTCCGACAATTTCTCTCGCCACTGGGATTCTGAGTGATGTCATATATTTCCGTTGTCCGTCGGATGGGTAAGTAAGCAGTAAACTGTATCGAAGTCTATCCTCTGAGCACGTTAAAGAACCATTAATCGATCATTCCCTTCTCTCTGTTGGAGTGGGCTCGAAATTGCCTGGATGACAACAATTCAATTCAAGGATTTGTTTGTTTTTAACAAAACCATACATTGTGTTAAAACTTTACATTCTCACCATTGTCACGAGCGCCAACATTGAGAAGACGAACCATTTCCGTGTACTTTTTTCTCATAGGCGGCCCCGTAACGTCCCTCCAGCCCTTCCAAGCCAACAATAGAGAGCGGCCGTTGCGACTGTCTGCTATGATTTTGGTCAGATTTGGCTCTAATGTCAAGGGGCCATGCTCCGAACTCACCGTAGCACTGCTGTATATATTTTGTAGTTCGTTCTGAACCCCTACAAGTGCTCTGAAAACAAACAATGAATTTAATAAAAGTAGTACCATTTCGTGGCTTATATTTCTTTGAACACAAAATGAGTATATTAACGCTTTTTTTGTTTTGAAAATCGCATATTGAATGTTCCCTCATCCACTAAAATCACAAACACTAGTTGTTCTACAGTCAAATACATGTATATTGTTCACTGAATAGTTCAGATCAATGATAAGGGTTATACATTGACCAGACGTTGGCATATTTTCGGCCACTATGAAAATATTCCGTTATTTTCGCTTATCTTCGTTTTCAAGTGTTCGTAATTTACCTTTATATTATTTGTTATTGTGAATACTATATCGTTTGTCTAATTCACTAACTGCACCAACTTTATGCAAATATTTGTGGGAAAAAAAAGAGTTTTGTCCCTTCTCCCTGGAGACCTTTTGAGTGATATTAAGGTGTAACACACCCATTGATTGTTGCATTGAGTTGTGTGTGAATTAAAATTTAAATGCCATGTTGTCATTCATATCTAGGCCCAAATTAAAAATGAATAACTTACATTCTCATCACAAATGACACATATGCTGCCAAAAATCCACAGAAAAATGGGGGTCATGTATCTTCTAAGAAAGAACTTGTCTCATGAATGAATGGTCCCTTTAAAAACATAAACACTGAGATGCAATAATATTGTATTCATACACTCATTTCCATATAAGCAAAATAAATTAAAAACTCACAATTTTAACATGGCAATGCTTGAAAAATGTAACAAATAGATCAACAATGTGATATAAACCAAAACTATTACATAACTAGTACATGCATGGAGGGATTCCATAATAACTTTGCACATTTATCCATCTCATTAAACCGATGTGCAGAACTCAACACCCATGTAAGTATCTTCAAGGCCAAGGTCATTCTGAATGTACCTATTTAGAGATCTAAGGAAAAAAACGAAAAAACGTTATCCACGCTCAATTTCACCAAAACAAAACATACATCATAACATAGGGAAAAAAGTACTTTTTCAGCGCTAATCATTTTGTTTCTTCAAATTATTGGGGGTGTGGGGTGTTGGCAAAGCATACTATGGCCTCCCACTCTGAACACTGGGGGTGGGGCTTGCCCCAGGCTCCTACGTCTATGTTTGAATGTTGACTCGGCCGCCGCCATCGCCGTCGCCGCCACGTCACCAGAAAAGAAACATCTCTTTTTTTTCTATAAAATGGCGAGACAAAAAAACATGTAGCCTTATATATCATTCATATAATTATATTTTGATCGGCACATGATAAGCATACCTAATATCGTCTGTCTTTGTAGGCTCGGTTCCGAACGCAAGTAGGCGGAGTTGTCTGTGTGAGTCAGTGTCAAGGTCAGCATATCTGTCGTCTGCTTTGTACCTTTTAGCGTTCTTCATGAGTTTCTGCTGCCACTGTGAACGCTTCACTTGCACATCACTTAACTGTTACAAGAAAAACAAGAGCTGTCGGAGAATACCGCAGCTCGACTATTCGATTTTTTCAGAGAATAATGATGTATATAGCCAGTATATACATCAGAAAACAAGGCTAAAACAATGTGTGGTGGGGTTGGTGGGGTGGGGGAGGGGGGTGTGTGTGTGTGGGGCGGGGGGGGGGGGTTGGTGGTCGGGGTGGGGTGCGGTTATAGAAACTAGGGCCGATATAAAATTATTGTTAGATTCTCATACAAATTATAGTAAAAATTGGGCCTAGGGTGAACTTTTATGTTTTATTTTTATCAGTTTTAATCCAAATTTGCTGTCATTTTAAAGAAATGTATAATCGAAAGGCAACTCGGGGAGGGAGTTTTTATTGTGGCCTGACTTCAGTTTTTTTTACTGATATTTGATCTATGTATCTGAATTTAATCTAAATTATTTTATATGTAAATGATTGCGTTCAAATTTAAATTTTAATATCCAAATAATGAAAGATAAAATAAAAACAATAAAGAACAACACAGAGATAGGTAAAAAACAAACAAAAAACATGCGATTGGTGGTGATGATGGGGTAGGGGATGGTTGGGGATGCGAGAGGGGGTGGGTGGGGTTGGTGGGGCGGGGCGCATCATTGATATAGGTGTTGATTTGATAAAACAAAACAACAGACATATGTAACAAAAACAAACATTCAGGTGGTGTTGACGATGGGGTGGGGTATGGTTGGGGGATGGGGGTGTTGGCGAAACAAATTGATAAATTGATAAAACATGCCCAAAATGGGTGAAATATGAATAAGATGACTAATGCTATAAGAAATCCCAAACCAAAATTCGGGTGACATAAGAAAAATATTTTAAGTGATATAGATATATACAACAGTTTACCTGCAAACCTGATCTGCCTTATTGCACACTTTATGGGCCATCACAATTTGGGTTCCAAGGGAGCCAGAATTTGCAAGACAAAATTACTTACGCAACCCTTTACAACATACTATAAGGAAACCAATTCCCAAATTTAATTGAGCTAGGACAAGAAATGTAAGAGATATAGACCTGTAAACACAGCTTACGCGCAAAATTTGATGTGAAATGAGTCACATTTTAAGGGCTATCATAATTTGGGTTCTATGGGAGCCCAGGGGTTACAGGAACTAAAATTACTTGTGCACCCCTTAAGATATTACTATAAGGAAGCCCATGACCAAATTTGGTTGTGCTAGGATAAGAAAAGTAAGAGAGATAGACTTGTAAACACAGCTTACACGCCAACCTTGATGTGGGACGCCGACGCCGGGGCGAGTACATAAACTCTCTTATTCTTCGAATAGTCGAGCTAACAACACCTGGTTAGCAGATCGTTAGATTGGAGTGCTATCGAAGACCGTTTTGTTTTAAATATGATCATAGCTATATGAACATTTAAAGTATTGAACCATAGTTTGTTTTTGTTTGTTCCCGTAGACGCTACATAGTTTCTCATTTCTACATAAAGACTGGCATATATGCATCGATTGTTACGCTAACAACATCAGCATAAGGTGCGATATTACGCATAAGCAATGAAAACCAGTTCATGGCCTAACAAAGAAAAGAGATGAACAAAGAAGAGATAAACATGGAATCATTTTTAAAAATATAAAACTAATTTCAAAGGTGGAGGTGTGTGGGAAGGGGCCACACACAAGCACACACAAATATCTTATGTGTTTATTTACTGACCCCTCCATTTCTACCCACGAGGAAGGTGCCATGCAAAAAAGAACTGTAACACCCGAGTTGTTTACTATATGTTATACCTTGTCGTTATTTTCCGGGGACAGGTCAGTGGCGTAGTTCCAGTCAGCATATTCACAACGAGCTATCCAGTGGCCAAGACAACGATTCCAGTTGAAAAGGGCCTCCTTGACAGTAGCATTGAAGTCATCGTCTTCTATGACCTTGACCTCTTCCTGAACCATGAGGTCACATGCTTGCAGCCACGCGTCTTCCTCCGGCAGGTCAGACCCTCCATGTTCTGGAAAAGTGGTATTACCAACAAAATGATTTTCAATTCCGGATCCGTTTAATTATTCTGGTAATTTTATTTCGCACTAATCACACTATTAAATAGAGGTAGGGCGACGGGTCGGATATGAAACAATTACTTGCTAGGGGTACTGTAGGATGACGGGTCGGATATGAAACAATTACTTGCTAGATGTACTGTAGGACGACGGGTCGGATATGAAACAGCTACTTGCTAGGGGTACTGTAGGATGACGGGTCGTATATATGATACAGTTACTTGCTAGGGGTACTATTGGACGAGAGAGGTAAATTTGGTCAAATATCTATTTTTCTTTCTCAATGCAATGTAATGATTTTGGGAATATGCTATATGCAAGTACTAGATGATAGCGATTTAGCATTTTCGGCTTTAGTCTATTACAAATTATTGCACCTCGCACAAAATCCTAGGAATTTCATTGGATTAGAGCGGTCACATGGTGACCCTCTATTATTAGTTATTGGGTTTGTTACTGACACCCTACAGAAGTATGTGAGGTCAGTCAGATTTATAGGGGCGAGGCAGGGGGAGGGGGCAACATGTGTAAGAATTGACAAAAGCAACACAGAAATATGTAAAAAAAAATCAAATTGGGGGCGGGGGGTGGGGGTAGGGGGGAAGGGGCAACATATATGTGTAAGAATTGACTAAAACAACACAGAAATATGTAAAAAAAATAATAATTGAGTTTCAACTGGATGGGGGTGAGAGGCTGGGGGGGGGGGGGGGGGGGGATTGAGGGGGGCAACCTGTGCAGGGCCAGTAATAGCCAGTAATAAGAATCGACAAAAAGCAACACAGAAATATGTTAAAAAAAGTTACGAGTGGAGGAAGGGGTGGGGGGGGGGCTGGGGTTGTGGTGGGGGGGGGGGAGTGGAGGGTGGAGAGGCAGGGAGTGGGTGACACAACACAGATATACGTAAAAAAACAATAAACATTAAATAATCGAGTGTGTGTGGGGGGGGAGGGGGTGAGGGCGTGGGGGGCAAGAGGCAGGGGATGTGGGGGAGAGGGAGCAACATATATGTGTAAGAAGCTATGTGTAAGAATTGACCAAAACAACACAGAAATATGTAAAAAAAAAAAAAAAAAAATTCTAGTTTCGAGTGTGTGGTGGGGATGGGGGTGGGGGTGGCGGTGGAGGGGGCAGGGGGAGGGGCAACATGTGTAAGAATTGACAAAAGCAACACAGAAATATGTAAAAAAAACACACTTTCAACAAGTGGGCGGATATGGGGGTGAGAGACGGGGGTTGGTTGGGGTGGGGAAGGGGGCAACATATATGTGTAAGAATATGCCAATATGAGTGAAGTAAGATGCATAAAGCTATAATAAATCCCAAACCAAATTTATAGATATACAAACCCTAGATCTGCCTTTATTGCACATTTTATGGCCCATCACAATTTGGGTTCCATGGGAGCCCAGAATTTGCAGAAGACAAACTTACTTACCCAACCCTTTACAACATACTATAAGGAAACCAATTCCAAAATTTAGTTCAGCTAGGACAAGAAATGCAAGATTTATAGACCTGTAAACACAGCTTACACGCAAAATTTGACGTGAAACAGACGCATTTTAAGGGCTATCAGAATTTGGGTTCCATGGGAGCCCAGAGGTTACAGGAACCAAAATTACTTAAGCAGCCTTAAGATAATGCTATAAGGAAGCTAATGGCCAAATCTGATTGTGCTAGGGTAAGAATTGTAAGAGACATAGACTTGTAAACACAGCTTACACGCAAACAAAAATTTGATGTGAAATGGGACACATTTTATGGGCTATCATAATTTGGGTTCCATGGGAAGCCCATGGCCAAATTTGGTTGTGCTAGGATAAGAAATGTAAGAGATATAGACTTGTAAACACAGCTTACACACAAACCTTGATGTGGGACGCCGACGCCGACGCCAACGCCAACGCCGACGCCGACGCCGGGGTGATTACATAAGCTCTCTTATTCTTCGAATAGTCGAGCTAATAAGTAAATTAATACTGTTTTTAAACTGTAGGCTACCGGTCGTGAGGTCGTGACGTCAACATCATGACATCAAATTGCGCGAATGTCTCAATGACATTGACGCTCCATTAAAATGGGTTAAATATCGGTTTTTGCCTTAAAAAAAGGTTTGATGCAATAAATCAGTTATTGGGTTTGTTACTGACCCCCTACAGAAATATGTGGGGTCAGTCAGATATATAGGGGTACTCGGCTATTGCCTCGCCCCTGTAAATCTTACTGACCCCACATATTTTTGTAGGGGTTCAGTAACAAACCCAATAACTAATAATGTACGATCTCTCTCGGACTTTATCGTGTACATTACATGGTGTAGCGCAACCTCCGCGCAGGGATATCCCTGCCACCACACAAATCACGTGACGATAGCTGATTACAAAAATGGCGATACACTAGGTAATGCATGGTACAGTAAACTCTTGCCGTAAGCAACAGGCAATTGCCAATAACATCGATCATCACCTTCGAAAAGATTTTGAGCGCCTTCGATCACGAACCATAGTAGCCGTAGTTTAACTATGGTCAGATCGAATACGCAATGGTTTAACCAGAATGACGTCATCAGTCTACTATAGTTAAACCCACGGCAAGGGGATGGTTGCTCTGGTTCAAACATGGCGGACAAAAATAAATTTTCACAAATTTGAAACTAACTTTGTTGTATCTTCGGCATTTATAGACATTTGACTTGAGTTATAAATGTGTTATTTGTATGTAGTCAGTTACTCGATACATATATACAATTGCAACAACAATTAACTGCTTTACAGCGATTTATTTGAGAAATTGCGTTGCCGGTGTCAAGGTAAAAAACGTACGGTTTAAATGCTCCATGTATAATCGGCATAGTCTAAAACCTGGGATGGAATGGAATTGGAATGGAATGAGACTTTGATTCCAATCGCATTCCATTCTAGTCTAAAGTTCCAATTCCATAGTTTAGTCTGTGACACATGTACTGAGTATAGGATAAAATATGGAATGTACCTGGACAAAAATTGGAATGAAAAAAATGTTAAATATGCTTATAAATTTTACCATATAAGGGTATCAAGAAAGCATGGGAACTGACATGTTATAACCTATTGGTTTTATAACTTCTAGCCACACACATACAGACTGGCACACGCAGACTATCGCACACAGACATACACACACGCGCGCGCGCGCGCGCACACACACATTGACATAATTATGTACATGCCAGACACATGCACGCAAACTAACAAAGACAGCGCACAATATCATAGCATTGTAGTGTAGTAGGACTCAATTGGGGTGTATGTAAATAGATATGTTTGCAAGCGCGTTACTACTGTTTCGCCGCAGAGCGATAGCGGTAGGTATCGGTTCACATGCAATCGTTCTGAGTTCAAACCCCGCTGAGTGTACTGGGTTTTCCTCGTCCGTTTACAGTATTATGGTCGGTGGAATTGCCTTTGATGAGTGCATAGCATTAAATCTTTTAATTCCATACAGACAAAGGGGCGGAGCTTTATCATACTATAACGTCCGATAAATTAATGGAAGTTAGAGTAAGGACAGCACCATACTACACAAAAATAAATAGAGTCTGTCACAGCTTGTTAGTGCCTAACCAAGTTCGTTTTATATGTTTAGCGTCATTGGGCTGGTAAGTATTTGAATGTCTGGACAAAAAAAAAAAATGACATTCATATGTAAACCATCGGAAACGTATTTCCACGTCGACGACAACGCAAAACAAGTTATAAAATGACTAGGGAAATGAACAATGAACAACTTGAACAATTACATCAATTCCTAATAGGAATAAACAAAATTCTTACTACATGAGTATCATTATAACTTGTTTTGTTGTTTGAACATGGTTTCCGTTGAAAAACGTCCAAATAATGATGAAAAATACAGCTGTTTTTTACGATGGCCCATTTGGCTCACATTCACTTCACCTCTATCTCTTGACTTCCGAATTCCGCATTCCGCATTCCGAATTCCGCATTTATAAGTAGGTAGTAAGTAAGTAGTCCGAGTAAAATACTGCTACTACTACTACTACTACTAATACTACTATATCTACAACTACTACTACTACTACTATATCTACAACTACTACTACTACTACTACTACTACTACTACTACTACTACCACTACTACTACTACTACTACTACCACTACTATACTACCACTACCACAATAATAGTAATGATAATGATAATAATAATGATAATAATAATAATAATAATAATGATAATAAAAATAGTATTAATAATAATGCACGTGCATGTATGCGCTTTGCGAAATCACAGTGTTAAAGATGCAGTTACTTCTCACATTTTATATTTAATAATCGTGTAATATAAAGATGCACGAATATTGCCAGTGACCACGAATGTTGTATTTTTTATAATTAAAATCCATAACCTTAAATTAAATTTTATATATAGAGGATCTTACTTACTTACTTTCATTATTGAATTTATTAAACGAGTTGGCAAAATGATATACTGCGAGGCTCTTGCTGAGCATAATATCATTTTTGCTAACGAGTTTAATAAATTCAATAATGAATGAGAACGAATGTTAGATTCTATTAATCACATAACACACATATCGACTTTTATTGCCTTTTGCCTCTCCGAAACCGACATAAACCGTGGGAATTGGATCATAGCTATTATCGATATTTTTTACAGCGCATATTAGGCTTATTTGCATGCTTATATAACTAGTAGTATATCGAAAATATAGAATGGTGTTATTCCACTCCCACACCGTAAGTTGTGATAACATCTGAATATCCCAGTTAATCCTTTGTAAACGTATATATTATTATATCCCATAAATATACACAAACTCCAACTTGAGTATCTGTTGATCCTTGGCACACTATAAACTTCAATATAAAATATAAGATTGTCAAAAATACACTTACTATTGATGCAAATATGAAAAAACAAACGTCCTTTTGTGTGTGTGTTGTCTTTTTTCATTGTCTATGAGGCGATGACATTACCCTCTCCAGGCGCGTAGCTGGGTCCAAATGTGAGTTACGCTTCTCCGCTAGGGGGGTCCGTGGGTATGCTCCCCCGTGAATTTTTTTTTTGCCACACAATCATAGGTGAGTTTTGGCGTATATTACATAGCAATTTTAAGCTTATTTTGACTGCTATTTTAATACACATTGAAATCAGAAGACAAAATTAAATCAGGTACGGCATACGGAACTTGAATACAACTCACCCCTCCCACCCCATCCCCTTCAGTTTTTATTGCGTTTTTCGCATTTCTTTTTTCGATTTTTATTTTTTCGGACATTGACAAATAATTGTACGCACGCGCGTAGGTGCGTAAGCCCAGCTACGCGCCTGCTCTCTTAAAATCTAATTGGTACGAATAAACTGTAATCTTATATCCGAAAGTTAATACGCGGATCCAGGATTTTACATCGAGGGGGAGCAAAAGTTTTCACAATAACAAGAAAACTCAACACACGTTTCTTTTCGATTTTTTCAGGATGGTGTATCTAGGGTTTCCAGGGGTCCAGAGGCGATCCAAACTTTACAAACCGTAATATGTTATGTAATTTATAAAATCTCAGTCCGGCCCTTCGCACGGGCTTCCCTCTGGATCCGCTAGTGATCCACTCTGAATTTATACTCCAACCTGGATCCGCTAGTGATATACACCACCCACACACATAACAGTAAAATATTTCTTTACTTCTGAATTCCGAATTCCGCATTCCGCACTCCGGATTCCGAATTCCGCATTCCATAATAATGTTTGTTTTTCATATTTGCACTAATACTAAATAGGAGTATTTTTCAAAATCTTTTATTTTATATTGAAGTTTATAGTGTGTATATATACAAAGGATTAACAGATACACACCCCCCCCCCTTCCCCCCCCACCCCCTTCATGTTCATTTTGTCATTTTTTATCATGCTCATTCAAGGAAGGTATTCATCATGTGACACCGCGTATGCAAACGGGGAAACGTGGCTCCATCGTAAATTGAGTGTTTACTATAAAATTTGCAGCAACTCTGCAGTTCTGCAAATTAGAAGGTTCGAGGCCCATTCTCCATATTTTATCTTGATGTAAATGGAGGGTGAGCCTGGCATGTTCATCCCTGTTAGGCGCCATATAACCTTTCATGTGTTGGTGCGCCCTAAAAACCCAATTCAGTTAACAGATACTCGAGTAGGAGTTTGTGTATATTTATAGGGTATAAGATTAGGAGTTTGTGCATATTTATAGGGTATAAGAGTAGGAGTTTGTGTATATTCATAGGGTATAATAGTGTATACGTTTATGGTGTATTTATATTATTATGGTCTAACTCTAGCAAACAATAAACAATAGCTCCTTTTCTTATCATTTTAACTGGTCATTTATACCTATAAACTATATTATTATTATCTTACTACCTGCTTCTGCAATTCGGAATGCGGAATGCGGAATTCGGAAAGCAGAATTCGGAATGCGGAATGCGAAAGTCAAGAAATAGAAGTGAAATAAATGTGAGCCAAATGGGCCATCGTAGTTTTTTTCCTCTCGACTCTTCGTTTCTTTTTTCTTGCCTGGTAGGTAGGTTTCGAGAAAGCAACGTTGTTTTTCTCAGTATATTTGTTTTGAAGTATGACTGCATCAGCCAGAGGAGAAATGTTTATTTACAGTATAATTTTTATTTGTTATGTAGGATGACTCTTTCAACCAGAGGCGAAATGTTTGTTTTCATTAGATGTGTTATGTAGGATGACCCGCTAAAGATAGAAAAAAACTCGGTATGGCCTTATTTAAAAACCTCGATGGACTTAGCCCATCTCGGTGTTGTATGAAAGTCAGTTGATAATCAACTCGCTGAGACTAGACTAGACTCTATATATTACATATTTGTTCATGTGCCTGTATTCAATTGGTAACAAACTCGCTTAGACTAGACTCTGTATATCACATATATGTTCATGTGCCTGTATTTATTCTAGTTTAAGTTGTTAATTTTGGATTGACATATATCTATATGATAAAGTAGACATATTCCAGGTTTTACACTATGCCGCGTGAAACTATGGTTTAACTAGAGTAAGTTCGCATTACTCCTTTACTAGACATGCGCAGATCAACGACCATAGTTAAACTATAGTTAGTGATCGAAGTCCCTCTTTGAAAACATTCAACCTGGTTTTGGCTTGGGTGTAATCTCTTTATTAAATTTACGCACAGCTTCCGTAATGTTCTCAACGGAATATACATGTTTGTTTGTTTACCGTGGGCATGTTCGCTAAAATTGAATTCTTTTAATATAAATAAATTATTTTTGTACCCAGATACCGTTTTTCACACTATTTTCCTAAATTATGAACAAAGCAAGTTGAAATATTTGCCTAACAAATATTTAACCAAAAAATTAAACTTAGCTGGATTTCAGCTTTAAATGTGTGTGGTGGCAGTGATTACTGTAACAGAAAGGGGAAGTAACCACTTCGGGGAGTTTCCAAGATATTGCAATTAATCGTAATAGCAAAACGCCATCGCACCGGGATAATTCGGACGACTTGGAATTCGCCTTATTCCTGGAAACGTCATACCTATATTTATTTATGTTTTTAAAATTATAACCAGGGACAAATAACGCCAGCAGGTTTTTTTACGTGGACAACTATACCGAAAAAAAAATAATTTACCGACCAAGTCCGAAATTACCCGCCTGTCCGAAATTACCCGGATTGCCCCTACATGTAAAATGGATACAAGGTTAACGTGAATTGACCTGTGTGAAGAAAACGTGGGTATTTGCGAGGGCGTACCATCGGATTTGTTCTAGTTAGCGTTTAAACGCTATATATTAATTATGCTGTCCAAATATGAGTTATGTCGGTCTTATTACAGTATAAACTCAAAATGTATTTGCCACACATATTCAACATATTCAACTAATTTTGTATTGGTAAACGTACGTATATTTAATAGTCACACGCATTATATTATAAAAAAAATACACACCTTGTATAACGGCTTTGTTATAACATTTGGTAGGTCTAGCTTGATTTTTCAGAACTGATAAAATACAAATATGATACATTTATCACATGACCTGGCTTCTTGGAGTGATAAAACCACTAAGCGTATAATGGCGGTAACAATAACGCACAGAAGGACTCACACCACTATTATCTCCCTTGAATACTCCTGCCCTACAGATGAGGGAGGTAGATAAAAAAAACAAGTTCGCTTTTCTACATTTTACAGGATACATTGATTTATCTTTACCAGGTTCTAAATCTACAGCATTTTAGGAAGAGATCCCAGAAAAATGCATGTTGATATAATATTTCTAGCTAATTCTGCCTCATTTTACACATCATGGGTCTAATCTCCACGGGGTTGTATTTTTGTCTAAATGTTGATAGGTGTCACGCAAACATGAAATTAAAAAAAGTTCAATCTGGTAAATATTCGTTAAAAGTTAATAGCATGCAGATATTGGATCAATGAAGAATTTAAGCATAAATACATGTTGCAAAATCTTTTTTATCTCTATGCCACGAACCAGAACATTACAATGGGACCCTATGGAAAATTAATTGTGGTGTGAGACGAGAAGGAGATATGAGATATGAGATACGTCGTCGTCGTCGTCGTCAAAAATAAATAAATAATAATAATAAAAAACATACGCAGTATGAAACTATATTTGTTTCGTTGGACAAAAGAAACAAAAATATCATTATCACTAAATGATATGCTAACCCAACAAAAGACTTGGCTCCACATCGGCTCAGCAACTAACCCTTATCTTTTTGAAGGCTGCTCTAAATAATAGCAAAAAAATGCTCAGATGATAACAGCGAAGAATTACAATTAGCAACTTACCGGATAACTATTTTATAGAAAAGAATAATGCAATTCGTTTAAGAACTATTAGGCTATATGGTTAATATTATTTAGAAATGATGTATCAGTGAAATGATGTATCAGTTGCTCTAGATGGAAAAATGGACCATTCTATGGACCAATATATTTCACATAGGAACAAAAAGAAAACAGATTAAAATTGAATTTCTGAGATTATGTTCACATCAATAGTGTTGAATTACTGTCATGTACAAATGGCTGACATTGCTCATTGCCTAAATATGCATTTGGCTGAAAATTGCGCTTGATCATACCCATCCATTTTTGATTTTTTTTTTTAAAGATGGAGGACCAATAGTCCTTAATTTGTTTATCGTATTATACACAACACAACATTGCGCGTAACGTCACGTAATTTTGGACGACGTCGCGACGGTTTCATAACAAACTGACGTTGACCAATCAGCGATTATACCTGTTTTTTGGTATGATCTCGTTTTGATGTCAACCGTTTTGAGAACAATTGTATGTACGTTTTTGGTTGATAGAAGCACCTTTGGGTAATGAGAGTCCGTGACTAATATATACATTAGCACAATATTTCATTTTTTATTTTTTAAATGTTTACATATAGACTTTTGATTATTAAATATTATTATTTGATTATTTGATTTTAATAGGTATCTACCCCCAGATACCAGATATCACTTATATAATGTGTACACTAATAGCAAGTTATCTTACCTGAAAA
Organism: Cyrtodaria siliqua; assembly: GCA_037043455.1. Classification (NCBI taxonomy): domain Eukaryota; kingdom Metazoa; phylum Mollusca; class Bivalvia; order Adapedonta; family Hiatellidae; genus Cyrtodaria; species Cyrtodaria siliqua. The sequence continues at coordinate 3,685 of JAWPHD010003886.1, read as the reverse complement.
TGCCCTGAGTTTGTCCTGCTCTTCAATGAAGTCTAGCTCGTCCAAGTAAGATTCCAGTACTTTCAGATCTTCAACAACACTTCTGGCGTTGACCTCAAGATGACCTGGCGTTGCCAAGGCGATTACTACCAGAGTTAAGGTCACGACCTTACCCACGTGCATTGCTACTTTTGCTGAATAAGATAAAAGTGGTTCAGTTCGTCTTCATATTATTTTTATAGTATAACCAGTATCACCAATGGTCTTTGTAAGTCTATTAAACTTTTACCGGGAAGAGACGAACTTAGTGTTATAGCCTATATCTGAGAACATAATGTTCTGATCTAATTTTATTTGTTACTATTACAAAATGGCAAAACACTATGTTTAAACCAAACATATGTTTTCATGATCGAAACAAATTTGTCATTAAAAATATCTGAACGCAGATATTGAATTATTCATAAAATATTGATTGAAACTGAAAATCGTGGTGTAGGTTAAATCTAGACCTAATGTTAACACCGGCGTTAGCCCCAAAATGCATTTTTTGATTACCCGACAGTCAACCGTGACGTAAAACCATTTTAAATTTAAAAAAAGACATAGAAACCGATTGGGCGGCGACTTCTCGCCGTCTGCATACAATGCCAGTTATTCGCGTATTAACACCACATGACGTCATATCATCAGCTTTTTAAGCAGAAACGTTCAAAAACAGTCTCAGTAGCACCAATGTTGTCTTGGAAATGACGTATTATGTCGATTTAGGTAGACTAAACCGTTCTTTCAGGCCCGTAGCCAACCCTGAAATTTAACCGAGGCAAATTCCTTGTTTTTGTGTCCGGTGGCATTCACCTCATTTTGTTGCATTTTCCGGACAACTTGTTCAGTTTTAAGCTTGACATATTTTGTCAACGATTGATAATGTATCGATATTGAAGTTGTTTTTATGTAAAGTATGTACATTCCCAAAATTCAACCGAGGTAAGTGCCTCGATGTGCCTCAAGGTAGCTTAGAGCCTGACTTTGGTAATATCAATATTTACCATGTCCATAAGACGTTGTGGTTGTTACAGGCTTTTCATCACAACTTGCAATGCATTGTGTAAACAGTTGTTAACTTGTTTTTATGAGAAAGAAGTATATTATTATTCATTTACAATATTGTCAGCATGTTGAAAGAGGACGTGCTCATCTGGACTCGTCCTTAGTTCTAAGATATTAGATTCTGGCGACAATGGAATAATCAGTAGCCTCAGCGGTGATTCGAATTAAGATCGCAATCCGGCATGGAAGGCGGACACTCTACCTCGTTACCACAGAAACTACCACTATGGCGAGAGCGCAGTAATGCGCTTATAAACATGTTTACACCCACACGCACTGAAGCCTATTATATGCCTCCCACAAAATAGCCTGTACAACCAGATATAAACCGCCACAAACACTAAATATCGCAGTCACAACACCAGTGAAAACTACGACGAAAAATATGTAGCTTCAGCGGGGATTTGAACTTGGCTATAAATATTATCCTCCACACCATAAGTGGATGCCAAAACAACTAGATTTATGGAGAAATGAATTCTTGATTAACGGTTCACCAACACATTATAGGTTATTTTGAGCCGCCCCAGAGAGAATATAGAAATCCGGAAACCTTGCCCTGCTCTTATTATCGAATAGATTTATATGTCTTTTAACGTGTTCGGAGATATTTAGGCTTCTATACAGATATCGCCAAGTTTAACAACCCATACTAAAGACCACGCTAAGGCAAGTGTCTTTCCCAAGGACACACCGGAGTGGTGCCAGTGAGGCTGGAACCCGCGATCTCCAGATGCAGAGTAAGACGTGCTATCAACTCGGTCACCGAGATACCCTTGCTGTTATCCAATCTGACACCGAGATCACCTAGCTGCTATCCACTCGGACACCGAGATCCCTCAGCTGCTATTCACTCGGTTACCGAGATACCCTTAGTTCATGACGATTTATATCCGTAGGATAAGTTTTATTATTACTGAACAGAATTCTTGTTATGACTCGATATTAGATACAGTATGTTCTAAACATAAGCTGAAACGGTCAATGATTTCGGACATACAGTTCATTACTTACACGGTATTTATACAAAAGTATAGGTTTATTATGTCGGACATCGTATTGAGAGGTTTACACCGTATGTGACGTCATTGAGCTTTAGCCGAAATATATTCCTAAGAAGCAACTGACAGATATATCCGCTAAAAGCAAGCTCTTGAACATCACGAAAAGTCATGTAGCCATGAAAAGAGCAAATATGGTCAGTGCATTAAAGACGTAATAAATATACTTTTTAGTTTCCTGAAGCAATGTAGGCTTAAGCCAGTGCTAGCAGGCGTGAGGGGTGTCGCACCTTGTATTACACTCATGAATAGACTTAATAAAACCGAGTCTGCTACTTTTAACTCTTGTTTGTGTTTGTTGCGTCCAAGTGATCCAAGTTAAGTATTTATTGACATTCACACTAGCGTTTGTTTAGTGCTGTGTGGCGGCCGTAAAAAGTCACCCCGATTACATATCAGTAGTGTTATTACTTACTGGTACTTTGGGATCATCAAGTCCATTCGTTGTGGCGTTAACGTAGAATATCGCTTAAACCGGTCCTAGGAGGTGTGAGAGGGGTTGCACTTTACATTACCCTCATGAACAGACTAAATACAACCGAGTCTGCTAATTTTATCTCTTGTTTGTGTTTGTTGTTTCCGATGGATCCACCTTTCAGTATGTATTGCCATTCACACTAACGTTTGTTTAGTGCTGTCTGGCGGCCGTAAAAAGTCGCCCCGACTCAATAAATCCGAGTATTCTACTTTTATCTCTTGTTTGTGTTTGTTGCTTCCAAGGTATCCACCTTTCAGTATGTATTGATCAGTAGTGTCATTACTTACTGGTCCTTTGGGATCATCAAGCCCATTCTGTGTGGCTTTAAAGCAGAAAATCGCTTAAGCCATTGCTAGGAGGCGTTAGAGGTGTTGCACTTGATATTACCCTCATGAACAGACTAAATAAAACCGAGTCTGCTACTTGTATCTCTTGTTTGTGTTTGTACTTCCAAGGGATTCACCTTTCAGTATGTATTAGTATAGCCAAGGTTGGCTGCATTAGTTTATTACATATTGTATTAAACATGAGCTTAACACAAAAACTTAACCTTAAAGAACAGTCATCGAACCAGGACAACTAAGCATTGGTATATATGACAGGTAAAGCATTGTTATATATGAAAGGTAAAGCATTGGTATATATGACAGGTAAAGCATTGGTATATATGAAAGGTAAAGCATTGTTATATATGAAAGGTAAAGCATTGGTATATATGAAAGGTAAAGCATTGGTATATATGAAAGGTAAAGCATTGTTATATATGAAAGGTAAAGCATTGTTATATATGAAAGGTAAAGCATTGGTATATATGAAAGGTAAAGCATTGTTATATATGAAAGGTAAAGCATTGTTATATATGAAAGGTAAAGCATTGGTATATATGAAAGGTAAAGCACTGGTATATATATGAAAGGTAAAGCATTGTTATAAAGATCCCTAGATGCAGATGTCGTCCAGTACCAGTAATACTTCATGTGACAACAACGACGATCAGGTGGTGACAATTGCATTTTTATTTTTATTTTTTAAGTCGAGCTAATTGTCCGAAATAGAA